>OY292397.1:8648081-9223755 GCA_958496205.1 Idaea biselata
AAATAAAATTAAGGTACCTCTAACCCCCAGGTAAAATCCTTAAGGAAAAACGCCGATCTTCTTACCTGCTTTGCCCTGCGGTTTCATACGCGTAAGTCTGATCTCGAGGGAATTTTCAAAAATCCCTTTCTTAGCTGATCCATACACTCTACAAAGAACACACAACCAAAACTTCATGTTTCTAGGCCTCTGCTAGTAGCAATAATATAATATGAAGGATGGGCCCTTAGAATAACTCGGTATTTTCGATTGTCCTTATCTTGCCAATGGTGAGTAGGTACTCACAGACATGACTCAGTAGCCAGGATCATTTATCTTGCTCTTATATATGGACTTGTGGACCAAAAGGTGCCATATTACGAATAAGCACTCCAGTTCTCGAAAAGGGTCGTGCATGCAACGCAACACTCTTTAGTTGTGAGTTAAAAACCTATGATATTTTTGCGACAAAGGGTTAAATTAAAATACTCATGAAAGGGTTAGATAGAATATAGGAAATAAAAACTATTTTTCCATGCAATTGTTTTAATCCATAAATCCTTAATTTGGCAAGTATAAGAATACCATTTCATAAAATTATTTTATTCGATAATTCTATTACTATAATACTCGACAATAATCTAATTTACCATCACATTGATTCAGTCGTAATCAGACCTAAACACATTTTTTTTGAAACTATATTGTTTACATTACTTTGCAGTCACTTTGCAAGAAGACGCAAGAAGAATTTTATATTTTGGATTTACTGTATGTATCCCTACCACGAGTTGATACGTAAATTACGCATTGTTACGCTAACAGTAGAGAGGTTACCTACATTTTTTTTCTTGCAGAGCTACCGACGACGACATTTGAATTAAGTAATTGTGCCCTTTTGGTGCAACTAGAATTCTAAGTTAGAAGTATATTTAATATACATTATTACACATACTACTTATCTATTTGAAATTTGTCTCTTTAAATACTTACATAAAACTATCTAGAGTCATTTTTACGTAAAACAATACAAGCAAATAGATAAATAATAACATTTAGCACAGCTTTCAACAATACATTATTTACTAAATAATTTATTATGTCTTAAATCTATTAAAATTAATTTAAAGCTAGGCATAGCTATGTCAAAATTAAGAGTTAAGTCAAGATGAAGTTGAGTTAACCACTACAATTTTAGTAAATTTACTATTTACATACCAAAAAAACAATTCACTTACGTATAAAGGTTCGTATGCACTATCGGATAACCATGCGGGCGGCTAACCGTCCGGCTAACCGTCCGGCTAGCCGCTTTTTTATTGTATTAAACGACCGTTAGTGATCGTTATGTTGTGGCACTTAACTGCCACAAAATTTTAAAAGCGTCTATAGACACTCGGCTAGTCGCTCACGCGGTTGCCCGCTAGTGCGTTAGAGAAGGTTACATGTCTTACACAGATACCAACAAAAAAAAAACAAAATATTGACACAATGAAATACTTACTCTTGAATAACTTATCGTTTTGAATTTTAAATTATTTTGACAAAAGAAAATTTGGTACGCACATATGGTAAAAAACAACAAAATAGGTAAGTAACAGTGTCCTGAAAACATTCTAGCTTTTATGCATTTTTCGAAACATTTTATGGGGTCAAAGTCAATAAGGGTCATATTATGAGTACTGACAAGGCGCTCTTATTGTACCTAATATTAAGTAATTGTCAAGTTTATTCGATTATCTCTTGTTTAGTCTGTACCAGAGGGCAGCACAAGTGAGGAGGTGCATTAAGATGGTTGTAGAGATTACGAGCGCCATATTACCGCCCACGTCTATGAATTCCATGTCCATTTCTTTTAGGAATGTCTTTGGCGTCACGTAATGGCAGTACACTGAAAAAGAAAACAAAATTGTTTAAAAATTCGAAAAAAAAACACTAGTCGATTTGTATAAAAAGCTTGCTGCTTTGTGCTTTTTAGTACCTATTCAGTTTATGTTCCTAAGACCTTTAGTGTGAGATTTTTTGTATACCTAGTATTTTTTTCTATAACGTTTGGTAGACGTTTAAAATAAACGGAAAGTTGAAAAGTGAAAATCTATTAACATGTTTTGCGTTTGGGCGTTCACGCAAATGTAATGATTTGGGGAAAGTTGCGGTTACCTACCTAAGGGGTAATAACCGAAAAGATAATGAAGCGGTTATTTATTACAGTCAAACTTATAATTATTATTATAAACCAACCGTCATTAAAAAGGACAAGGATCTCATTTTTTATTCAAATCCCTGTTTGATTATTTGTCGTGTTTAAAAGATTTGAAACATTAGGATCCTTCTTATTTATTAGACTTTTTGCATTGCTGAAGTCGTCAATAAATCGTCATTTATTTAAAAGTCCGTAGGTACTCTTTAATGCCAATACGATAAAAAAGATACTTAAGGTTATATTTAAAAAAGGTCTAACTAATTAATTACCTAAAAAAACTACCTCTGTTTTTCAGGTTGTTAATCGAATTGTACAAAACATCCTTGAAATACACCTTGGCCTATTCCTAAACTAAATGTCAGCTAATGATTAATTAACTTTAAATAAAAACCATCCAAACGCAGGACAGATATGAACTGTTTTTATTGGCATGTTTAGCCACAATTTAAAAAATAAACGATATAAAATTTTGTTTTAATTTCCGCATCCTTACCACGACTTGATACGTAAATACGTGCACTGTCACGTTAACGTATTTAAATCATATTTACGTATCAACTTATGGTACGGTCCCAGAACAACTCTCTCACCTACAATCAAAAAAGACATAGTAAAAAAACTTCGAGATTATGAGCTTTCCTATTACATAAATGTTATTTAAGACCATTATCTTCCGACTAAGGACTTCCGGGTGTTTTGATTACGTCACAGGAAAACTGGATCAAAGTCAATGTGTCTACGACAAGGAGATTCAATGTTAAGTACCTCTTAGTTTATTCTGATTTAAATCAGTGGGCGAGTTAAGATGATTTCGTACAAGGATAGACTCAACAAGTGTGAATTGATAGTGTTACTACAACAGTGAGCGTCGAATATACAGGGGGCCTAAGTGCTACAATCACGTTTGCGTAAACACCTAAATTAAGTATAAAGTTTTTAAATTCACACGATTTGTTAACATAGTCCAGTCCCCCTCGCAACCAAGATCATTGTAACATAGTTGAAACGTCGAGCTGAGAAAATAAATAATAATTACGCGATTAAGACCCGAGAAAATGAAACTATATAAACACCTAAATTTAAAAAAAAAGCGCCCCTAGCGGACGTAATGTGAAGCTTCAACTTTCTATAGGCGAGTTTCGCGTTTTGGTAGTTTGCGTATTCTCACACTTCGGGTACAGTACAGACGCTGATGTTAGGGGTCCTTTTACAAATACTCTTGAGATTTTTTTTAACAATAGAGATGAGGGCATTAGATAGGTTTTGGGATTCTTTGTGCAACTTTCTTCTCCATTAGTTACGTGGGGAACAAATGTCTTGCTATGGCGCCTACGCCTGGCCGAGGCAGATTGTAGAGACCCAAGAAATGCTGGCTTTACGTCGATAGATCGGATATGCGTGCAAATTGCCTCACTACGCGCGATGCCGAAAATCGTGCAAGAAGAGACGTAAAGTAGGAAAGCAGTCAGCAGACCCCGTGCTCCCGAGAGGAATGCAACCAGGAACATCGCTCGAATGATGATGAGATCCATACCACTTTACTGACACTGAATCTATAGATTGAGTAAACGTTACCTTACATTATTTATTATCTACTGAAAAATATTACAGTTAAATATATACTGTAGGTATATTAAAGTACGTAGGACTAGGTATAGTATGAGTAATGCGTAGTAAAACTAGGGTTACCAGATAAAAAAATCAAAAGTCTTGAGAATAGTCCTGATTTCCACCAAAAAATCCTGAGATTTTTTACACTTTGTTTTTTTTTCTTATTTATATTCCTGCTTATTTACAATCGGGCCGTTTTCTCTCGAGAGTGGCGGTGCATATGGCGCATTACCCACGTAAAAAGCGAAGTCGGTTGCCCTGTATGTAGGAGAGCTTATTTTGTTTTTTTTTTTGAAGTCGGGTTTTGATTTTTTTTTATATTTTCGATAAAGGCTACTTCTTATTATAATGCGAATAAGCATGCAACAAGGTATCTAACGCTGTGCAAAATCCATACTTAAACAGACTCTGCCACGATTCTCTTCGGCTCAGCAACAATACTTCTCTGGTCCTTATGTTTAGGTAGACTTTTGCACAGCGATAGCAATAGGTAGGTTTTCGAGAAGCGCTGACGAAGTCGCAGGCACAGCTAGTAAGATACCTAAATAAGTGGTAATTTTAATCGTGCAATTATTACCAAATGATGATTATATTAAGTTTGTTTAACTTTTTAGTAAAAAATCTTTTATTTGGTTGGTTTTTTGTTGAAATTTCTAAAAATCCTGAGATCTCAGGACAAATCCGGTGATCTGGTAACCCTAAGTAAAACGCATCGAGTGATATAAAATTTGGTAGGTTAGGTATCTATAGATAAAATGATTATCGAACTAATCAATGACTAGTTACTTTGTATCGAGGTCATTTCCTTATTTCATGGTCGGTCCTGCCGTTCGTACAAAGAAACTTTGGTATTTGTAAGCGAAGGTTTATTATCTTCTTCTTCTAATATATAAAATTTCCATGTCACAATGTTAGTTACCGTACTCCTCCGAAACGGCGCGACCGATTTTTACCAAATTTTATATGCGTATTCAGTAGGTCTGAGAATCGGCTACTATATCTATAATTTATAAGGCAAAACAACGTTTGCCGGGTCAGCTAGTAACTAATAAAATCATAAGTTATATTCTTTGTTACGTATCCTTGGAGGAAGCGCAGCCCATAAGAAGTATTAGAGCAACATAGTTCAAGACAAATTTAATCAAAATAGCCTATATTAAATCTTTCCCACAATTGCATTTCTACTTTTGGTGTTTTATGTCTCAAAAGAGATGGATATATTATACTCTAACAATTTTGTTTTTCTTTACAGGTAGGTAGGTACCTACTGTATTTTCAATTTCCGAATTTCCAAATTAAGTCCGTAAAGGCATTTTTCTGGGTAACTATCCTGTCAGATTTGCAGCCAATTTAATTTATAAGCCTGACTTATACAGTAAAGTAGGAACACACAAACAAAAGAACTTTTGTATTCATAATAATAAACTTATGTGCGCCTTATAAAACTATAACAGCAACAACAGAGCGGTGTTCGTCTAGTGATACTTCGACATTCATTCCGAAGAAAAAATCATGTGTTCTATTAATTTGACATCGCTCTTACAGTAAAGGAAAACATCGCAAGCAAAACCGCCTCTTTAGAGGACAGTCTACCTACTCTTTCTCCATACAAACGTAGTCGACTGTTTCCTCCCTGGATATAGACATTAGACCAAACATGTTTATGCCATAAAACCTATATCTGCCATGACCATGCCCCTACGTTTTTTTTTCTAATTAGAATAAAAATATCTAAATAAAATATAAAAATAAAATCAAAAGTAGGAGCATGGTCATGGCTGGACTTGTGGCATAAATATGTTTTTTTCTAATATCTTTTATCCAGGGAGGAAACAGTCGACTATGTTTGTAAAGTTTGTACGGAGAAAAGAGTAAGTGTCTTAAATTCACGTACAATGGTCTAATTACGAGGCTACGCACGTAGTAAAATCCAGTGAAAATTTGATAATGCATGTCTCCTTGTAAAATATTACCAGCAACTTACTTTTGGAGCAATGTATCTTGGTCCTGTTGAAGCCGTAGACAGAATGCACGGCAACATGGAACCCGGCTCTGAAGTACGAGATGTGGTGCAGCCAGCGGAACGGGTAAGGAGTGTCGGATAGCGCCAGGCAGAAGCCGAACACAGAGAACAAGCAGGCGAGCACTGGACCGATGAATACTGCGATCTGGAATTTGATAAATAGTTTGATGTGGGTACAACATTTAGATAGGTACATCAGAGTATGTACAGTACAGTTAGATTACCAATTAAGTATACAGTACCCACAATTATTGTGCGTGCTGTATACTTAATTGGTAATCTGGCTGTACTATAATCTAAAAATTAGCCCCTAGGTAACTATACTAAGGGACTCAATCTGAAAGCACCAGCCAGAAAGGCTGGGCTGCATTGCCTCTCTAGATAGTAGTATCTATTCGGTGGTGAAAGTAGCACCCAACCCTTTGGTCACCAGGAGCTAAAGCTAAAAATTTAGAAATTTAATGTTTGCCACTTTCGTTTGAATTTCTAATTATATTTTTGAAACATAAAGAACTCCAAATTATTTTGCTGGTATTATTGCGTGTTCCATGGCGTTCTAAACATAGCAACATGCATGAAAATAACTGGCGGATATTTTTCGCAGGAGTTTTGTTAAGGGTTCAATGTACAGTAGGGCTGCAAAAGTCGAGACCCACTATAGAGTTTTTACAAGTTAAACAGTTGAAGTCGATTTTTCAACAGAAATACTTTAATAAACCTCAACGTTATGGATCTCGACTTTTATAAGTTTTAGTCAATACCTTGGATTTTTGAACTTTCGGAATTTTTGGATTTTTACAAGCGATGTTTATACCAGTAAGTAGGTACTAAAACTAACCTTAGTGGGTGTAGTGGAACCAATAAAGTAACCCCAAGCCTGACCACATAATGACGTAGCCACAACCGTTGCAAGGAACAAAGTAGCGCGCGTCGGCTCTAACGGGTTGTCTGTTAACCAGTAGGAAAGAACAACGTAGGATACGCAGGATATCATCTGAAATTATATAAAAATGTGGGTAAGTAAATAACGCAGACAAAAATAAATAATAAAGTACCTACATAGATACAAATAGACAGCTTAGCTGAGTTCTAAGTAGCTCTGAGTTGTTAAAACTGGAAAGTAGGTAGGTACAATGCACCGGGTCCAATGAACGGTCCCATGGTCTGGTAAGCGGCAGACATCTTTATTTAGGGACATGGTCTGACTGAAGTAAAAAAATAGTAGTGTGGTTCACCAGGTGTCAGAGTTTCCATCTAAGGCCTCTAACTATCACGACTGCAATTAAAGATAAAAACCGGGACCAACTGCTTGACGTGATTTTCAAAGCACGGAAGAGCTCGAGATGTTTTTGCCACACCACACACATTGGCCACCCATCTAAAAAATGACCTCGCCAGGCGTTGCTTAACTCGCACGACTTTGTATAGTCGTCCGTGCAGGCAGGTATAGCTGAACCTACGAGCTCCTTTTTATAAAATATTTAAGGCCCATAGTCCAAATAAGAGAACAAAAATAAATCAAGATGGCCGATATGGCTGTACCATATCCCATACATTTACAGATAAAAAAAAAACCTTATAAAGGAAAATTACTACAGGGATATGAAATGGGCCTTACCTGGAAAGGTAATTCCACAGCTAGAATGGAGAAGATGTAAGGTCCTAGATTGTACCATCGATTGAAGTATTCACCTCTTAAGATATCCATTTCCAATGGAACTGCAAAAAAAGAAAAAGTTGGAGTTAAATCGAGGTTTAATCATTTTATATTTTCAGCTTACAAAACAATATTATAATATACTAGTTGCGTCCCGCGTAAGTCCCGATCCCGTGAGAATATTGGGATCAAAAGTAGCCTATAAAAAATAAAAATAAATAAATATTGCACGACGTTACACACAGCGCAATCTAGCCCCAAACTAAGCACTAGGCTTGTACTATGGGTACTAGACAAGGGATATACTACATATTATACTTTTTTTTTTTTTTTTTTTTTTTTTCTTTTTTTTTTTTTTGTAAATACATACATATGATACATAGAAAACACTGAATACCTATACTATGTTACCTACTCTTCGATAATGTAGCTTTCTTTTGGTGAAAGAATTTTTGAAATCGGTCCAGTAGTTTTTAAGTTTATTCATTACAAACATACAACACACACACACAAAAATACAAATCATTTCACTTTATAATATTAGTGTATAGATGTTAATCGTCATCTCATTTATTTACGTATTTTTATTGCATAATGTTTAGCATTAATTTGATTTAATATTGTATTTTTTTTTGTTTAACTATTTAAATGTACCTAATCAAGTCAGTTATCTTAATTAATATGTGAATATTTTAAAATTGACTTTTAATCGTTTAAAACAAATAAATAAAAACACCGAAACCGCAGACTCTATTAAAAAGCAATCAATTTGGTTTTATTCAATAATCCTACTATCACAGTGAATGACGAAATAAATGTAAATTTCTGTACACGTAGTGCGAAGTTCCGCACGTAAACCCTAAACTTGTCTAGGTAGGTACTATACTTTATGCGATTAGGAACGTATTTACGTCCAGCAGCACCCCTATTGGTCTATCTCAGCGGTTCGGCGACGGAACCCTTTTGAAAATCGAGGGCCAACCCAACCCCAAGCCTAGTACCATCTGGTACTACATTTTAGGACCGAGCCCTAAAATGTAGTACCAGAAACTTCGCAAATCGCAAAAAAACTATTCCTATACATTCTGTTTTAATATTCAAAATAAAACTGTGATTATTATTATTATTTGAGTATGGCTAATCAATCTACTTAGTTGATAATCGAGTTTTATAGTTTTATGGAAATTTTATATATTAGATAGGGCGGTGTTGGTCTAGTGGTAGATACCTCGACTTTCATTCCGAAGGTTCTAGCCGACCACGCACCAATATCTTTTTCCTTAAGAAAAAGTGATGTGCTTTATTAACATCGCTCTTACAGTGAAGGAAAACATCGTGAGGAAACCCACGGTCAAGTTGGCTTCAGACGTATTGACCTGTTGTTTCCTCCGGGCATGGCTGACTAGGCTGGGATATAGGTGCTGAGCAAGCCTACTCCACCTAACAATGACCCGGGCACTACAGCACCATAAATAGCATGGATTAAAAGTTGCTTGCGCTGTATAAATCATCTATAAAATAAATGAAAAGGCTATAATTAATTTTATAGGCACTTTGCAGTAGTCATTGCTGCTTTGATCAATATTTAATATTAAATAGTAGATTGTATAACAAGGGAGCAAAATAGTATTTTTACGGCGAGGGCGTTACTTTGAATCACGAGCAAAGCGAGGAATTCTAGAATAGAATCCCGAGCGTAGCGAGGGATTCTAACGTAGAATTCTGAGCGCAGCGAGGGATTCAAAGTATACATCGCCCGAGGCAAAAATAATTTGCTCTTGAGTCATATACTCTACTTTTCATCCCCTTTCTATGAGAAAATAAATAAGATATGGTGTTACGTAATTCGTGAATATACCTATTTACTTAAACAAAAATGTTGAGTATAAAATTTTAATATCACGCACGGTTTATTATACAGAGGCCCTCTATAAATATTTGTTGGTTGTTATAGCGGCTACACTCTACAGAAATACATCATCTGTGAAAATTTCATATAAATACTAAAAAAATAAGCAAAATAAATAAAACAAATGAAACTAATGAAACTAATGAAACTAACGAAACTAACGAAACTAACGAAACTAACGAAACTAACGAATCTAACGAAAATAACGAAACTAATGAAACTAACGAAACTAAGGAAACTAATGAACTAATGAAACTAATGATACTAATGATACTAATGAAACTATTGAAACTAATGAAACTAATGAAACTAATGAAACTAATGAAACTAATGAAACTAATGAAACTAATGAAACTAATGAAACTAATGAAACTAATGAAACTAATGAAACTAATGAAACTAATGAAACTAATGAAACTAATGAAACTAATGAAACTAATGAAACTAATGAAACTAATGAAACTAATGAAACTAATGAAACCAATGAAACTAATGAAACTAATGAAACTAATGAAACTAATGAAACTAATGAAACAAATGAAACTAATGAAACTAATGAAACTAATGAAACAAATGAAACTAATGAACTAACGAAACAAACGAAACAAACGAAAAAAACGAAACAAACGAAACTAATGAAACTAATGAAACTCATGAAACTAATGAAACTAATAAAACAAATGAAACTAATGAACCTAATGAAACTAATGAAACTAATGAACCTGATGAAACTAATGAAACAAATGTAACTAATGAAACTAATGAAGCAAATGAAACTAATGAAACTGAAACTAATGACACTAATGAAACTAATAAAATAAATAAATTCTGTGAACAACACACAGCGCCATCTAGCCCCGTGGTAAGCGACTAAGCTTGTGTTACGGTGACTCAACACATATCAGCCAGTAATTCATATAATTTACGTTTGATTTCTATGAATGATACATAATGTTCCAATTTCAAATTTACTTTGCTCCCGCCTATTTTATTTTGCTCCCGGCTGTTTTACTTTGCTCCCGCCTGTTTATCTCTTAACAGAAAAGAGCTACTTTGGTCGCACTTATAGAGGACCAAAGCGACACTTTTCGAATAGATGGGATGAAAAACAAATTTTGTTTTTACGCAGACCTGATGGTACCAAGTGGTGTCTGTAAAAAACTCGCTCTAGCGGTACTAGTTCTATAAAATACCGACAGTGAGTAATTACTAATTATGTATTTTATAAAATGTGAACTAATATTTAACTAATAAATGAAGTTTGCTAAAAATATTTTCAAGGAAAAATACGCCTTCAAAATTCACATGCCACTATTTTTTAATGAGTATTTTTCTTGATAATATTTTCTAGTAGGTTTGGACAGTGCATTATAAAAATAAAATCAATATGAATTAATGAACTGGTATGAGATCAGAGCAAATAAATTGGTATGAGCGAGCACAGAGCTTTATAAAAATTAAAATATAAGAACCCTCAAAAACATTTTCATGTAAAATGTAGCCAAGACGAGAGCGAAATCACATGATGGGCACTGTCAAAAAGTTATTAGATGTCATGTACCTAAAGCCAAGCTTAAAACTCTACACGCCCCAACTCCACAAGCACCTTACTTCACAAACTCAACATCTTAGCCAAATATATGGCTGGCCGTTTCATTACCGCAAGAACAAATGTTTAACAGAAAACCCATGCATGGTAGCGAAACGGCCAGCCATATATTTGGCTAAGATGTTGAGTTTGTGAAGTAAGGTGCTTGTGGAGTTGGGGCGTGTAGAGTTTTAAGCTTGGCTTTAGGTACATGACATCTAATAACTTTTTGACAGTGCCCATCATGTGATTTCGCTCTCGTCTTGGCTACATTTTACATGAAAATGTTTTTGAGGGCATTTCATCTCTTTTTGTAGTTTGCCTAATTATTACATTTTTTTTCACATCAAAGAAACTTTCAGCTTCATAATATTAGTAGTTAAAGTAGATGTATTCACATCAGTATTTTTTTTTTTTCATTTACAATAGGTCGTTTATAACGACTTACACGTTACGCCGTAGGTACGGCGTTTAGGCCCATGTTTCCAATGTTTACCACTTGTTTGGCCATCACTGGCGGATAGCGAAACAACTTTTAAATATATTCTTGTTGTCCATCACTGTACGACAGCGGTAAACCTTTCTAATTATCAATCAATTTTCATACCTCAAGCACCTCTTATACACATTAGGTGTTGTGGGGCGCTTAATTACATCCCCTAATTTAAAGGGTAGAGGGTGAATTACTAAAAATCCTGATTTTCTGTATTTTATTATTTATAATAAGAAGTTGTACTACCTCTAGCATCAAAATTTGCGAAAGTCTCATACAAATAGCCATCCCTTAATTTTAGGAGTTGGGGGGTGAAAGTTTCAACTTTTAGAATTTTTTAGTTGTTTGTGTACTAATACCAACCTACATACCAAATTTTAGCTTTCTAGGACTTCGGGAAGTACCATTTGAATTTTGATGATCATCAGTGAGTGAGTGAGTGAGTGAGTGAATGAGTCAGTGACGAAATCGGGGGTTTTTCGATATCAATAAAGTATAAACTATAGGAGCTATGTAACTGAAACTGTGTATTTTTATTAAGTTCCCTATTAACATTATACCCCGTGAATTACATTCGTCTGGTTTATTCCAAACCCAAGTTATGAGGGTTCAAAATACCGACGAAACCTTTCGAGAAAAGGTAGGTTGTGCCCGTACGCTTCGCTGGCTCGTCTTGGCGGGGGCACTACCGTGCCCCCAGATTAGTGTAAGTAAGTTTTATGTAGTAAGATAGGGTTGTTGTACTTTTAGGCCCGCGGGGTCACCAATTTTGCGGGTGAAACCAGCTAGTAAAAAATAAATAAGCTAGTATATAAATACCTATACAATACACGTTTAACATTATTTTATCTTTAAATCTTAAAAATGCATTAAGAATAAAATTTTAATCTGATGAAGGTTGACTTATTGATAGAATGCGATTCCTCAAACTGCTAACTTCCTACTTCTACTAATGTAATTAAAGTTAGAACTTATGTTTGTAAAGCCTTTATGCAAAAACCGGTCAAGTGCGAGTCGGGCTCGCCAACGAAGGGTTCAGTAGCATTATCACAAACAAAACGACGTCAGTTGTATTAATAATAAATAATAATAAAAATATTTATTTCTTTTTTTGAAGTCGGTTAAAAATACAGCCTACGATTACCCGACGTAAGAAAGTATAATTTTGTGACAGACGGGGGATCAGAACTTCCTCAGGTAAAAGCGTCGAACACAGCTAGTGTTTTAATGTATTTTTTTTGTTTCCTTCCGGTTATGGCGTAGGTACCTACTAACTCTTTAATTTTAACATTAAAAAAAAACAAAGTATATCTATACTTTGATTTTTTTTTAATTTCAGACTACGATCTGACGTTTTGTTTCAGTAACAGGAGCAGTAACAGTAGCAGTTTAGCATTAATACACTCTATAAAAGTGCTCTATAAGTTAATAGTGCAGTACTATTAATTCAAAATATATTGGTTTTACTACATAATACAGACATGACTAGTCGGCAGCTTGACTAAGCTGCCGACTAGCGTAGTCGGCGGCAGTAAGTATTTATCAATTTTTTATCCATAAAATGGCGCCAGTCAGGTGACTCTTAAAAATGTAAATTAAATAGAATTCAAAAATAGAAAGGACGTAAAATACCTAATTAGTTGTTGACAACATACGAAAATATCCGAAGCAGTAAAATACCTAACGGTTTTCTAATGCCAGATCTAGTTATAAAAATGTGATATAGATAAGATAATTATAATCAATAGGTAATCAACCTAATTTTAAATTTGAAATATCTCTATTATGCTTAGATAATATCTAAGTCTGATCAAATCACTGCATATAAGCCTATTAACCGTCGGCAAAGATTTTATCCATTCATGTAATTTATACGCGGAAGCCTGTTCAAATACTTACTTCTTATTATTTTCTTTTCTAACTAGCTGCGTCCCGCGGTTTTACCCGCCTAAGTCCCGATCCTGATACCAAAAGTAGCCTATGTTGCTCAGGGTGACTGTAGCTTTCTAATGGTGAAAGAATTTTTGAAATCAGTCCAGTAGTTTTTGAGATGATCCATAACAAAAATACAGACACACACACACACGAAAATACAATTCTTTTGATCCAGATATTTCCACGAGATCAGGACTTACGCGGGTGAAACCGAAGACCAGCGCTGCTGCTGTTATTTTACACTAGCAGCAGCATTATGCTGAGGCTGCGCCTATCCGGGCAGCGCACTACTCTCTACGTATATTTTGTTATTATCTTTATTGTGTCCATAATGTTATTTACTTTTATATACAGGGTGGTCCAACTAGTGCCGTCAATAAACTTTTTTTAGATTCCTCACACCTGGGGGTATCCGAAAATACCCCATGTAT
This sequence comes from Idaea biselata, assembly GCA_958496205.1. Lineage (NCBI taxonomy): Eukaryota > Metazoa > Arthropoda > Insecta > Lepidoptera > Geometridae > Idaea > Idaea biselata. The sequence goes on from OY292397.1 coordinate 8,661,911, forward strand.
GTTCTGCGATTTTTTGTAGTTTAGGAGTTATGGCCTTTTTTCTCATTTTCTACTAAAATCCGACCACTGAGACCTACTTGGTTATACTAACTGCAATAATTTAGATAATTGTCTGATTTCTTTTCAAATGTGGAGCTGAATAATAGGGCCATGTTACCTGTTACAAAAAAAGGCGTAACACAAAACAAACTGTTACAAATAAAAAAAGTATTTCATAAAGAGAGCGTAGACAAAACGCTATAAACACTATTTAAAGAGCAATTAAAAGAAAAACTCGCCTATTATTTTTTTTCCAAACTAACTTCAAAAACTTCCTTACTTCATCTACCCTATCATTTTTATTGGTCTATCATTACAGGATCATATCAAAAATTTAATTTTAAAATTCATTGGTCGAAAATTCTCTCACTCAGCCTTATTACTAAGACTTCGCTGTCTGACCATCTGGCCATTAATCCACTAGTTGGACCACCCTGTATATATAGTTTAATTGTTATGTAGTTGTGTGCTTGTCTGAATAAATCAATTTTCTTTATTTCTTCTTTCTTTCCTCTAGACCAGGGGTTCCCTAACTTATTTGAGACGCGCCCCCTTTCGACCATAAAACAAAATCCGCGGCCCCCCACCTTCCAGTCCAGTCGGAAAAAAAAAGATTTACCTAATAACAAAATAAGTATTTTCATTGCTCATTAACGTTTCACAAAGTCATACAAAACGTATTTGGTATGTAGTACCAAATACCTTCGATAGCCCCCTCGAGGTTGGCGCGGGGCCAGGCTAGCGCTTTACCTGCTGTTATTATTGCGTGATATATTCATACAATACACGCGTGATAACAGCAGGCAAAGCGTAGAGGCAGACAAAGTTCTTAACATTCGCCTACTGAGGCATCAATGAGGATGAGCATGTTTCTCTACACAGGTGGCCCGCGCCTGGGGGGCGCGCCCCCCACTTAGGATACCACTGCTCTATACTGTGTAGGTACTTACAAGACAACGTCACAGACATCTTCCCAGTATAAACCACCAGCAACATGGACCCGTACAAGTACACGTAGTTCCCCAACACTGAGCTAGCTTCGTTCCCGACGCCGAGGTAGAGATAGCCGAATATTAACGCTATCACCACGTGGGCTGCCACTCGGTACATGAAGAGAGACTGGAAATCAATAACAAATAAAAAATAGTTATTAATAATTAAAAAAACCCTAGTGCAAAAAATAGGCTACATACATAGAGAGTGACAAACGAAAATTGGATACAAAACACACCCAACTAGTAGAGTGCAATTCATCTTTAAATTCCTATGCCGTTATGTTGGTAGCAAAACAAAAAAGAGCAAAAAACAAAAAAAAAATAACTTGAATTTAGGGAGATTTGTTTGTATATGAAGAATGAATGAACGAATATTCCTGAATTCAAGGTTTAGGGTATAGCACATTCAAGATATTAAGGCAAGACTTTTTTGTTTTGCTACCAACATAACGGCATAGGTACCTAATTTAAAATGAAACGCACTATACACTACTCCACCACCAAACTCTTTGAGATATTGTCGATGATTTTTGCCTGATGTTCGGTTGATCTTCTTTTGAAAGGAGTTGTCTTTGAGTTGTCTAAAATTGCGAAGATTATGGTAGGTACGTGAATTGTTATTTTGTCCGATATTATTGTAATTTGTGAATAAATAACGTTGTCAAACTTATTTTGGGTAGGATTGTAGCATTTCTGAGCCGGAGCTTTACATATAACCTCGAAAAAAACATAACTTTCCTTCGGCAGCCGGTTAAAAATAGTAATTTATGGGCAAGAAAAAGTCGCGAGTTTCACTAAAGCAGCTCCTAAACTCAAACATCGCATACCTACTTATTTTGAATATAGAAGTTGCACAATTATTTAAGCAGCCCTTTAATTTTAAGCGGCGTTTCTGTATTCGGTTGTTTTAAGGATCTTGGGGAGAATAGCGAACTATTTTTTTTTTCTTTTTAAATTTTAATTAGGTATTCTTTTTGAATGTTCTCACGCTAAAATACACAACAAGATCCAGCTAGTAGGTACGACTTTACAATGCGTTTATTAATAGCCTTATTAAGTACTTTTCCGGCACTCACTCATGACTAATTTTCTAAGAAAGACTTACCTACCTAGTATGTAACTAGGTAGGTAAGTTAAATGTTAAATGAAAAAAAAAAGTTAAATGAATTTAGCTTTTATTAGTATGTACTAATAAAAGCTAAATTCATTTAACTTTTTTTGTGCATAAATTATGTGTGTACATTTTTCTTCGGTTTTTGCGATACGGATATGAAAAGTCCACGTCGGGAGTTCAAAAATGCCGCGGTTAAAACCGAAAAATGAGTTTAATTTCATATAAGTAATATTATGTAAGTATAATAAACAGGCTAATTAATTTAACCTTATTTTAAATAGTGTAATAATTAAGTAGACGCATAGGTACACCTGCTATGAAAAACTAGATATAAATTTAATGGACCTATTAAAATAAGCTAACAAGCACAAAGATACACAAATCAAGTTAATAGGTTTGACATTATAGTTTAGGACGTACGAGGACATAATTTTCAAAATGAAATAAACGAAAAACAATATCTACGTTTGATAAAACACATTAAAATGCAAATGATGAGGAAAAACTGATCATATAGACTGGGAGGGGGGGGGGGGGGAGAGTGGGAGTCGGTCATTTTACCTCATTAGTACCAACTGGAGACTTATATGGTGGAAAGAGTAGTAAAAGTTATGCTAAAAAAACTCGGTCGGCCTCGAGTCGGCCTGGGCCCGTCCGAGCTCGGCCCGTTTTTAGGGGAGCAATTGGGCCTGGGAACTTACCTCATTAGTACCAAGTTGGGACTAATATGGTGGAAAGAGTAGTAAAAGTTATGCTAAAAAAAACTCGGTCGGCCTCGAGTCGGCCTGGGCCCGTCCGAGCTCGGCCCGTTTTTAGGGGAGCAATTGGGCCTGGGAACTTACCTCATTAGTACCAAGTTGGGACTAATATGGTGGAAAGAGTAGTAAAAGTTATGCTAAAAAAACTCGGTCGGCCTCGAGTCGGCCTGGGCCCGTCCGAGCTCGGCCCGTTTTTAGGGGAGCAATTGGGCCTGGGAACTTACCTCATTAGTACCAAGTTGGGACTAATATGGTAGACAGTAGACTAAAAGTTATGCTTAAAAAACTCGGTCGGCCTCGAGTCGGCCTGGGCCCGTCCCTACTCAGCCCAGTTTTATGTTGGTATACTAAAACTTAGACGCTTAGTTCTGAGAAACTGTAACTTCTCATACATATACGTTATAACGTTATACGCAATCAAAGTTTAGAATTAAAATTAAAAAAAAAAGTTTCTGTAGGGTAGCTCCCGTACATGTAAGATGGAGATTTTTTTTTAAAGTCGCGTCTATCCCATCGTGTGGGATATCGTTAGAAAGCTTTTTAAAAAATATTGTAGGTCTTCTCAAATTATTTTCATTTAAGGGTTCCGTTTGTGAAATACTGATCTTTAAAATGTTTCTATTTTCAGAGTCATGTTTCGCTATTATGATATCGAATCATAGGATGAAACTATTATGGTGAGTAAGTAGACTTAAAGTTATGCCAAAAAAACACGGTCAGCCGCGAGTCAGCCTGTAAGTTTCGTAACTCAGCCCAGGAATATGTTTACGTACTAATCTAAGATGCTTAGTACTAGTTCGCGTCTATCTCATCGTGTGGGGTACCATTAGAAAGCTTGTTTAAAAATATTGAGGGTTTTCTAAAATCATTTTTCATTTAAGGGTTCCGTTTGCAGAATATTGATCTTATCTTATTAGTATGTAAACATATTATGTTTACATACTAATCTTAGTTGCTAAGTACTAGTGCATGTCTACCCCATCGTGTATCATTAGAAAGTTTTTTAAAAAATATTGTAGGTCTTCTCAAACTATTTTTCATTTAAGGGTTCCGTTTGTGAAATACTGATCTTTAAAATGTTACTATTTTCAGAGGCATACTTCGCTATTATGATATCGAATCATAGGATGAAACTATTATGGTGAGTAAGTAGACTTAAAGTTATGCCAAAAAAACACGGTCAGCCGCGAGTCAGCCTGTCCGTTTCTTAACTCAGCCCAGATTTATGTTTACATACTAATCTTAGGTACTAAGTACTAGGTTCTCGTATATCCCATTGTGTGGGGTATCATTTAGAAAGCTTGTTTAAAAATATTGTGGGTTTTCTAAAACCATTTTTCATTTAAGGGTACCATTTGCGAAATATCGATCTTTTTAATGGTAACTTCTATTCTTCATTAATTCGCAAACGGAACTCTTAAATGAAAAATAGTGTTACAACACCCACATTCTTTTTTAAAAAGCTTTCTAGCGGTACCACACACGAAGGTGTATATGCAAAATTAAATAAAAACCCCATCTTACATGTACGGGAGCTACCCTACAGAAACTATTTTTTTTTAAATTTTATTTCTCAACTTTGTTCGCGTAGTTAATACGTATACATATGCGAAGTTACGGCTTCCTATTACTCAAATACACAATAACGACATATGACTCTGAAAATAGTTACGTTTTAAAGATCAATATTCTGCAAACGGAACCCTTAAATTAAAAATGGTTTTAGAAAACCCTCAATATTTTTAAACAAGCTTTCTAATGGTACCCCACATGATGAGATAGACGCGAACTAGTACTAAGCATCTTAGATTAGTACGTAAACATATTCCTGGGCTGAGTTACGAAACTTACAGGCTGACTCGCGGCTGACCAAGTTTTTTTCACATAACTTTAAGCCCACTTCCTCACCATAATAGTTTCATCCTATGATTCGATATTATAATAGCAAACCATGACTCTGAAAATAGTAACATTTTAAAGATCAGTATTTCGCAAACGGAACCCTTAAATGTAAAATGGTTTTAGAAGACCCACAATATTTTTTAAAAAGCTTTCTAACGATATCCCACACGATGGGATAGACGCGACTTTAAAAAAAAATCTCCATCTTACATGTACGGGAGCTACCCTACAGAAACTTTTTTTAAAAATTTTAATTCTAAACTTTGATTGCGTAGTTATAACGTATATGTATGCGAAGTTACAGTTTCTCAGAACTAAGCGTCTAAGTTTTAGTATACCAACATAAAACTGGGCTGAGTAGGGACGGGCCCAGGCCGACTCGAGGCCGATCGAGTTTTTTAAGCATAACTTTTAGTCTACTTTGTTACTTTGTTACTTGAGTTTGAAGGCTGCTTAAACAATTAAGCAGCTTTCAAACTCAAAGATTTCCATACTTATTTTGAATTTAGAAGCTGCTCAATTATTTAAGTATCCCTCAAATTTTAAGTGGTTACGACTGAGATGTCACTGCCAACGAACCGGTTTGTAATTATTTAGCAGAATTGACAGGCAGGCTTATTTAAGAGGAGTATATACGCCAACGACCTTGAAACTAAAAATCCCTGTCGGGCTCATCGAAAATTGTTGATTATTTCATGACGGAATGTCGTAGAACTTTTTTTTGTGCACAGATTGTAGGTGACATTGTTTCCTACATTTTGGTGTAGTTTTAAGACAAGAACCTCCTATTGGTGCAAAGCCTATCCAAATTTTAGACAAAAAATGTCTGGCTAAAATGTCGATAGGCTTCAATACGTTTAGACATATTTGTATGGAAACTGCACTAAAATATCGGAAACAATGTCGCCTACAATCTGTACACAAAAAAAAGTTCTACGACATTCCGTCATGAAATAATCAACAATTTTCGATGCGCCCGACATGGATTTTCAGTTTTTCAGAATAGGGCCCTTAAAAGGTATACTTACATAATTCCTAGTAGTCATTAAATAGTTCCTATAGAGAAGTATCCATGTTTGCATCCACAGCCCAGACGGTCGGTACATATATTTTGCATTTTTTTTCGGTTGTTTACTGTACTTAACTACATCTTTGTTTTTTAATTCTCTACCTATATCTGAAACAAGCAACAAATATTATTTAAAAAAATTAAGAAAAAAAAGGGACGGGCAAATTTTAGGCTACACGTCCGCACAGCGACTTTTCCTCGCGCGATTTTTTACGGCTACTTCAATATAAGCTTCAATGTGGTATATAATTGCGACAAACAACCGCACGGCAAAAGATCGCTTTACGGACGGGGTAGTTTTATGGTTTTAAAATGTAACGGTATGTACGTTATTTAAGGGGACCAATTGACATAAATGACTCTTCATAAAAAAAAACCATTTTACACCGGAACCTGGATAATGTTAAGGGGTGGAAAGAGGTATATCTTTTTAGTCTTGATAAATTAATACTACGTCTGTTGTGTAACTTTACACCGCATACGTACCTACAGGCTATCGGATAGATGTGGTTAGGCAAATAAATAAATAATAATAATAAATAAAAAAAAATTGAACTTTGACATGCTTGGTTGTGTCTTTATTTATATTTATTATTTATTTAAATAATAATTAATGTATGTATTAACAAAAAAAGTGGGTATAAGCAAAACGCATTAATATGTATGTAGGTACATATTAATGTAGTAAATCCTTTGTCTTTATTAATGTAGTACTTATAGTACAAGCCTAGTGTACTAGTTTAGGGGTTAGAATGTGATGTGTGTAACGTCATGCAATATTTATTTCAAAATGTGTTCGTCCATATTTAAAAAATAAGTGTTTTACTATCATTTTAGTGGAAAGCATTTTATAAAACTAGATTTACCATTGGGTCTAAATGTTACGGATAAAGAAGTATACTTAATAATAATATTATTATGTCACAGTCAAAAATCTTAATTCGGTCAAAACTGCTTTTGACTAGTCGTATCAATCAAAACTCCTTAATAGCTATACGGATAGGTCAGTTACGTAATTTTTATAGAAACCTTTCTATAAAATTACTAGCGACGTAGTCGACACAAGTCCCAATATTAAAAAGGTGAAAGTTCGTGTGTAAATAAAAAACCCGGCCAAGTGCGAAACTCGCGCACGAAGGGTTCCGTACCACTATCACAATTGGGTGCGGAACCCTAAAATGGTTTACAACAACTTTGATTCAAAGAAAATCTGAAACTTATAAAAAACTCTTTGGACAGTGAAGGCAGACTAGTATATTTGACAGATAGGGCAGCCATTTTGAATTCCATGACCAACTCGATTTGACTTGACCAATCAGAAGCGACCTCAACTACGCGACTGGAATTCCCTTATAGTTTTTGAAACACGTTTGTTGTATGGGAGCCCCTTTTAAATAATTGTTTTGTTTTGTTTTTAGTATTTGTTGTTGTAGCGGCAACCGAAATACATCTTCTGTGAAAATTTCAACCTTCTAGCTATTACGGTTCATGAGATACAGCCTGGTGACAGACGGACAGACGGACGGACGGACGGACGGACGGACGGACGGACGGACGGACGGACAGACAGACAGACAGCGAAGTCTCAGTAATAGGGTCCCGTTTTTACCTTTAGGTACGGAACCCTAAAAACGGGTATGTTTGTTACTCCTTCACCCAAAAACAACCGAACCTTGGTATGACGATAGCTGGAGACCTGGATTAACTTATAGGCTACTTTTTATCCCTATATTCTCGCGGGATCGGGACTTATGCTATTGTTAATTTTTAGAAAGCTTTACTGTCACGGAACCGACTAGAGCTGGTACAGGTTCCGGCAAACAAGTTAAATTAAAATGGAGGCTGCGCAGAAGTTGAACTTTCCCCTTCCACGTCAAAATTGTCCAACTTGTTTGCCGGCCACGATACCTTATTTTTTTTTTCTATCAAAACATAAAGTGTTTATTTATAAACTTACCTAAAGGTCCTGGTAATGCAGGTATTGTAGGAATATGGTTATCCCAGCCATCGGTTGTCGGCTCAGGTCTAAACTTTTTCATGATTTTAGATGCATTTACAATGTCTATATCGTACTCGCCCGACGCAATCTCCATCACTGAAAACAAGCACAAAACCTAATTTGTATATTTGTAAATGTAAGGATCTTTTCCATGTATACCTTGTTTGCTAATTTGTAGACTACGAATTGACATATCTTCCTGAAGAAAAAAATGTCAAATATAAAGAACCTAAACGTCAGATCGTAGTCTAGAATTAAAAAACGTAGTATCTACCTATACAGGCACCTGTATGTGATGATGATGATGATCCGGCATGATCCAAGATGTTTGCCGGCACCGGCAAACATCTTGAAAAAAAAATGGCGGATGCGTAGAAGTCGATTTGTAATAGAAGTCGCACGTAAATGTACTGCGCGAATTTACCTATGCCATGTCGGTATTTTTCAAGATGTTTGCCGGCACATTATAGGTACACATGTGGAATTTTTACACGTACAAGTATATCGCAGAGTATAAAGGATAGAGGCGTTAATCGATAAGAATAGATTTTTAAAATAAACAAAAACCTTTTAAACCTTTAATTACATAAGTACACTTAGAGATACTTATGCGATTAAGCGTACAAAAGTGTGTAATGCGTACAAAAATATTGATGCGTATTAAAGTAGGTACTTATTGTTTAACTTTAGTTAAATCGTGACAATTTGATACTATTCTGAGTTGTCACGATTTAAGAGTCCTCTGTAATTACACGGAACTAAGATTTTTATTTACTTTATTAGGTACTTACATTAAATAAAGTGCCATACATTTACAAAACCTTTATAATAGATAATTAGTAGATAGGGGCTGAATACTGAAACGCCACTCAAAATTTAAGGGTGGCTTTAATAATTGAGCAGCTCGTAAACTCAAAAAATCGCATACTAGTTTTAAATTTAGAAGTTGCACAATTATTTAACTAGGCCTCAAATTTTTGGTTTATGTGCCGTTTCTGTATTCGGCAGTAGACACCAAAGATTTTAACAAACTTCATACATAATTAAACTTAAATTGTAATTTGTTTTATTATATTTTTATAATGTTGTTTAGTTCTAGTTGTTAATAATTGTAGTTTTTAAGAGTTTTACTAAAAATAAATAAATAACATAAACGTGACGTAACAAACGTTACAAACGCACAAGACATACTTGTAATAATTATATTAGATATTTATGAAGAATAGTCGAGATTTCGTGAAACAAACGGAGCGCTTCTAATTTAGATTCCTAGCAGTAAACACGAGTTCGTAGCTGTATTAACTAATTAGGTAGTCGTTACTCATTTATATTATAACCCTTTCTATACTAGAAGGTTATCCACACATCATGTTGTTGTGTTTTGTAATCTATGAACTTTCACACGGATTGAGATTCACGTAATCAAATGCTTTTGCATCACAAAGACAGAGATCTGGGTGACTCATTCCTTACACGTTTTTCGCTGCTAATAAGTTAACAGATGGCCTATTCTCGTCGTGAACCTAATTCTTTGTTTCAATTTTAACGAACTTTAAAAGGCAAGTGAACGTAACAAGTACAAGACGAAGAGATCGTTTCTGAGTAAACTGTAAAACCGTAAAATTATACCTACTTTCTCTTTACCTATGTTATTATTAAATAATTACTAGGTCAGAGACATAACATGCAAAAAAACATAGTTTTTATAATCACGTTAGATTACAGCAATTATATTAGACTTTATTTACCTAAGTTTGTTTTTCTTGCGAATAGTAATGAATGCAAACTTAATTCAAATTCAAATGCATTCTTTTTGAAGAGCTTCCTTATTATGCCGTTGAACTAGGTATTTGTATAATATAGCTAATTTATGTATATCTTGCACCTGGTAGATACAGGTAGTTTGAGGTGACTTATTATTAATCATTGATTTTGTTCGTTCAATTTGACATTATCGTCAGGTGGGATAAGTGAAACACCTTGGCAAGCACGTATATACAAATATGTAAAGTATTTTAGATGTTTAATATACCCGGTCCATAAAACAAGAATGACAAACTCATTTTAATACTTCAATATTAACTACGCTATGATCGTTGTCTAAGTGTATAGGTAAATTTAATAAATCCTCTTTAGGTATAATATTATTAGTGTAAACAAAACAAAATACAGCCTGGTGACAGACGGACAGACAGACGGACGGACAGACAGCGAAGTCATAGTAATAGGGTCCTATTCTTACCCTTTGGGTACGGAACCCTAAAAACTATATTTAAGTTTTCTTTTAGGCAACCTTAGGATAAAGAATAAGTTTAGCTTGGATGGTATGTTGTGAAAAATAATAAAATGACTGATTCAGTACTGACTTAAGGATTGTACTATGCACCATTAGAGCTTATTGCAATTAAAACTGATTGATTTAGATGCCTTTAGGTACATAACATAAGTAAAGTATGTTTCACTTACCCCACCTGACCTTATGTATTGTTTGATCTTACATTATTGAGTTTATTCAATAAATTTAGTACTAAGTAACCTACTAAGTAAGTTTATATAGCTAATTAATTAGCTACCGATTGAAGTAGAAAAGTAACTTACAGAAATCTGCCGGATTGTGGTACGATGGACATCTTAAACCGGCACTTGCTAGGGCAGGTACTAAGTAATTTCTAGGTCCGTTGTACAGCGTTCTTCCATTTTCCAAGCAGTAGACGGAATCGATCTTCTCGAAGATTAAAGCCGAAGGTTGGTGGATGGTGGCTATCACTGTTCTACCGCCACGAGCTAGATTGCTTAGGAGAGTGATGAGGGAGGCAGATGATGACGAATCCAATCCGCTAAAAAGAGTTTTGAAATGAAAAATAATCTATGATAATGCAACTGTATAGTTCCTTTCAAATTTTAATAATAATAATTACTTTATGTAAAAAAAGGTAATTTGTGGCTTATTTTCGAGTGTAAAAATTAAAATCTAAGATCGGCAATTCAAGGGACCCAATTGACATTTCTCGCTCCCTTAATATATAAATTAATTATTTTTATTTATTATCCCTGTTACGACTGAATACTAAACAATTTAAAATTTGAGTGATAGCACAGAATACATAAATAGTACAAGTGATAGTTAGATAACTGAGCAGCTTCTAAATTCAAAATGAGATTGAGATTTTTTGAGTTTAACAGCTGTTTAATTATTTAAGAAGCCGTCAAATATTGAGTAACATTTCAGTATTTGGCCGTAAGAATATTAGTTTTTATGTTAAATCTAAAAAATTCAAGGACATCGTGCTGTTATAACCCAAGTTTAAAATATCTTCTGTTTTAATTTTATCCGAATTAAAGAAGATGGATATTATTATAAAGTCATTAGTTCAACGGCGGATATTAAACGATAATGTACCTATAGAAACAAAATACTTATAGGGCCATAGTAAGTCGTCGTCAGTACCTACGTCAGTAGTAATCAGTAGTAATTAAAACACTTATTATTTTGAACCTAATCTAGCCAACTTATTTTATAAGTATGTGACAATATTTTTTGTAGTAAACGTATGTATTCTGTGGTAGTAATCACACACAGGTCGATTAATAAAAGCTGGCGTTCATGCACACTTAAACGTGTAATTTTTCATTTAATTATTTAAGCCCATAAAACAGAGTTATCATTATTCATTATAATTTAAAGGAACCATATTACAACATTTATATGCACACGTATGTAGCACACGTACAGCTACGCGTCAAGATTTGTTTCGATGTTAACTCTATAGTATTTTCTTATGTTTTATCTCTATGGACCAATGACAATGGAACGGCACTGTAGCGTAGAGCATTCAACTTGTTAAAAAAGCAATTTAGCGTGACGATTGTCAGGGACAACCATTATTTAATTTTGTGTAGGTTATAAAATGTAGGTAAAGGCAATTAACTATTGTGTTTCAAAGGACACGATGTTCACATACTATAGGTACCTACAGTTGAAAATCGCTGTACAAAAAAACTCGTACTCAGAATAATAATTATCGTAGAAAACACAACAGTTCATGGTCCTTTGGATTTTCTTTTAAGGGCCCTATACTGAAAAACTGAAAATCCATGTCGGGCGCATCGAAAATTGTTGATTATTTCATGACGGAATGTCGTAGAACTTTTTTTTGTCTACAGATTGTAGGCGACATTGTTTCCGATATTTTAGTGCAGTTTCCATACAAATATGTCGAAACATATTGAAGCCTATCGACATTTTAGCCAAATCAGACATTTTTTGTCTAAAATTTGGATAGGCTTTGCACCAATAGGAGGTTCTTGTCTTAAAACTACACCAAAATGTAGGAAACAATGTCACCTACAATCTGTGCACAAAAAAAAGTTCTACGACATTCCGTCATTAAATAATCAATAATTTTCGATGAGCCCGACAGGGATTTTCAGTTTCAAGGTCGTTGGCGTTGATACTCCTCTTAATTTGTGGTTCTATTTTATATTGTTTCCTGGATTTTCAATTAATGTAGTATTTTCACAAAGCAAAAACATAAACGTGATGATCCAATTAAATGTCTGAAATATATTGTATAGAAATGTACGAAAAGCTGAATCAAATAGCAAATAGGATTAATCCCAGAGAAGGTTTTCCACGAACTCAATATTTATCGAACATGAAATTTAGAGTAGGTATACCTACCTAAACTTAATCATTGCAACTTTAATTTATAAACAAAAAACTCACAGTACCTATGGCTATACAATATACTAGCTGCTTCCCGCGGTTTCATCCGCGTAAGTCTCGATCCCGTAGGAATATCGAAATCAAAATGCCTATGTTACCCCTCGATAATGTAGCTTTCTATTGGCGAAGGAACTTTGTAAATCGGTCCAGTGGTTTCGGAGATTACCCCCAATATATATACATACATACATGTTACCAACGTTACCTCTTTATAATATTTAGTATAGATAGACGGGGACTGTAAGTATTATTGGATGTTAAACCCACATTGCCTAGGAATACAAAAAAAACACACACTTTTTGAAACATTGACCTTATGACGTGCATCGTACATAAGTGGTAGAGGTAAGCTGTTTGACATTTTATATTCACAATCTAACTATGTGGTTGTGAATTATAAAAAAGTGGTGCGGATGTGTTAGTTATCATTAAAATACCACTTAGGCATTGCAACGTGTTTTTACCAACGAAATCTTAAAATATGGTCAATTAATTAATATTAAACGAGAAATACTGTTTTGACGCTTACGACGCGCAGACGCGATATTGCAAGTCGAGTTAGCTCATCATCACACGAGCGATGTTCCCGGTTGCATCCCTCTCGAGAGCCCGGGGTCCGCTTTCCTCCTTTTACGTCTCCACTTCGCACGATCTTCGGCATCCCGCGTAGTGAGGCCATTTGCACGCATATCCGATCTTACGACGTCAAGTCAGCACTTCTTGGGTCTGCCCAATCTGCCGCGGCCGGTCGGGGGCGCCATAGTAAGACATTTGTTCCACACGTAACTAGCCGGTTTTCATAAAACGTGACCGTACCACCGTAGGTGGCATTCTTACAATTTATTTGCAAGTCGAGCTAGCTACCGCGCGACAATGAGTTTTTAGTTTATCAATTCTCTACCTTAAGAACCGTGAGATTTTGTTTATTTTACCTTTGCCAAAACACATTTGAAAAGGTACACTTACGTGGTTGGTTCGTCAAGAAACATTAGTGACGGGTCAGAGAGTAGTTCTAAGGCAACAGCTAGTCGTCTCCTTTGACCACCAGACAAGTCACGACATAGTGTCTGCGCTGTTCCACTAAGACCCAATAGCGCTAGAATTTCATGCACCTAAAACAATAGGAAAAATAAAATAGTTTTAGTAAAAGAAAATCAAGATTCTTTGCAAGAGATGTTTTACAAACCTAACCATACTCCTAGCAGTGCCGGATTTATATTTTTTATGAGTGTAGGCCACTTTATTTTTGCCGCCCTATGTACCTACATACTTTTCTTAAATAATTATTTTCCATTTGTAGTAAAGAAAGACTAAAAGTGAATAAACGAATGAATTAGTCATTAAGAAAGAGCGTAAAAAAGACACAGGTTTTACAATTTTTACGGGACTTTTTGTGAGCTATATGGTGTTCACTATCTCTGCTTCTATGTAGAGAAGAGCTAAAGAATTATTTTTTTCTTGAGACAATGAAGACCTTTGATCATTTTACACGAATTTTTAACAGGAAAATCTCCTTTCCCCAGAACCATTTGTAGCCGGAGTGAAAAGTGCAATGCGGAGAGCTATATCCCAGTTAGGGTAAACATTAGACAGAGATTGATTCCTCAAAAATGTTGAGAGACAGAGTAGTGAGTTTGATCCAAGCCTGGATCACTCTGCAGTTTTATCAGAGGAAACATGGTTTGACACTTCCAAAAAAACTGCATATTCAAAATTTTAAATAGAGGCCCGTGAATGTATAACTTAGGAAAAACTGGAAAAGAATAACGGACGAAATTAACTTGAGACCCTTATTCAAACAACTGCTTTGACAAAAAGTCTCAAGTTAACTTGGTCGCTTCGGGCGACTAAAAAGGCGGGGATGTGATCAGCCACTTATGTTACGAAGCTTTATCATAGGCCCAGTAAGAGCCCCTATAGGTTTGAGCTTCACCGTACGGGAACGAAAGCTTTTATAGACCAAACAAGTTACATTTTCATACATTGGACACCAACAAAGTCATTTTTAGGGTTCCGTACCCAAAGGGTAAAAACGGGACCCTATTACTGAGACTTCGCTGTCTGTCTGTCTGTCTGTCTGTCTGTCCGTCCGTCCGTCCGTCCGTCTGTCACCAGGCTGTATCTCATGAACCGTAATAGCTAGACGGTTGAAATTTTCACAGAAGATGTATTTCGGTTGCCGCTACGACAACAAATACTAAAAACAAAATAAAACAAATATTTAAGAGGGGCTCCCATACAACAAACGTGTTTCAAAAACTACAAGGGAATCGAGTAGGTCGTGGAATTCAAAATGGCCGCCCTGTCTGTCAAATATACCTGTCTGCCTTCACTTACCAAAGAGTTTCTTATAAGTTTCGGATTTTCTTTGTGCCAAAGTTTTTTTTTTCTTTTTTTTTTGAGTAGTGTGGTCGTATGAAGGGAGTAAGGATCGAAGCTAAATATTTCACATTTTCCTATCAAATTTAAAAATTGGATTTAAATCATTTTAGGGTTCCGTACCCAAATGTCATAGTGGTACGGAACCCTTCGTGCGCGAGTGTCGCACTTGCCCGGTTTTTTTTTGTTTGTTTGGTTTGACGCCCTCAACAAAACTGCATACTCAATTTTTTTTTTCAAAATTCCTATGAAAGGGAAGCTCAAAATACCGCACACTGTGCGGTCGCCGCGCCTGCGCCTTTCGCCCGCCGCGCCGCTCTCATCTATCATCTCACGCGATAATATAGGTTTCGATAGGAAAGTGTTACTAAGTATAGGGATATTTAAAGTATAAAAACCACAAGAAAACCAGTGGACGTGTTTGAATTTTATCCTCTGAAATCGAGTGACCGTCCTCTGAAATCTGCCGCCCCTAGGACGCTTCCGCCCCTAGGCCGCGGCCTATACGGCCTATACATAAATCCAGGACTGACTCCTAGCGGAATTTTGCAAGAATAGGAGTTTCTTGATGTTGTGTTTATTTATTGAAATGAAATTGTATTTAATGTGAATATAATATAGTAGTATTATTAGTAGGTATTAGCTACTTTGGCTACTTTGGTCAACGAATTGGTATTGCTATCCAAAGGGGCAATACAACCAGCCTTTTGGGTACCATACCTAGGGACTAATTTTTGGTTTAATTATTTTAATTATTTTATTTCATTTAGTGAATTAAGATGGTTTAGGTACTGTAGGTAATCCTTTTATCTATCTATCTATCTATCTATCTATCTGTGTCGTCTTGATGGAAATAGCTCCGAAAACTGAGACGACAATTTGGGATATAAACGATACGAGAAAAAACGTTGTCCTTTAGACAGCACGGGCAGAAAATATAAGCCAGCTTACCTGGACTGCGTATCTCCAGCCTCGTCGCTGAACAATCCACCTTCTTGGAAGCTGCACCACAAACCATGGGTTTCGGAGTTGAGAATTTGATGATTTGGTTAAAATAGCTATAGTTTAGGGTAGGTCGCGATGACGCGTTTCACGGCAGCGATTCGAGTTGCGCGTGCGGTCGCGGCCGGTGCATCAAGCGAATGGGGTCAGGCTTTACGCTCCTTGTTTGTACGAGCAAGCTGACTTCGCTAATATTTAGCACTTACCCGTTACCGTCTAAAGGAACGCGCGATATAGAAACGAAACATCCCGCCCACCAAAATGCCGATGGTATTTTCTGGTCAGAAGAAAAGTTAAACGATTATGATCATTTTGCAGGCGAGATCCAAAACTTTGAAACGATACTAAAAGTTATGGCTAAAACTACGATAAGATTTGCTTAATATGCTAATTAGATACTATACGATTAATACTGGAACTTAGAATAGGTACGATTCAAGTTAAGCCTCGATAGGAAGAGGACATAACTTGACCAATGGTCGTTTTACGATATGATTGTCTCTTGTTTTAACTACTGCAATCCGAGATATTCCATCTGGACTTTGAATTAAGTCCACGACTCTGGCCAGAGGCCATTGTAATGGAGCACGATTGTCATCTTTAATTATCACCATCGAACCTATCTGAAGTGGGTTTGAATCTTTGGTCCATTTGGCGCGTTGCGTTAATGTGTTGAGATACTCGTGTTTCCATCTGGACCAGAAATTCTGCTGAAACGCTTGCAACAACTGCCACCGACGAAGCCGATTAAGATTGATATTAGAATGATCTTCGTCAGGGACAGCCGTCAGAGGCTCGAGAGTGAGGAAATGTCCTGGAGTAAGTGCCAATAAGTCGTTAGGGTCGGAGCTGATTGGGCAGAGAGGTCGAGAATTAAGTACGGCTTCGATTTGAGCAAAGAGGGTTGACAGTTCCTCGAACGTCAACACCTGTTCGCCAACGACACGATAGAGATGAGATTTGGCCGCCTTAATTTGTATCTCCCAGACGCCTCCAAAATGAGGAGCCGAAGGAGGATTGAATTTAAATTCAATCTTCTCCGCGCTAGAAGCCTGCTGCATGAGAGAAGCCAGCTGATTTCTTGCGCCTACGAAATTCGTCCCACAATCCGCATGGATCTTGTTGCACCGACCTCGACGAGCAACGAAGCGCCGAAGCGCAGCGATGAATCCGTCCGTTGAGAGTGTTGACACTACCTCAAGATGCACTGCCTTAGTCGCGAGACAGACAAATAGGCAGAGGTAAGCCTTGTCTATCTTAGCGCCACGGTGTGGGCCGAGTTTGATACGGAACGGACCACCAAAGTCCACGCCTACGATTGAAAAAGGCTTGATTTGATTGACGCGGTAAGATGGCAGGTCGCTCATAAACGGTTGTAAAGGTTGAGGGTTTGTGCGAAAACACTTTATACATTTTGCCAGCTGACGACGGATTGTACGCTTAGCGGACACGATCCAGAATTGTTGTAAGAGTAAGAAATGTGTAGTATTGATACCCGGATGCAGGTAGTCACGATGAATATAATCAATGATTAAATACGTTAAAGGGTGGTCGGACGGCAGAAACGCAGGATGCTTATGTTCGTACTCTAAACCGGATCTAGAGATCCTGCCGCCCACCCTGAGAATACCTAATTCGTCGACAAATGGATTGAGGCGACGAAAAGGTTTCGATACTGATTTATTAGAACTCAAACTTTTGAGCTCTTCTGAAAACGATTGGCTTTGAACATGTTTCACGACTAGCATGAGCGCCTTCTGACGCTCAACGTTAGTTAAGTACTTGCTTACATTCGCTTGACTACGATTACGACAGTTAGTGATGAACCGTCGGGAATAAGCTATGATTTTGACGATTGTTTGTAGAGAAGAAAATCGAGTTAACAAATCATCAAAAACGTTAGGTTCAACTGTATCAGTTTCGTTCGTCATCAATGCAGTCGATTTGCGCGCTTCGGTGCAGACGATCACCTCATCTTCGTTAGATATGTTCGATGTACCTAATGGCCACGTTTCACGTCCCTGCGAAAGCCAACAAGGCCCCGCCCACCATAAGGAATTGTGAAGCAATTCATTGGGAAATTGCCCACGTGAACAGACGTCTGCGGGATTATCGCCTGACGCCACGTGATGCCAGCAGTCGATAGGAGTAAGTTCCTGAATATGGCTGACCCGATTGGCTACAAAAGTAGCCCAACGCGACGAATGCGAGCGCAACCACGCGAGAACGACTGTGGAGTCTGACCAAAGGTATACCGTGTCGATTTTGATGCGAGAGAGGTAAGTATCGCGTATAAATTTGTATAACTCGGCGAGTAGAACCGCCGCGCAGAGCTCGAGTCGTGGAAGCGAAGTACGTTTAAGAGGCGCGACGCGGGCTTTCGAGCATACAAAATAAACGCGTACGTTATCAAGCGAGTCAGTAACACGCAAGTAGAAAACCGATCCTAGTGCGAGTTCGGAACTGTCACTAAAACCATGGAGTTCGCATGATTTGACATTCTGACTGATCAGTTGACGTGGTATTCTAAGTTGAGTTAAAATCGATAATTCATTACGATATGTGTTCCATGCACGAATGACCTCGTCGGGGGGAGTCTGATCCCAGCCGACACCGAGGACCCAAAGCTTTTGGATCAAGCATTTAGCTTGGATTGTGATCGGGGATAGAAATCCCAACGGGTCGAATATACGAGCTACTTCGCTCAGTATAGAGCGCTTAGTACATGGCCGATCTGACGATTTGATTTCGAAAAGAAACGCATCGGAAACGGGATCCCACTTGAGACCTAGAACTTTTAAGGTAGGAGTTTCCGTGTTATCGAGAGAGACAGAACCGTTAAGACAATCTTCTGAAGGTAGATCCGCTAAAAGCTCGGGAGTGTTACTGGCCCACTTCCGAAGTTTGAAACATCCGAGATTGAACAATGCTATAAGCTGCATTTTAGCTTGTTGCGCAAGCTTTAAAGAGTCGAATCCGGTGGTGACGTCATCAATATAGATATCAGACAAAATAACTTCCTTCGCAATTGGGTAAGCATCTCCTTCATCCTCAGCAAGCTGTCGTAGAATACGGCAAGCGAGATAGGGAGATGAGGATAGACCGTAGGTGACAGTACGCAAAAGATACTCGTGGAGGTTCTCTTGTGGTGAGGTCCTCCAGAATATACGTTGGTAGTCGCAATGCTCAGGAGCGATGAGTATTTGTCGGTACATTTGTCGAACGTCGGACATGAACACCACGTTGTGCTCACGGAAGCGCAAAAGAATGCTCATTATGCTCGGTTGTAATTTCGGACCGATATGTTGAGCGTCGTTGAGCGATCGAGAATTTAGATCCTTTGCGGATGCATCGAAAACAACGCGTAGTCGCGTTGTCGCGGAATCAGGGCGAAGTACGCAATGATGAGGGATATAGTATTTACCCTTACCTATTTCGTTCGCAGGAACTGGGGTCATGTGACCGCTTTCGAGATAATCAGACATAAAGTCTGCGTATTGAGCGTATAATTCCGGGTCACGAGATAGTCTACGTTCGATAGCGTGGAATCTTCGCAAAGCTACATCGCGAGAACCTTCGAAAATTGGTTCTGATTTTTCTTTGAATGGAATCCGAACAACGTAACGTCCAGCAGAATCGCGGTAATGCTCAGATACAAATTTTTGTTCGCATAATAATTCTTCTGGAGTCAGATTTGATGAGCTCGGGACTGAATCGAGTTCCCAGAAGCGTTGAACTAATGAATTTAATTCATTATCGATTTCAGGTAACGAATTCAATAGAGTACTAGTCGTTAAACATGTTTTACCTAAGAGGAGCCAACCAAATCGGGAATTGAACGCGGTAGGTTGGTTGACACCTCCTTTGATGTGCTGATTAAGCACAGAGTCTGCGAATACATCTGCAGCTAGCAGGATATCGATAGGTCCGGGTATATCAAACCCAGGGTCGGCTAACGGTAACGATTTAATATGTGACCATCCCGATGTGTTTAATTTTGCGATAGGTTGATCGCCACATATCTTAGAAATGATGAGCATATTCGATTTGAATAAAACACGATCGTCAGTACCGACTGTACAAGTGACGTCACCAAGAATCGGTGCGGCCGCCTCGCCTAGTCCACTGACGTTCGCCGTTGCCGGACCACGTTTTAATTTTAAACGATTAACTGCAGATTCGGTAATGAAATTGCTCTGACTTCCCGTGTCGAACAGAGCACGAAACGATAGCATTTTGCCAGAAGCGTCCTGAATTTGCACGATAGCGGTTGCCAACAACACGGTAGTGTTCGATTTAGTCCTTGATACCAACGACGACTTGATGGGATTAGATTCGCTACTAGAATTGTCGCGATGGAGTAAGGTGTGATGCTTACGTTTACATGTGCGGCATGAAAATATTGATTTGCAATCTTTTATTTGATGAGACGGCTTCAGGCAGTTATAGCACCAATTTTTTTGTTTTGCGATATTCATCCGATCATCGAGTGATTTATTAAGAAAAGTTTGACAAATAGAAATAGAATGTGGTTCGTTGCAAAAAGAACATTTTGAAATAAAGTTACCCGTAGTATTAATGTTCTTTTGTTGTGGTTGTTGCTCGCGCTTATCTGTCGCGGCAACAAGCGCATGAGACGCGGAAGCGCGTCTGGATACCGGTTTGTTCGATGGCGGATTGATTGATTCGGTAAAGTGTGTATCTCGCAATAAAGCCTCACATTTGGAACGTAAAAAATCTTTTAATTGTAAATATGAAGGTAGTTCGATGTTCGCGTACCGTTCCTCAAAATCGCGGCGAATATCCTTATCTAAATTCGATAGCATATGGTAAACGAGAACAAAGTCCCATGAATTAATCGGTAAATCAATAGATTTTAGAATACTTAAGTTCTCTTCAAAATAGTCTAAGGACTTTTGAAATTCGCGCGGGTTTTGAGGGTTAAATTTAATGTTTAAAAGATCTTTCCAACACGTAAAAGCCAATGTGCGTTTACACTTGTAACGAGCAACGAGCGATTGATAAGCGTCGTGATAATATTCATGACTCATAGGGTACGCTTTCACTACTGATAACGCATCTCCGGTGAGAGAAGAAATCAAATAATGAAACTTCTCGGTATCGCTAAGTGACCTTGAGTTATGAATTAATGTGTTAAAAACATCGATGTACTCTGGCCACTGCTTTATATTCGAACCACTAAAACTCGGTAATACGATTTTAGGTAAACGTATGTTTGACGATGAAGTTGATCGTGTATATTCGTCGTGCGATTTAGAAGACTCACCTTTAGTGAGTTTACGATGTATTGAAATCACTTCGAAATACATTTGGTCAAAAAGTTCCTGTAATTCATCATCATCTTTGTCATCCTCGTTCCCTAATAACTGCATAATAATAAGATGAGCATCCTCAAAGTTCGAAACAATTTGTTTAATTTCTTGGTAATACGAAAAAAATAACTCGCATTGTTTCGTATCACTAAAGGCTACAGTTCCAAGCTCCAAAGCTTTCGTCAACCGTTTGTACGCGATAGTACGTTTTCGACGTAAACAGGGTAAATCCTGTACCGTATATTCAT
Organism: Idaea biselata; assembly: GCA_958496205.1. NCBI lineage: Eukaryota > Metazoa > Arthropoda > Insecta > Lepidoptera > Geometridae > Idaea > Idaea biselata. The sequence continues at coordinate 8,683,475 of OY292397.1, forward strand.
TGTCGACAGACTTCGCTTTTGTCTTCCTCATACTAGGTAGCTGTCGACCAGAAAGTTTTCTGACAGACACCGACATAATGAAAAATCTGATAAAATGTTGTCAACAAAAAATAATACGTAACGAAACAATATAAAACGATAGTTATACGTCAAATCGATAACGATAATAAAAATTAACAAATTGCAATTCGAGTTTATTTTGTAAAATAATCGTTGAAGTCGCACCTTAATGTTGTGAACGAAGTATGTTCGAAAAGGAACTTGTTTACTCCGTGGAACGATATTGTTATACGTCTACCTGATACTTTTGCTATTTGTTTGACGAAACGAATAATTACGATTCCTTTTACTCGACTGGCAAAAGGAAAGTACTTAGTTTGGTTATCGATTCGGATGAATTTACTTCCTAGAATTAGGCACAAAGTGCGTAAATGAAGTATGTTATCTTGAAAAATGAATGAATTGCAAGCGAACATATACCCAAGTACCGATAGAAAAGTGTTTACTTAGATAATATTTGACCCTACAATAGATTCCGATGTAGATAACTATATGTAATTGTTTGAAAGTTAAAATTATTTAAGCCGATAGTGTAAATAAGCACCGATGAAAGAATTGTTTGCTTATTACGCGTTCTTAAATAATTTTCGAGATTAGTGTTTTGTTTGAAAGTGAAGTTATTTTGTGCCGATGAGATTACATAAGCGCCGAGAGAATAAAGAGATTGCTTATGTTTGTTCACAAAATAACTTCCGATATCTTTTATGTTTGATTTGAAATTGAAATTATTGTAAGCCGATATAATAATAGACACCGATTTATTAATTTGATTGTCTATTATGAGAATTCTTACAATAACTTCCGAGCCTACCCACTGGAAAGTGAAGATAATGTAAGCCGATAATAAAATTAAACACCGAAAATGGAATGATTGTTTAATTAGTTCTTACAATATCTTCCGATTACGCTAGTTTAACCCTTTGTTAGTTGAAGTAAACCTTAGTTCGATGGTGACAAACAAAAATGCGATCTTATTTGCAGGTACCTACTAAGAATAAGATGATGCAATAATTCAAACGCAATAAGTAAAATGAGAATTTCAATTACAAATAATTGACCGATGGGTTTACTATTGTATCTAAGATAATTGCCTACGTTTTGACCAGTAAATACCATAGGTTAGGTGGATTATTCCCGGGTTTCGGCACCAATAAAATGTGTCGTCTTGATGGAAATAGCTCCGAAAACTGAGACGACAATTTGGGATATAAACGATACGAGAAAAAACGTTGTCCTTTAGACAGCACGGGCAGAAAATATAAGCCAGCTTACCTGGACTGCGTATCTCCAGCCTCGTCGCTGAACAATCCACCTTCTTGGAAGCTGCACCACAAACCATGGGTTTCGGAGTTGAGAATTTGATGATTTGGTTAAAATAGCTATAGTTTAGGGTAGGTCGCGATGACGCGTTTCACGGCAGCGATTCGAGTTGCGCGTGCGGTCGCGGCCGGTGCATCAAGCGAATGGGGTCAGGCTTTACGCTCCTTGTTTGTACGAGCAAGCTGACTTCGCTAATATTTAGCACTTACCCGTTACCGTCTAAAGGAACGCGCGATATAGAAACGAAACACTATCTATCTAAAACACATAAAAACTAACTTTCCAGATGAAACTATTCGGATCCCTATCAGTTAAAAGATCAAAGCATTTTCATAATGGAATTCTTTATAGGTGGTAGTTACCTTTTCTTTTCTTTCATAAGCAGAAAAATCGGCCAGTTTGAGAGATGCCGCCAGCGACATAGCCTCATTCACGGTAAGGTGTTCTCGTAAGTCGTCGTGTTGTCTGATGTAGCGCGCGCCTCCACGCCCTTTCGACTGAGATGCGCACGCGCACACACCGTTTACAGAGATCTCGCCTTTTGCTCCTCTCGTCCTGAAGAACAAAAATAGCCACAATTAAATTGAGCACCTCGTCCTTCTTTTAAGTTAAAATATACATATTTCAGAGGAAATTGTTTTTTTTTTCAATGTGATCGTTTTTCTATATCTAAACTTCTTTATCTATACTAATAAGATTTGTATTTGTGTGTGTGTGTGTGTGTGCGTCTGTATGTTTGTTATGAATAAACTTTAAAACAAGTGGACCGATTTCAAAAACTCTTTCACCATTAGAAAGCTACATGCACGCTGAGCTACATAGGCTACTTTTGTTCTCGATATTTCCACGGGATCGGAACTTACGCGGGTGAACCGTCAGACGCAGCTAGTCTAAAATAAATAAATAAATAAATAAATATTGCACGACGTTCCACACAGCGCAATCTAGCCCCAAACTAAGCACTAAGCTTGTACTATGGGTACTAGACAACGGATATACTACATATTATACCTTTTTTTTTCTGTAAATACATACATATGATACATAGAAAACACTGAATATCCCATGCCTTCGGACCGTGGTGAGTCCTAGGACATGTCGGTTTCCTCACGATGTTTTCCTTCACCGTAAGAGCGATGTTATTAGCGCACATAACTTTTTCTTAAAGAAAAAGACATTGGTGCGCGGCGGCCTGGATTCGAACCCACGACTCTCGGAATGAAAGCCGGGGTATCTACCACTAGACCAACACCGCTCAAAAAAAAAAAAAAAAATAGACTTCAACTTAGTTTTGTGTTTTAGAAATCTGTCGATAAAATTGCACATAAATCCACGACGAGGTGGACAGGAAGAAGATGTAATCTAGGTTTAATATATTTTCAAAAGGTTTTAATGTTCGGAAAACTAGTTCTTAGACAAAAACAAATCACCTGTTCTATCAGTCACTAAGATCTACATAGGTATTCTCAAAACTTGATTTACTAGTTATTTAAATGAGAAAATTACATTAGTGAAATAGATCGGTGTCTGTGATCATTTGGATATAATTATTTGTTATGTAATTTAAGATTTATCACATGGGTCAGTGACCAAGTCAAGTAAATGAGTCAAGTGGTCGCAAGATGAAAATAAATAAGTATTGAACAAATGTTTTTATCGCTCTAGTAATTTCAAAGCATATTTATTACACTTTTCTTCTGTTTTTGCGATTGAAATTAAAGACATTTTTTGATTTTAATGGCGTGGTGTTTATTACTTTTAGCATTGTTTCAACGCTCAACGTTTTGAGACCTTTACAGGTCTCTTCTTCAGGATTGACTGAGATGTGAGATTTTCATATTTATTACTTACAAAAGAGATTTAAAAAGTTACTTTTTTCTGTCATTATTGGAAACTAACGACCTAATTGTTTTAATCCTATCAGGGACATGTCATGTCACTCCCTAATAAGATTAAAAAAATATAACGACGCGTACTAGAAGACGTGTAATTCTACTATAGGTTCTACTCTATTTAGAAACTTAGATAAAAAATGTAAACAAAGAACTCTCAATTTTAAAGAACACTTTCAAATATATGTATGGGATTTTTGTTTACCTTTTTGATCTAAGTTTCTAAAATAGAGTATAATAACGCCTTCTAGTACGCAGTTTTTTAATTTTCTGTTTTTGTCCAATACTTACAAATATCCAGCTAGAATATTCAACAGTGTGGTCTTTCCTGCTCCTGAAGGTCCCATGATTGCTGTCAGCTGGCCTGGCTTGAAACATCCCGAGACACCATTGAGGATCTGTTTTTGTTCTGCAATATAAAAAAGTTCTAAGTTATATTACTTACCAACTCTTATACTCAAGGCATGGGTTTGTACAGAATTACAGTGCCCGCCCCAAAAGTTTTTTTGATAATAGTTTAAATAGGTATCAGATATTACCTGCTATCGGTATTTTATCGAAAAATGCAGGAACAGAAATAATTAAATGCGAGTTTGCGATTCTCGTCGCGCCCCGGTTGTTCAAGAACGGCTGAACCGATTTGGCTGACAATTGGTGGGGAGGTATTTTAGAACCAGGAGGGTTACTTCGGTTCGTTTCGATACGACAACGATACGATAATACGATGGTTCTACTGTCACCCTACTATCAGAATGTGACAGTAGAATCATTGTATTATCGTATCGATGTCGTATCGAAACGAACCGCAGTAACCCTCCACGACTTTTTTTTCCATTACCTCTAAGGCGGAACAAAATTTGCTGGGTCAGCTTGTACAATACCTACTATTGCATCCACCGCAAACTACAACAGTTGTTTCAAAAATAAGCCAGTAAACCTAAACTAAGCCTACTTTACTTCAGTTGCAGTTGGTGGTGAACTTAACCCAACCTCACCCACAGACTGACAAAAATGAAAAGTAAACGCGAAAACGAAAAATAATTAATAAATAAATTCTGTGAACAACACACAGCGCCATCTAGCCCCGTGGTAAGCGACTAAGCTTGTGTTACGATGACTAGACAACGGATATAATACTTATATTTATTTTTCTTTTATAAATACATACATATTATACATAGAGGGACACCCAGACCAGACACAAATATTTATTCTATAAGCACAAATACTTGCACCCGGCGGGAATCGAACCTGATTGATTAGATGTCTTCTACTTTAAAGATTTATTATAAGTACAAGACAATAATAAAGCAATAAATAACCTATATGTAGATTGGTTAACCTGCCACAGAATTTATTATTCGTTAAAACGTCATTGAGATACTTAACATTCTAAGCGTCAGTTAAAAAGAATTTTTGTATCTATTCGGTTTTAAAAAACAGGATAAGCTACCTGTTATATGAACGTAATAAATTAGTTACCACGTCAATGACCAAATGGTCATTTACGTGATCTAACAAGATGTCACGTGACATTTACAATTTATTTCTTTCGTTCACGCTACTGACCTTCATTAGGTACAACTGGAAAGGCCATATTTTGTGCCTATTTGATCTGTGCCATGTTGCGCTGTTGTCGCGCGTTTTCTATTGAAAGTGATGGTGACCGTCCATGGAACTAATAGTTCGGGAGACGGTCACCACTAATTATATTATTCCACAGATCTAATGTTATTTTGCATGGTATAGCAATTCCAGCGTACTTGTATAGTTTCATTTCAGTGGTTCACGCACATGATTGATTGTAAGGGCAATTAAAAAAGTCAGTTTCTATTTGTTGATCGAACGAACGAGTCTCTGTTTCAACTCCGACAATATTTTCTTACGTCTGTCTATAATACGAGTATGTAGGTATGTATGTTTGTTGGTTCTCCTCTATATGTCAGGACGTGTTTTTGAACCGATCTAAATGTAACTGTAGTCGTGGGGGATTTCTGATTGGTGGGTTATTTCTCCCACTAATGGGGTTACCTACTTTATATATCCACCTTTTGAGATGGGATACCAATTTTTATTTCAAAGATATAGTCTTTTTACCTTCACGCACGTTCAAGATCTGATGAGGATCTTCAGAGTGATGAGCAGGAGGGTTACTGCGGTTCTTTCGACACGACAACGATACGATAATTCCAGCCGATACGATGATTCTACTGTCACCCTACTATCGCAGTGTGACAGTAGAATCATCGTATCCTGGAGGGTTAACTGCGGTTCTTTCGACACGATAACGATACGATAATTCCAGCCGATACGTTGATTCTACTGTCACCCTACTATCACAGTGTGACAGTAGAATCATCGTATCGGCTGGAATTATCGTATCGTTGTCGTGTCGAAAGAACCACAGTAACCCTCCAGGATAGTTCATCCAAATACAGTAAATTGCTCAGTTTTATATTTCTACCACTAGAATACACCTAACCTAACCTAAAACTCAAAACTCAATGAGTTCTCAATAGTAAATGGGTTACGGGTTATAATTTCTTAAAAAATGTTATACTTAATCTAGAATCTAAGTAGGTAGGTAGTTCTACTTAATAAAAGCTTGTGGTCGCAAGCTCTACTGTTCACAGAACTACTAGTTATTAATGTTATTATTATGTGTCTATCTGCTTCATGATTAAAAAACATTAATTATACAAAATAATTTATATTCTAAACATGCGTTTACGATTCGTCAACCGTCAACGCATGCAATGTATTCTAATCACACTTGAGGAAGCCAATGATTTGTTAATTTACGTACTTACGGTGCAACATGAGACAATCATTAATTGTGCAGTTGTTATGCGATACTTCTTTTAATTAGTGATAATTTGAAGATATGTGATGCTTAGACTAGACAGGTTTATAAAAACCTGTTATTATTCACGTGTTAATGAGAAGGTGTCATAGGTACAATTTAATTAATAATTAATACCTGCGAACAATACTGAACATCTAACGAGTAACATATTCAGAATACCACTTTTTAAATAAATCGATATTTGTTAACAAGAAATATCTATGTTTTTAACGTTCATATTAGTTAATCTTAATAAATGTCTGTCAGGTGCTATGAATATTTTGCAAACCGCGTTGCTATAAAAGCTGGCCTTGTGTTTAAGAGGATAGTCTCCATTCTCTTTCTCCATACAGACGTAGTTTACATTTTCCTCCCTGGATAAAGACATTAGAGCAAATATGTTTATGCCACAAAACCTATATCTGTCATGACAATGCATCTACCTGTTTTTTTTTTTTTTTTTCTAATTAAATAATGTTAGAAACCTCAATATTTTTTTTGAAGACCTATCTATAGATACCCCACACGTACCTATGGGTTTGATGAAATATTTTTTTTTGTTTCAGTTCTATGTAACCTTCAAAGTTAATTGTTTTTTTCTATTTTTGTGTAAAAATCTTAATGCGGTTCACAGAATACATCTACTTGCCAAGTTTCAACAGTATAGCTCTTATAGTTTCGGAAAAAAGTGGCTGTGACATACGGACGGACAGACAGACAGACGGACGGACAGACAGACAGACAAATATTACGAATCTATAAGTGTTCCGTTTTTTGCCATTTGGCTACGGAACCCTAAAAACGACTTCGATAGTTAAGTCGAGTGTAATAGATAAATTAGCTAAACCGTCGTATAGTCAATTATGGTCGAACGTATCCTAAATGTGTCAGTTCTTAGGTAGGTATTCATTGAATTGAGGATTAATTAAAGTTAGGCCAGTAAGGAGCTCAGTGGCATAGCTACACCCGCCGACCTTATATAATCGCGCGGGTTAAGCAACGCCTTGTGCGGTCATTATAACTGACAATGCATCTACCTGTTTATTTTTTTTAATTTTCTAATTAAATATAAAATAAATTATAAATAATAAAGAAATAATAAAATAAAAAAAAATAAAAAGTTAGATGCATAGTCATGACAGATATAAGTTTTATGGCATAAACATATTTTCTCTAATGTCTTTATCCAGGGAGGAAAATGTAAACTACGTTTGTATGGAGAAAGAGAATGGAGACTATCCTCTTAACAAAAAAAAACATGATAATTTGGGACTAAGATTTTAGTGTGGTTTCGGAACGCCTCCAATGAGAAAAAAACACAAGAAACTCAAGGGGGTTTTTCTTGTTTGTGATCATGTGTTAAATACAATGTTACAATGTTGTTACAGAACGACTTCCGAAACCTATACTATGGGGCATAGTAAGATCATCCTTTACACATTGTTTGTGTAGTCGAATGTTGTTTAAGGTACAACGAATAAATCGGGCAGTTTTAAGCACAGTTATAAAAGCTCGTAACCTGGATTTTTGAGCAATAAAAAAAAAATGTTCAAAAATTAAAATTCACCCTTAAAGCCGATTTACCGTGAAGGCAATGAGAATATCAAAATATCAAACTAAACCTTCAAATAAATTTACAAACTTTCATATTTTTAATATTAATATGCGAGCAGTTTTATAAATGACGAAGATTGACTCGTAGAAACAGTTCAATCTATAAATTTAAATTGATAAAACCTTGAGCAAATAAATTGAAATGCATTTTAATAAACATCGGTTAGCTAGAGCATCTAGCCTCGTCTTTATATCGTAACTAGCTACACCCCGCGGTTTCACCCGCGTAAGTCCCGATCCCGCGGGAATATCGGGATATAAAGTAGCCTATGTGTTATTCTAGGTCTCCAGTTATCTATAAACTACGTTTCATCGCAATCGGTTCAGTAGTTTTTGCGTGAAAGAGTAACAAACTCACATACATACAAACTTTCGCGTTTATAATATTGGTAGGATTCTGTCATCACTTAACAATAACATTGTTTAAAGATCTTATATTCATTAGGTAATGGTTAATAATTCATTACATTAATGTCATAATTAATCATTTAGTTTATTTCTTGTTTAATTCAGACAACTGTTAGTTTACTGCACTACCAACCTGTATATGTTATTAGTACGTACATAACAAATACAGTTACAGTTAGATATTACCTTAATAACATATTTTATCTACATAAAAGATTATTTAAGTTGTTTCACCCGCGCACAAACTAAAAAAAATATATGATGTACATTACCATGCAAACTCCCAACGAAAATTGGTTTGAACAAGATCTAGTCAGTAGTTTTTTTTAATACGTCATAAACCATAAACTGCAATTTACCTTTCATTCAATTCAAAAATGTACGGAACCCTTCGTGCGCGAGTCCCACTCGCACTTGGCCAGTTCCTTTTTGTCAAAAACATTCTTTCATTTTTTTTTTCTTTTCATTCTTTGTATATCAATACGACTATAGAGGAGTTAACCGGCAAAAGTATAATGACGTGTAAAAAAGAGACTAATTCTATTCTATTTCTTGTAATTCCAATTTTGTCTGATAATATTGTGACATTCATTATTACTTTATCATTATCATCTCTTAGTATCAACGCTTGACATTCGGCCGCCATTAAAATATCTGTAGAATTGTCTCCTAATCCACCAAAACAGTTGGTATAGCGTTATTCTCCGTATATAGTCGCTAATATTGAAAATTATGTTTGGTAAAATGTAAAAATGAATTGCTCCCGAATAAACACGGATTTATTCTTCGAATAAGAGTTATCCAATCCAGGTTTGGTCGAATCTCCCCTTAAAAGTATTAATTAACCTATTTACCTACTTGCATATTCGTTTGTATGATAATTTTCACGATCGCTGACCTAAAGGTAGGTAGGTACGTGAATTGAAAAAGTCAATGTTGTTAGTTCCTAGTCCTCGTTTCTTTAATCGACCTAAATTTATTTATCAAATAAACATGACTGTGTAAATTTCGATTAAAATAAACAACTTTCAAAACTGCAACCTACTTACATTATGTATGTTTGTACTTAGATACTTAAAATGTAGACTTTTTTGTTACTATATCATGGACTGGTTTTGGTTTTTATCGAAGTAGGAAGCTGTTAAAGAAAACAAAAGAGTCTCGAAGTCTCCATGTGAGGAGCTCACTGGCAAGCTGTGCCCACTGATCTTGTATTAGTATAGTGCGGGTGAAGCAACACCTGGCGCGGTCATTCCTTGGATGGGTGACCGGTAAAGTGTGCAATAAAAACATTATCTCGAGCTCTTTCGTGCTTCGGTAACTGGGGAACAAGCTACCGGTTGTTATCTCCTATAGTAGTCGTTTGGTCAAGTTAGAAGCCTAACAGCTTAACACTAGTTGAGCCTAGTGTTAAGTTGTAAGGCTATAGGAAAACAAGAAGAATTCCGTCTTAAATAATAAATAACTTACGTCGATACATAAGGGGGGGGGGGGGTACGTATTCGAATAGGTATCTAATATTAAAATATTTACAGTTAAAATCCCGATGCTATCTAACTATCTAAAGCACGGAAAAACTAAACGGAGCACCCCGACTTGGTTAGGTTAGGTTAATGTACGAACATGATTACACACAGCGCTTTGGCGAGCGAGCGAAGCGAGCGTGCCGCGGCAGCGGTCGCCGAAGCACCTAATACTATAAATAAAAACATTATTATAATTTATTTCATATACAGTGCGATTTTTATACATCACGCCTTTTTTATTTACAGAATAAGGCGCTTTGGCGACCGCTGCCGCGGCACGCTCGCTTCGCTCGCTCGCCAAAGCGCTGCGTGTAATCATGTTCTAACATTAACCTAACCTAACCCAGTCGGGGTGCTCCGTTTAGTTTTTCCGTGCTTTAGATAGTTAGATAGCATCGGGATTTTAACTGTAAATATATTAATATTAGATACCTATTCGAATACGTACCCCCCCAAACCCCCTGCTACCGACCAACATTCTGAATTTAACACAATTCCGATTGCTGCTTAGGAAATATATAGAATTCCTAGGAAATGTGTATAATATAAATTATTTTACACTTTTCCTGTGGATTTTAGGCAATGTACACATTTCCTAGGAATTCTATATAATGACGGATTACATACATTTCCGGTAACACATACACCATCCCATTCAAGTCACGCGTACTCATATAGAGTAATGTTTATTATCGGAGTAAACCACACTTAGGTACGTAGGTACCTACATGTTAATATCTACACTAATATTATAAAGAGGTAACGTTGGTATGTATGTATGTATGTAAATTGGGGGTAATCTCCGAAACTACTGGACCGATTTCAATTTATATCTATACAAATATTATAAAGAGGAAAGATTTGTATTTTTTGTGTTTGTGTGTGTGTCGAATGTTTGTAATGAATGAATAAACGTTTCATGCATTTCATTATTTGCTATCCTGGATTTTCGTGTGACACATTTTGGTCACTTAAAAATACCCTGCTTTATTGAAGGTACCTATATAGCTAAATACCTAAGTAGGTCCGTCCAAAAAAGTGCTCGCTCGGTCTACATAGTTCACCGAACTGAACTACCTACAGACCAGTAAACTTTGCGCAAGTCTAAATACCTAAAGTCTAAACGGAAGAATGTTGTTTACTTGACCTACTTCTAGTGCTTGATACTTGTCTGTATTTAGCTAAACCCGACATACACATGATGAAATACAACCTTCGAACTAAGTCTTGAAAAGTCCTTTTACCCTTCCGCGTATTAGAGACGGTACAAGATTTTGTAACTACTGTACGTGCAATACTCATAAACCTTTGTTTGAATCTGTTAAGTAGGTAATTATTTTAAAAAGTCATTGAGCGGTTAATGAGTAAAGAGATACATGTTGTGTAGTTGTGTGGGTACCTATTGCTTAAAATATAAGGTCACTACGGAGAAGTGCGGTTTTGGGGAGAGTACGGGGAGCATCAATTTACTACTTTTACTTTAAATATTAATAAAATCACCTTCTAGTATCCACGATACGATAAGGAGATATTTCTCTTATGATTGGCTATATTAATACAATCGCGACTAGGTGGCGATTTTATCAATATGACAATTTTATTGTAAAATGTTGTATTCACATTTTTCGTCGGTAAATTGATGCTCGCCGCACTTTCCCCAAGACCGCACTTCCCACTAGTGACCTTATTTAGAATGTGTGCTTTAATCTTTACTTTCAGTATAAATACAGTAAATAATATTAGCAACTCTAACTAGATCTTTTCGATTTTTAAAGATTTAGAGTGAAAAGGCTCTTTGATAATAGTTTTTCAGTATGTTCTAGAAATGGAACATTGGGTAGTAGCACCTACTATGAGGCAAAACAACGGGATCTTAGAAGGTTAGAATTAGTGTTTTATTTCTAGGTAATGCAAGTAACTAGTACTTCAAATGGACTTGACAGTTGAATCAATAAACTAAGTTCCTTATATAGAAATCGTTTTCCTTGAAAACAATTTTATATTAGACATGTGTTAATAAATATTAAAAACTAAGTAGTAATAAATTACGTATAAGTATTAAGTTTAACTAGTGAAATCGCAGGGGCAGCTAGTAGAAACGAAAATTACGTGTTCTTAATAAATGGTTGATTAGTGTTTTTACATCAGATTAATTAATGTAAATTGAAATCTATCATCTCCTCATTAAAAAAAAAACAAAATAGGGTTAAAGAACTTAGTCTGATGTGGTCTTTGTAAACCTTTCCGTCTGTGAGTGTATGTTGCATGGTGCTTCGAAAGAATTGAACCGGTTTTAATAAAGTGGCGGAATTATATAGGTTACATTGTCTCATTTGAAAATTATATGAAATCGACATGTTTTTCGTATTGCAGTTAATAGTAGGTATTAATAATAATTAATAAATTAATAATAATAATTAATAAATAATAAATAATTTTCATTTTAGCGTTAGGTTTTCGTAATATTTTTGAATTATTATGTTACCCCCCTCTATACTTGGATACGTCAAATATGTTCAAGATAGTAGGTAGGTAGTATACATTTATAATGAACATTCGGAGAATATTACATACTAGTACTAGGTAGTTAGTTACCAGTAGTAGTTACTAGTAGTTAGTTTCTACTAGGTTAAGGCGCTAGTCGTAACGACTTTTGCTAAATTGCAATCCCTATTATTTTATGGAAACTACGAACGAAACCCTACATTGCGCGTGGCCAGTTTTTTTTATTTAAAATGAAATTAAGTAAATAAACAATGCACATACCTATCTAGGTAGAAAATCCACGCATTCTTTAATCAAATCCTTATCTAGTGTTTACAACAATTTGCTTATTTATTTAAAAGGTTGTTGAACTTGAACACGATATCGACAAACGAGAACAGGTATTTGCAATTCTCTATTGATCATTAGGTCACTAGTAACAAGGTCCTGGTTAACATGCGTTCGTGAACAGAATATGTTAAATACCCACATTAAACGTGTAACTATGTAACTATTGTATCTAATTGTGATAGAAAATCTATTGATTTATCGTAGCTATTTATCGGTAGTCTTGATTTATAATCTTTACCTATTTATTTATCTATTTAACTTCCGTAAAAACCAGTAGAAGTATTAGAAAACAATTAGATAATACGAAATATTATGACGTTGGTCTTAAAATTATATTGTAATCTAATTTTCATAATAATTTATTAGCATTTGTTTGATTCACTTCGCAACTGAGAATTTGTGAGGTGACTAACTACCTACTTCCTGAAAAACTGGCGAGTGTAGCTAAACTGTCTTCGTTTAGTAGACGGTAAACATTTAGTAGTTAGCGGTGGATGTTCGACTGATAACGGTAGGCCCCATTTTCAGACATGACACATTGGACAGAAATAAAAGAAGACTATACTAATACCTACCTATTATGAGCTAAATTTAGATACTTGTTAGGATGTTTGTGGATCAATCACGGAAGAACGGCAAATTGGATTTGGCTCAAAAAAAGAATTGTAAAGTTTTGCAAACACTTAAAAGTCACAATTTCGACTGCATTTTTCAGTAGGTAGGTATACTATTTTTTTCTTAAACGTAACATATTGACGGTTACTTACAAATCATAAAATTATTAAATCTGGTGTTAAACCATGATTTATAAGCCTATTTCGCCATCTGTAGGTACCTACCAACTTGTGTTATCATTATCACTACCAAACTTGGAATAAAGTATTGTGTGCGTCATAGTTAGTCATAATACTCATATCTCTAGCTAGGCAACATTATTTTTAGATTAGTTTTTCTATTATGTAGGTAAACATTACAGAATATACTGATAAAAAATAATTACACATTGTTTTTAGAGTTCCGTACCCAAAGGGTGAAAACGGGACCCTGTTACTGAGATTTCGCTGTCTGTTTGACCGTCTCTCACCAGGCTGTACCTATTTCTGTAGCCGCTATAACAACAAATATTAAAAACAAAATAAAACAAATATTTAAAGGGGGCTCCCATATAACAAACGTAATTCTTGACATAAAAAGGCAACGATACCGCGATGTATTTTTAGCGTGAACTAGCGCCATTTAGTGATGGAGTGAAAGACTGGCCCCAGTGGTAAATTAATTTTAACGTTTCCGTTGCGTTCACTGATTGGTTGTAAGTGTTCATTTTAGGGTTCCGTACCCAATTGTGTTAGTGGTGCGGAACCCTTCGTGCACGAGTCCAACTCGTACTTGGCCGGGTTTTTTTACTGTGACACAGAATTATGAATGATTCAATAATGCCACTCTCTCTATGATTTTAATGTAGGTAGGTAGGTATAGGTACTTAAACATAATAATTTTCTTTGTACATATACTATTTATGTATTTATCGTACTATGGTCCCTACGTTTTCATCTCTGTTCTGACGTTAAATTGTTTTGTGCACGACAACTTCAATACAGCTTTCGATGGTAGAAAGTTAAACTTTCTCCGCGAAATTGCGCAAAAAACGAGTCATCTCGAGTTATTTATTACTGTAAAAATGATCACTACTTGCATTACAATCATCTTCATTTCGAGTCAATTCCGCGTCCCAAAGGAACTCAAATTTTGTACCCCGTCCAATATGAGGCGACCTCTACAGTCTGTCTGATGGTTCACTATGATTTTGCATTGTACAGGAGGATGGACACGAAGGGCATGCCAGCAGGTGGGACATTGTTTGCTCTACTTGTCCAAGGGTTACAGTGGCAGTAAATATTTGAAAGATCGGTATAACTCCAACGGCACAGGGTAGTCTTACAGCGGTCAACCTGAGTTCTGAGCCGGTTTATTGCAATTGCAAACTAAAAACCATGCTACTTCTAGGCCTAAGAACCATGGTAAAGAAATGCCAAAGGTTTTATAATTATGACCTACTTTGCTGTCTAGAACTCGCTCTGAGGGCTTAGTGTGCTTTTCGTGCCTATAGCAAACGTTACGTTGACGCCATAATTGTATGGTAAATTGACTAACGCCCCTAGCGGACGTAAAGTGAAGCTCCAACTTTTTATGGACAAGATCCGCGTCTACACAAACAAGAGAGTTTGCGTATAAATTTGCACTATGGGCACCGAGTTTTAATCCTACAGAGAAACAGCTTCATACAAGCTCGCGGCCGTAGGTAGTGAAGTACCTACGCCGCGAGCTTGTATGAAGCTGTTGAGCTTGTATGAAGATGAAGCACTCGGCACACTGTCAGTAAGAGAGGTCACGCACACATAGCTGCGCATGTAGTGGAGTACCTACCGCCGCGCCGCACCGCGCCGCGCCGCGCCGCGGGCTCGTATGAAGCTGTTGCTCTGTAGTATTAGTACTCGGTTCTATAGGCAATGACAACATCTGCGTTAGGAGTGTAACAAACATGACGATTCGAACCTGGTTTGCTTTCCCAACTGAGAAACGAACAAAAAGGTAGGTACTCTGTGATTTAAGTAATTACAACAGGTAGATGAGTTAGGAGTATGTTGGAGATAGCTACTGAAATGATTGCAGTACCCCAAGATGACCTTAATTTAGAGTAGGTGATGATGAAGCAAAATGTCAAGAACTAGGTAACACAGTGTAGCTATATATGTATGTACGTGCTGGTGAAATGTTTTGTTGTTTGCGAATTATTAGAAATGACGCAACGCATAGAAAGTAGGTCGGTTTTTAGCTATTTGTAGTTTTATATTATTTGTAGTGTAGGTGGTTTTAATCCCAATGTAGGTATGTAATGATTATTGACGAAATCACTAGCACTACGTAAGTATTTCGTAATAGAAATTTTCGTAATCGATGTTTTATCTAGTTTAAACAAAACTAATTAATTAAAAGGTAAACAAAATACGGTAGGCCATTAACTAAATTCATTTATAGTTAAGGGTATGTGTTGTTCGTAAATGGTAAGTATGTATGTGATACCTACATTATGTCATGGTATTTTTGTAAAAAGTAGTTAAATCGGTCTATTTTCCCGTTAGGAAATATTAAAATAAAAATCGATTATTACAATTACTCAAAATTCACATGGACACAAAATTCACACCTCAAAACTGTTAGTCAAAACCTGCGTAATGTTGTGCAACTTTTTAGGATTACATGGTCAACAAGAAACCCTTACGCAGCGTACTACGTGGGCGATCGGATGCGAACGCGAAGCGGCGCGGTGCGGCGCGGTGCGGCGCGGTGCGGCGTGGAAACAAGGAACAGTCGATAGCTATTGAAGTGTCCTACGTGACCAAATGCACATAAAGTGTGATGCGGCGCGACTCTCGACTGTTCCTTGTTTCCGCGCCGCACCGCGCCGCTTCGCGTTCGCATCGCGTTCGCATCCGATCGCCCACGTAGTACGCTGCGTTAGTTTCGCTATGCCCACCTGTCTGTCGATGTGTCTGTCCGCGGCTTAGCTCAGAGACGCTTAAATAGGTGTACTACTGAGAAGCTGTAACTTTGCATGGACGCCAACAGAAAAGTAGGTATAAAAGTACAATAAAAAATACATTTTTGGGTTGGTATCCAAAAATATGTTGTACATGTTAGGGATAGGTCTTTTGAAATCATTGAGTTATAAAACTAATTAAAAAAAACTTTTATAATTTTAAACTAATGCTACTAGAAATTACTTCAAATTACATACCTACTAGAAGCCTACTAGGTAGTTAAGTTGTGATTGTAACGACTTTTCCAAATTGAATTTCGTGTTATTTTATGGAAACTACAAATTCCTACACTGCCCGTAGTCTAGGTACCTAATTTTTCTTTAAATTTGCTTTCACATTCTTTTCACAACGTTTGCCTGTCTGTAACTGACTCGTATTGTATAACTGACTCGTATAAAATTATAGGTTATTATTAAGTTATTTCGAAGGCATTTACGCAAAAAAGGCTGGTCCAATTCCTATGATGTTTGATTTTTTTGCATCCGTCTGGACTAGGATAGGTACCTACCTACTTAGGTACTGGGAAAACCTAACGAAAAATAAATAACAAAAATAATTAATCACACAGCTGTTTGTATTAAACAGAGGGTCAATGTGAAGATAGACAACCGGACAAATATGAGGAAGAGATTGTTTACGCTACGTAGGGAAAGATAAGCATACAGTACGACGTAATCAGATATAAGTACATAATATACAATTGTAGGTATATAGGTAGGTATATAACATGCGTCCCCATTCAAGGTTTTATTGATATTTCACAGGAATCGTAGATTTTCCGTTGTTTATACATGTATATTTAAATATTGTTGTAATATTTAACGTTATTATCTGAGTAATAGTGTTCGATTGTTCCTTGCCGGTTAATAATAATAATTCTTGTGTTTATTATTCCTAAGAACATCTATAATAATTTATAAATAGTAGGTATAAATAGTTTGTAAATTATGATATTGATGTTGTGGTAAGGTACCTATGCTTTACCATTGTATTTGAAACGGAAAAATATAATATGTATCTAAATACATGTATGAAACAAATATTTATGAACTTGAACTAGTTTTTCGTTTTTTTTACCTATTTTCTAGGCCTGACGACGTTTCGAGGACTTAACAGTACCTCCTGATCACGAGTAGAATGAGATTAATGGGAAAAATAATCTCATTCTTCAGGTTGATGTCTACCAAAAAAAACTATATATTTTTTTTAATTTTATTCATATTAATTAAAATTTTAAATCTAATAATAGGTAGTTTATAATAGCTAAAGTAAAAATGTAGCGTCATTCGTTATTCGTCTACTCTATTTAAAGTGAATAAATGATTTGATTTGATTTATTTTAAAACTTTCATATTTTTTCTTAAAAAGACTAAATATTTAGAAAAAAGGTAGGTAGGTACCTATCTAAATTGTTTAGTTAGTATAGTTAGGTATTTGGTCATTGGTTGCAGATTTACGTAACCCAAACGTCTTAACAGTCTAAAATGTTCTATTACATAAAAACCAGTTAAGTTTTAGTTAAAACATATTGCATAATCTTTGTTCTATTATATATCTCTTGTATCTTAACCGTAACCCCAAAATAGTTGGTCAATGAGACTTTCGAAGTCCCTTGGTTACAACAGAAAGAGTCTCCACAGAAATCAGATTATTTATCAGTCGATAGTTTGTGTCTTTAGAAAACTATCGGCTAACTAAAAGTTTGTAGAATCCCATAGAATCCCCTGATTACGTAACTCTGTTCAACAACAATTTTTTCGTCTTTTTTTTCTTGTCGTTATAATAAGTTTGATTGAACAGTAAGAGTCTGTTATTGGCAGTAAGTTTATTAGGTTTTAAATGTTTATAAAGTGCTGTTGATTCTATGATAAAAAAAAACAATTTTCGAGATTAGCAACATACCTAGTTACGTAATCAGCTAGCAGAACACCTCTAGTACCTAACTGAGACGTTATTCTCATCTTCTCATCCGAGCGATGTTCCCGGTTGCATCCCTCTCGGGAGCCCGGGGTCCGCTGAACCCCAAATTGTTTTTTTTTATTTGGGGTCGGCGCAGTCGGTAAGTCATCATTGACCATACCTTCTGCAATTAGATTTGGCAATGTGTTTACGGCCGGCCGCCTACCTGACACCAACCCTCTTAGGGATCAAGCAGTTTATCCGCCACCGCGCGGAGAGAACTAAAGGTTTGCTAATCTCCCTCAGATCCCTTAGTCGCCTTTTACGACACCCACGGGATGAGATGGGATAACCCTATTCTATGCCGGGGCTATACGGCCCGAGACTCAATAACTGAGACGTTATTAAGTAATAGTTTCTGTACCATTCAAACAAAAAAAAAATAGCGTACCTATATAGTCCGAGACACAGGCTCGGCCTAGTTCGGACAACCGTAGTCATATTTCCAAGGTACCTACTTATCAATTTTGTTTAAAAATTATTGTCCTAATTTTACCTAGATCTTAATTTATGCCTTGCCTTTAATCGCACCATAAACAATCTTGCCAAACAAACAGAGCAGTTTTAAAGCAGGTCATTTTCAGTCCTGCTATAAGAGGTCGTGTTACTACGACCTTTTATTGCAGGACAATACCTTCAGTAGGAATGGAAGCGCAAGGTAAAGGTTATGAACTCAAACCAAAACAAATCAAAGGTAACCTACATACGAACCGGTTGGCGGTTTATCAACAGATTTTATCAACTGTAACAGGTTAGAATTACACGGTGTTTCTTATTACTTAATGTTGTAAACTTTTACCGCGTTTAGCTTGTTTTGTTAAAAAAGAAATACGTTGCTACATGATTCTACTATTTTTAAGAGGACAGTCTACCTACTTTTTTAGGGTTCCGAAGCCAAATGGCAAAAAACGGAACCCTTATAGATTCGTCATGTCTGTCAAAGGTAACCTACATACGAACCGGTTGGCGGTTTATCAACAGATTTTATCAACTGTAACAGGTTAGAATTTCACGGTGTTACATTATTACTATAATGTTGTAAGGTTTTACCGCGTTTAGTTTGTTTTGTTTAAAAAGAACTCGGTTACATTGCTTGATAATTCTACTATTTTAAAATAAATACGAACATCTTATAAAAAACTGACTGCAAATTAACCAAAGCCTGCACAGATACCTAATACTTATTTTCAAAGTTGTAAGCTTGTGGTATTGTAAAACCTTGTACCTTTTAGGAAGCGTATTATCTATGCACGCTCTGGTTATTTTGCTGTGCATTTAGTTTTGTCATATTTTTGTACGTAAAGGAATGTATTTGTCATTGGAGGAAAAAGGAATGTAGGTAGTGTTTATGTTTATTTTCGACCTATCTGCAGGACTGGGCATTTATAGAAATATTTTAAAGGAAAATAAATACATCTACAAAAACAATCGAACAACATCGCATGGTGGTGGTTTCCTATACCTATTGTAGTTTGTTTTAATGGAAAACTTATTTGATAAACACGTAAATAAATGATGATATGGAAAACTTATTTGATAAACACGTAAATAAATAATGAAAATAGAGTGATAGATAAGTGACTATCTATTTGATGTCCAATAAAATTAATATTATTCCTATATATTTGAGTATTTACGTCTACTAGTATAATGTGTTCTGGTGCAAATGTACTCAATCGTCTAGTTTTAAAATAAGCTACAGTTGAACATTGGGAATCTTGCCAGGGTCGGTACGTTTAGTATACGGCATTATGAAATGAAAAGTTTTACTCAGAACTCAACAAAACTCCACGGAACTGTATTACTAAAGTCGGGTACTTACTAGCGAGCTGTAACGATAACCTTTGCATGTACTGTAACCAAATAAAAGGGGTCTTGACAGACGGCTTAGCTACAGTTAAACATTGGGAATCTTGCCAGGGTCGGTACGTTTAGTATACGGCATTATGAAATGAAAAGTTTTATTCAGAACTCAACAAAACTCCATGGAACTGTATTACTAAAGTCGGGTACTTACTAGCGAGCTGTAACGATAACCTTTGCATGTACTGTAACCAAATAAAAGGGGTCTTGACAGACGGACAGACGGTCAACAAAGTGATCTTTTAAGGGTTCCTTTTTTACCTTTTGAGGGAGGGAGAATGGCATTCTTGTAAGGTGCAGCACTAAATCGGAACTAAAACGAATCAATATTTTTTGCATTACCTATTTAATATGAACTTCCTAAAAAGTAAATTAACCTCGATAAAACTAAATTAATTACACTACACACTACACAACTAGACACGCTATTCTCCTTATTGTAGTTTCATTTAGTTAATAGAAATAAGAATAAATACCTACGTACGTATACCGATTTAAAATTCCACTGGAATCCTTTTATTATTTTATATTTATTGTTGAAATAGTCACAAACGTCATGTTTTCACACAGTTTATTATTATTTTATGTAGGTATATTAAATAAATGATTAAGATGTAGGTACCTATATTAATAATTAAGTTACCTATATTTTATTTAAGTAATGTGATGTAGATAACTTCTACCATTTAAACTTCGTTTTCACACATTAAGTTACTCGCTAGGTTGCCAGTCAAAGTTATTTTAAAAACAATTTATTCACTTTATTATTTTTATTAGGGTTTAGTTTTACCTATCTACTTCAAAAAAAAAAAATGTAAAACTAGCAGCGTCCCGCGGTTTCACCTGCGTAAGTCCCGATCCCGCGGGACTTTCCAAAAACCCTTTCTTTGAGGATGCCTACCTACACATCACAAAGAACACACTCTCCAAATGTCATGTCTCTAGGACCAGTGGTTTGGGCACTGGGTTTATTTATTTTATTTATTTATTTATTTATTTACTGCGTTGATATATAGATCAGTCAAGATTTCGAAAATCTATACTTCTATAAAGAGGTAACGTTGGTAACATTTAGGTATGTAAGTAAGTAGGTATGTATGTATTTTTCGGGTAATCTCTGAAACCACTGGACCGATTTCAAAAATTCTTTCACCAATATAAAGATAGTTGTGCAAACAAAGCGTTCACCTATCTATCTAAAGCTACATTATCGAGGAGTAACATAGGCTTTGGGCATACTTTTGGTCCCGATATTCCCACAGGATCGGGACTTACGTGGGTGAAACAAGAGGAATCTTCTAGTTATATAAATAAATATTGTTACGCTTTCGCTTTCAAATCTCTAAAGTCAATATTTTTAAGCGAGGTCAGTAACCTATTCGTATCCGCCGAATTGTAAATAATAAGTAAATATTGCACGATGTTACACACAGTATAATCTAGCCTCAAACTAAGCACTAGGCTTGTACTATGGGTACTAGGCGACGGATATACTACTATTTTTGTACATACAAGGATACATAGAAAACATCCAGACCTGAAACAAATACTTTTTTTTAGAATAAATACCAGCACCCGGGCGGGAATCGAACCCGCAACCTTCTGCATTGCAGTCGAGCCTTCGCCCAACACGCCACAGAGGCCGTCATAGTACATTTCATATTCGGTAAAGTAGGAACCTACTATTCGTTGCCTCCTTCGATCATAAATAAACTATAGATGCACGGTCGCCGCTCTAGAAATGGAGCCGTCAAAACAAGGCATACTTCAGCCGATATGCCTTGTTTCGCTGTCAGTCGTGCATAAGTGTTTTACAACCTTATTGCCCAGTGATTAAGGTTTACATTAAACTGTACTATGTCCGTATAAGTAAGCGTTGAAGTAGTGCCAATTTTTGATTTCGATTTTGTATGGGACCGTGTATCTATAGTTTATTTATGATCGAAGGTTGCCTCACTAGTCATAGTCACTAGTCGTTACGAACCTGTTGAGCTTTCATTTCTAAAAGTATTTTATAATAGTTTATTAAATAAACTGCGGATAAAACAGAGTTATGTTGTGGTATTTGTGTGGTTAAATAAGGACATTGTTAGGTATATTTATTTTGTTTTGTTTTGAATTTAAATGGAGGGAAGACGTTGGCTTTTAAAACACAAGTATAGTGAGAATTATACAGTTGACATATTACATGCAAAGTTTGACAATAAACTGTTTTTTTTAAATTTGATTATTTTCTACTAGTACGTACCTACTAGCAGATGGGATTTTATTGGGATTTGACCCGAGTAAGTTCCGATTCTGCGGGATTTTCCAAAATCCAGTAATCCACATCACAAAGAACCTACTCTCCAAATTTTATGTCTCTAGGATCAGCGGTTTGGGCGCTGCGTTAATATATAAGATATTTAGGACATTGTACTTTATGTAAAACTGACCCGACAGGCGTTGTCCTGTCCGTTAAATAAAAAAAAACCTAGATCGCTACCCTACAACTACAATACTGTACCCTATGGTTCTATGTAAGCTTCCTCCTCACCAATTTTCAGCCACATCGGTTCAGCCGCTCTTAAGTTAGAAAATAGTGTAATTAACACGACTTTCTTTTATATATACAAAAAGAAGATTAGGCTTACCTATTCGAAACTTGTTGATGTAAAAATTGGAGAATGTACAAGTAATTTTTCGGAACTCGAGCTGTACAGTCGTCCGCGGCAGGAGGGGGACCACATTATTGTTACTCAGTTCCATGACCGGCGCCGGCACTCGTGTCGTCTCCATTGCCCCCGGCGTCATCACAACACTTTCACTTACTACCCTAATAGTACCCTACCCTACTACTGCTGATCTACCGCTACACTAGGTACTACTCTCTAAAATATGTCCATCCCGTGGTTCTAAGCTACCTCCCCTACCAATTTCAGCCAAATCGATTGACTTTTTTACTATAGATAGATATTTATATATATAGATATAGAATAAGAAGATTAGACTTACCTATTCGAAACTTGTTGATGTTAAAATTGGAGAATGTACAAGTAATGTTTCGGAACTCAAGTTGTACAGTCGTCCGCGGCAGGAGGGGAACCACATTATTGTTACTCAGTTCCATGACCGGCGCCGGCACTCGTGTCGTTTCCATTGCCCCCGGCGTCATCACAATACTTTCACTTATCTCTTTACACTTCGTTCAGTTCAATTCGACGCGGAGTTCACTGAGAATCTTCTAGGTTAAGTGTTATCGGTGACCCAAGTTCGAAGTCACGGCAATAATCCATTGGTTATCTGTAACAAGTAGTTTTATATTTACTTTGGCTCGGGAATTTTCTGTAGGAAGTTGTTGTATAATTTACTTCAACTGTTTTAATCTATGTATATTATATTAGATGATGTAACTTTTATATCTAAATTGTGTCTCGATAACGTCTTAATTGTCTTCTTCCTGCCCTTATCCTAAATTATTTGGGGTAGGAACAGTACGTAGTTAAGTCCCCATTTTTACATTGACAATCGAGTTATTTATTACTCTGGCTTAGTAAAATCTCTGTCACTTTTTTGCAGACGTTGAAAATCACTGACAAGAGCAAGACAAATGCAATACTTAGGGAAAGTATTGCGTGTCTCGACTTCTCTATAAATAAATACAAATACATACAGTTATGTACTGCAAATTGATGTGTCGATAGGTATTTGTCTCTTTCCAAAATTGTTATTGTCGAAATTTCAATAAATTATATATTTTTTCACATTTCGTATACGAAACGTATTTCATTTATAAATGTATCAGAATTTACACAGTTGTTGTTTAAAAATACGTGTAATTCTGACTTACATTTTACATATTTTTCGACTTTATGGAAGGAAGGAAGGAGGTTTTCAATTCGTCGCGTAGGTAATAGGTATGTAATATTATGTGCCCTAAGTAAAATATGTAAAAATGCTAAATTTAACTAACATGGCATTTTTTAACATATGGCTGTCCATGGTTCATCGTGCCTAAGTGAAAAGTAGGCATTTTGGTTTTCCTCAACCTACCTACTTACTCACAATACGACTGTGTGTGTTTTTAGCAAACAACTTAATTGTTTAAAAATGTATTACTTAATGACTAATTTGCGGTTTTCGGTACAATGAACCATAACAAAGTGTTAACGTTAGTCATATAGTTATTTTATTGCCTACACACAAAGAATATGTGAAATTATTGTTAAAAATAATAAAAGTGGTGTAATTTAGCAGGTAGGTATACAATTACTAAGATTATTTTGATAATAATTGAGTATAAATTAAATACATTTAATTTAATTTAATTGCTTACTAAATAAATAAAACTTTATAAAAAAAAAGCACTATAATTGATGGAGAGTTATTACGAGAATCTCTAAAATCACGTCGCATAATTCTTTACCTGACTGTATTATCTACACCTACTCTATACTAATATTATAAAGAAGAAAAATTTGTACTTTTGTATGTGTGTGTCGTATGTTTGTAATGAATTAACTCAAAAACTACTGTGCTGATTTAAAAAAAAATATTGATCCTGATATTCCCACGGGATTAGGACTTAACCGGGTGAAACCGCGGGACTCTGCTAGTGAATTATAACACTGTATCGTAAGTCCCGATCCCTCGGAAATATGGGGATAAAAAATAGCTTATGTGCTACTTTTTATCCCCGGTTTTTGCCTGAAAGAGCAACAAATATAAGCATAACACACAAATTTTCACATTTATAACAATGTTTGTTGGACTAGCTGCGTCCCCTGGTTTTATCCGCGTAATTCCCGTTCCCGTGGGAATATCGGGATCCAAGAGGCCTAAGTTACTCCTCGATAATGAAGCTTTCTTTAAGTGAAAGAATTTTTGGTAAATGAAATCGGTACTGTAGTTTTTGAGTTTACTCATTACAAACACACAAACACACACACACAAAATACAAATCTTGCCTCTTTTAATATTAGTGTAGAAGTGTAAGAAGAACATCCTGACGACAGATAGATAAATGTAGATTAATAACAGTAGGAAAGGATAACTCTGTCAAACTATTTGTGTGCATCTCGTCGGAATTTGGTTCCCCTACCACAAAACACTCCTCACAACTCACAACCCCGCGCACGTCCAATAGGCATCAGTTCGGTTGACATACCACACATACCGCCGATGTGACGTCATCCAGTCAACTGCTTTCTTTTTTTTTGACCGATAAGTATAATAAGGGTACAGTTGCCAGCAAACTAGTTGAAAAGTTTTGACGTGGAGGGGAAAGTTCGCGCAGTACATTTTACATGCGATTTCAATGAAAAATCGACTTTGCGCATCCGCTATTGTTTTTCTAGAAGTTTGCCGGGATAATGTCATTGCGTCCGAAATTTGTTATTTTTATTTAGTACTAGTAGAGTTCCATGGTTCACCCGCGTAAGTCCTGATACAGGATTTTCCAAATAACTCTTTCTTAGTGAATACCTACACGTCACGAAGAACACATCCTCAGAATTTCACGTCTTTAACACCCGTGGCTTACGCTGTGTGTTGATATATAGTTCGGTCAGTCAGTACTTTAAATTTTATATGTATAAATATGTAGTATATGTAGTACATCCTCGGTACCTATCTATTTAATCTGCCTCGGAAAACGGAAGTTTTGATATACGGAGTATTTTTTTTTCAGATACCGTTGTCACATTATCAAGGACAATGTCCTTCCGTATACGTTTTCTAGGGTTCCGTACTCAATGGGTCAAACCCTAAGCTAAGATTCTACTGTTCTTTTGTCTGTCTGTCTGCCATTAGGCTGTAACTCATGAAGCGCGATAGCTAGACAGTTAAAATTATCATAGGTTATGTATTTCTGTTGCCGCTACAACAAAAATAACAGATTCCAATAAATATGTCAGTAGGTCCCATACAACATATTTTTATTACCGACAAATAATGGGTAGGTACGGAACTCTCGGAGCGCGAGTTCGACTCACACTTGGCCAGCTTTTTTATCAGAAGTGAGACGATGAGTGTCCCTCAACCAATGTCATTGCCACTTATTGATAGCTGGCGAACTTATTATTACTACATAACTATGTCTTGTCATGACTCCGAAGATCCGTGCTAGGTAGAACATCTGGGGGATATAGTAGGTTCTTTTTTGGGTCTTTTACGCTTACATCAAGTATTCTTAACAAAAAAAAACAAATAACTAGGTATATAACTAGGTATATAGGTATATAGGTGACGACCTCTGTGGCGCGTCGTGCGAGAGCGCGACTGCAATGCAGGAGGTTGCGGGTTCGATTCCCGCCGGGTGCAAGTATTTATGCTTAAAAATAAATATTTGTGTCTGGTCTGGGTGTCCTTCTATGTATAATATGTATGTATTTACAAAAGAAAAATAAATATAAGTATTATATCCGTTGTCTAGTCACCGTAACACAAGCTTAGTCGCTTACCACGGGGCTAGATGGCGCTGTGTGTTGTTCACAGAATTTATTTATTATTTATTTATATTATACTACAACCGACAACACTGGCTAACGGTGTCCTGTTGTCTCAGCAGCTGTTGGCTGGGCCTGGGACTTGATTCCGTTATGCGTTAGCGGATATGCGTGCAAATGGCCTCACTACGCGGGATGCCGAAGTTCGTGCGAAGTGGAGACGTAAAAATAGGAAAGCGGACCCCGGGCTTGAGAGGCATGCAACCGGGAACATCGCTCGGATGATGATGATTGTCCAAAATATCGACCGACTAGTCCCCCACTAGGACCCAAACACGCATAAAACCAAGTCAGAGATTGCGGAATGATTTTGATTATTTTCGGAATTATTGACCCACAACTGTAACAGCCTTAAACTCCGATAAGTTACAACGAAGGTAGAGAGGTCTTTGTCTTGCGGTGGGACAGTTCAGGCTCTTTAGATAATAGGTACCTACTTAATGAAATAAAAATAAGCTGAGACTGTATTCCCTGGCGAGTACAATTTGGGGTTCTTCAAATCGCGAGTGAACGAGTAAACGCTAAGGTTAAGCGTCTCCATAAAATAGCTCTTTTGCAATTAAATGATGATTTTTTAGGAAAACGAAAGCAGCAATATTTGATATTCCAAAAACTTTACCAGTTTTGGTTAGGGTTTCGTAATCAACAAGCAACCCAACCCCAAAAGTTCTGTCATGTCTACGTCTGTCTGTCCGCAATTTAGCTCACAGACGCTTTGTACTAAGGAGCTGTAACTTTGCATGGTTAGACATATTAGTCACGCCGAGAAAGTAGTACAGTAAAAAAAACATTTTAGGGTAACTAATATTTCAAAAAAAAACATCCCCCATTTAATGGAAGATGTTTTTTTTTATATAACCCCATGGGAGACCATAATGTAAAATTTTTACATGTGGTCTCCCATGGGATGAAATTTTATATTCTTGTTTATTTCTATAACGATAATTTCAACCTTTATGTCAACTGTTACTGTGTGTAGGTAATTTTAGGATGAATACAATTTTAATTAAATCATAAAAGATTACTAAATGTGGAAATTACGATATTTCGATAACATACTTCGTATTAAGCAAATATTTCATAGACCTATTAATATCAGAGCTTAACTAACAGTAAACAAACTAACTTGAAACAGTAATCATTCAGTCATAATAATACGTATGTATACCTACGTACAAGTGTCCTTTCAAATATTTCAATCATGTTATTGATATTAAATTATGATAAGTTTTCATTTTGATTTATTGTTTGTACTTAACTAAAGTGATTACAATAAAGTCTTTGATATTCTGTCTGTGTATCTACTGTTCACTCATGTCGCTATTAAAACCTACCTTATGCTTTGAGGGCTTATCTGAGCAATATTTTAAAGATTTATTTATTCATTATACTAGCTGCGACCCACGATTTCACCCGCGTGAATCCCTATCTCCCAGGATTATCAGGATCAAAATATCTCATATTACCTACTCTGCATCATCATCTAAATCGGTTAAACCGCTTGACCGTGATTATTGATTGAAAAACAAACAAATAAACAAACAAACTTTCTGATATTTAATATTAGTTTGAATACTAGCTATTACTCGTAAGTTTGTCCGCGGAATGTTAAAAATAAAAAGAGATAATAGCTGACCAGCTAGCTTTATACTGACGTATCACGAGTGACACGTCACGTTAGGTAAATATGTTTCCACCTGTATATACAGGGTGTCCCAGAAACGAGTGTCAAGCGAAAGTCCAGAGGTAGAGGACTTTAAGGGGTATCCGAATCACCCCCATGTATGTTCCGCGATTATTCGTAGTTTAGAAGTTATGGCCTTTTTTCTCATTTTTCTACTAAAATACGACGTAACTTCTAAACTACGAATAATCGCGGAACATACATGGGGGTGATTCGGGTACCCCTTAAGGTCCTCTACCTCTGGACTTTCGCTTGACACTCGTTTCTGGGACACCCGTATGTTTTTATGTTACCGATAAATATGTTTTTAGTAAGGAGCAACAAACATTCACAAACTTTCGCGTTTTTACTGTGTATAGGAAACTATTAATTTCTTATCTTTTAAATTGGCTGATAAAATACGATAGATTTCTAGTAGGTATACCTACCTGCTTATTACCTACCATAAAAAGATAACCTCGATCAAAGATAACTTACTGTTTTATTTAATTTTTCTATAATGAATTACATTGTAGGTGCCTTTTGCATTTGATTTATTCGCTAGAAGAACCTTGTAAATTACCTTGCAATATTTATTGTGTGAATATTGAACGAAAGTAATTTAAGGCATTTTTAGGGTTCCCTACCTAAAGGTTAAAAAGGGTACCCTATTGAGACTTCGCTGTCTGTTTTGGGATTGTTCGTCTCATGTAGAAAATACGACCGAACCGACCGACCGACTTATTTCAGTCGCGTCGACCGAAAATCGGTAGAATCTTCATTTCTACTGATTTTCGGTCGACGTGTCGGATATTTTATATATTCATGTGCTGATTCATAATTCATACCAAATGAGAAGTTGTGTGATGAGAAGGTGATTCCAGATGCTCCTTCAATACCCAACAACGTTTTTTCTACTGGTAGAAGTTCAAAAGTACTTACTTACTGCTTTCTTAGGTACCCAATACAATACAATAATTTAATTATAACACTATGTTACATGTAATTCATATAATCACAAAAATAAGAACTAAAAATAAGTAACCAACCTACCTATCACGAAAACACACCCTCTAAATCTCATGTTTCTAGGACTAGCGGATTAGGCTGTGCGTTGATATGTAGTACAGTCAGTTAGAACCTTTAATTTTATATTAAAGAGAACTCTATTATAAAAAAAAAACTTAGGTAGCTATATAGGGACGTAAGTTACGCACTTGCAGAAGTAGGTATACCTACCTATATTTTCATAATTTTATTAAACCGTTCTTGTAAACATAAATTATCATGAATATAAAAAAAAACTTAATACCTACACTAATAAAACATTAACAAAACGCTAAAATTAGAGGGTTTCGAGGCAAAAAAAACGAGGAAAATTAATGACGACAATATAAATTATACAGACTTATTTATTACATGTCCATAATTTTACAAAACTATCTATCTATCTACCTATATTTGTAACAGCTCTTTTATAGATTTTTCTTCTGTTCTCGCGATGTTAGACAGAAATAAAACTCATTTTTCGGTTTTAATCGCGTGGTGTTCATTACTTTTAGCATTGTTTCATTGCTCAACGTTTAGAGACCTTTACATGTCTCTTCTTCAGGGTTGACTAAAGAAATCCTGATTAATTCAAAGACCAGACTGAAGATATCCTGAGGAAGAGACTTGGAAAGGTCTCGAGACGTTGAGCATTGAAACAATGCTAAAAGTAATAAACAGGACGCGATTAGAACCGAAACATTCATTAATTTCTACAGCTATTATAATTTTGTTACGTGTCTGTTTAATTTGAAATGTTATCTACCGAAGTCTGGTTTTATTGTGTCAATTAATAAAAATGTTGTGGTTCCTACTTAAACTCTGGAACTATGATAAAAATAACCGATAGCAGTTTAATGAGTACCGAATATTTTATGCAAGGACTTAATAATTTTACATAGGGATTTATGTTTTTAAAAACCACATTATTTTTAAAATGAGATTCACCATTTGGTAATAATTTATTGTAAGATTAAAGCAAAATATTTATACCTGCGTAGGTACTTATAAAAGGGTATACGCCGCCGTAGAAAAAAGTTCAAGTTACGAGTATTAGTAAAATGAATAACGTCAGTTGTTCAACATTAACCGTCAGTGAAAGTCTACCTTCATCACCGGTGGCGGGCGTAGGCGCAAGCCAAACAGAATGTAACGCAAGAAATAGACACACTAAGCGAACAAAACGCAGGAAACTTACGCGACTTATTAAAATATACAAAAATGATTGCGGTGGTTGACAACGTTCACAAAAGTAGACATTTTTGAGTCATCTAAAGAGTGTAAATTTTCACCCTTTGATTTTATTATTTTATTTAACCCATGATAGACCAACCATTGCATGACAAGAAAGACAGGTGCGCACCCCTGCATCGTCGTCGTGTCAATGAAATCTAGTCGGTCCCGTATTATTATTATGTTTGGACATATGTAAATGTCAACAAAGCATCCTGTTAGCATCCCGTCTCTAAAACCCACGTGTATTTTACGATCTACATTATAGTTTATTTTTTTATGTTTAAGTTATATCTATAAATTTTGCATGACGGTACCTAGAAACACTGCGTTTGTGTCATGCCAATGGCTTATGTTAAATTTTTCAGGCTTTCACCTGAACTAGATAACAAAAAAAATTAAGCCAAAAAAATACTCACTCATCTAAATATTAAACACATTTAGTTTCCTTCTTTGTTCAGTGAAATTATCAAAATATTTGAATGTCACACGCGATTAACAGAATACGAAACTTAAGTTGCGGAATTTTTATCACGGACCGATAACGGGCGGCTTAACACCACGACGCACCGAGCGAGACTGATCGAAATGCTACCTCCCACTGTAGTATAAAAATACGTGTAAATAATTTACTAGGTAGTTATTGCTGCTAGTGCTGCAAATTAAATGAATTTCAATAAAAATGAAGTAATTAATTATTAGTTTTTCTAATTGGCTGTAAATTTTAATGCGAAATGAACATTATTTTACAAGCTATGGTAGATATGATTGATAATAAAATAACTCATATGATGATAAGATAATTTAGCGATGCATATGTCGCAGGCAATTTGTTAGATTCCGTTGTTTATATACGGCGTCGTCTGTTTACAAACAATCTGAAAGTGGTATTATTCCTTCTTTTACATAGGGTATTTAAAGCTCGAAGTTATTATTTTTATCTATAGTTTATAGCGTGTAATCATGTTCTATAGTTGTCGTTATAATCATAATTAATGTGTAAGTATCTTATAATTATTAATACTCATTAAAATTTCAATTTATTTTCTTAGGTATAATACCCAATTAAAGGTGTTGTGAAATTATGTTCCTGGATGTCTTCGCGCTCAACCAAGTCTATTTTTTAAATATTATTATTTAAAAATAGATTTAATAGATTAATAGCACATATTAGTTAGTTAGTTAGTTTCGCTGGGCCATTTCCGAAGTTTATATAGCCTCACAATTAGGCCATTGTACGTGATTTCTTAGAGGGGTTAAGCAGTAAGACGCCACGGGATCCTACTCCGGATTGGCGAATATCGCATGCCTTCGGACCATGGTGAGTCCTAGTAGTCGGTTACCTACCACACGATGTTTTCTTTCACCATAAGAGCGATGTTATTAGCGCTCATACCTTTTTGCTAAAGAAAAAGGCATTCGTGCGTGGTCGGCCTGGATTCGATTCCACGACTTTCGGAATGAAAGTCGAGGTATCTACGACTAGACCAACACCGCTCTTCTGCCACTAAATAATATTAATCTGAGTTTTATAATTTAAAAATATTATTAACATGACACAGAGGTATGATCGGATAATGAGGGAAAACCATATGACACAAATATCTTCGAACATAAGTATTAGCCACAGTGTTCACAAGAGCAATTCACCCCCCACCGATCTGTGGCACCCGGCATGCGGCAGTTGCAATGTCACCCCTTTTGGGAAGATATGTATTTGAGTCATACGGACAATCTTTATTAATCCAAAAATAATATCTGTAAAACTCATGAAAGCAATAAATGAATCTGAATCTATCAAAATGATTAAGCCTATCTTAGTTCTAGTATAAGTAAGCAGAGTCATGGGGTCCCATCTCGAACAAAAGAAATTTAGTTCTAAAAAAATTCAACAGATGGACATACTAGTATTCCTGGTAATTTTTAATTCAAGAATGCAATATAATAACCTCTAAATTTTGATGTCATTATTATTTAAAAAAATCTGGCATTGGAAAATATTAAAAATCCCGTTAAAAATGGAACTATTTAGATTTTTGAGAAAATTAAAGGCAAAGTGACGACGACATCTAGTAATGGTAGGTGGAACTATCTGACCCATATCGACTGAACGTTATGCCATCTGTAAAAATAAAACGCAAATGCGAAAAACTTCGAAATAGGTACCTACCTCTACAAACTTTTTCGCTTTTGGATTCTGAGTCGAGTGCTGTTTTAATTTCGTGTTTTATTTTAAATTGGACAACTTGGTGTGAAATATACGGACTCCGATACTTCCTAGTGATTTGGCTTTTTGAAATGATACAACTTGGTGTGAAATACGGACTCTGAAACTTTTTATTGATTTGGCTTGTTGAACTGATACTAACTAACAACTTGGCGTGAATACGGACCCTGAAAGTTTCCTAAGATTTGGCTTGTTGAACTGATCTAACAACTTGGCGTGAATACGGACCCTGAAAGTTTCCTAAGATTTGGCTTGTTGAACTGATAACTAACAACTTGGCGTGAATACGGACCCTGAAAGTTTCCTAAGATTTGGCTTGTTGAACTGGTTTACTGGACGATTTTTCTGCGACCACTGGCTATCTTACCTCGGACAAACGATTTTAGTGTTTAATAAATAACCTACCTAATTCATTGTGCAAAATGCCGCCGCACAAATGCCACTATTTTATGTGTAAAAACACGTCTGACAAAAAGTCAGTGTTTACTTTCCCTTGGAACGACCCAGAACGCCTGAAAATATGGATAGAGAATTGCGGTAAGTAAAATCAATTACCTCCTTATTTTGTTACTATAGTATGTTTTGATCGGTTTTGACTTAAATAAAAGCTTGTAAACTAGTACATAGAGTTCTGTGAGACCTCGCCAGTACAAACTTTATGCAAGTATGATAAGATTGTATTAATAACAAACATAGACCTAATACATAAAACATACCTACTTAGTAACAACATCAAACAGTGCACTAATCTGACCTTGCAATCAAATCTTATTTGAACTAAAAATAAGTTATAAACGAGGTATTTTAGTAACTATGAACAACATAACAAATAATAATATAATTAATTGTTTTAGGTAATATGACAATAACTCATTTACCCCCACATTGCTTGAGATCAAAACATCTATGTGTGGACCACTTTAAGAGAAAATATATAACTAATGAATCGGGTAAAAGAAAGAGATTGAGAAAAATTGCAGTTCCTGACCATTATAAATCAGAAGAAATCTCAAGCACTCCCTCCATTTCAGGTAAATTAATTATCTAATACTAATATTATAAAGAGGTAACGTTGGTAACATGTATGTATGTATGTATATTGTCTTCAAACTGAACAAATTTTACTGTGAAATGAACTGAAAAGTTCTGAAAAAGCAAACTATGTCTCAGCTGAACCGAGATTAAAATTGTTTACCTACTTAATTTAAGTTTTAAACCATACTATAAAATTAGGAGGTCAAGTCTACCATTACAAGAGGTTCAAAATTAATGGGGAATGACAATGGCTGGTTTTGACAATTTTATACTTTCCGGTCAAATCAAATCTGGCAAATTAATTTTGACCGACTTCTTTCTTTCCGATTATGTTGAGATTTTAAATTCCACTAAGTAAATTAGTATGTTTGTTACTTCTTTACACAAAAACTCTCTTATCCGAGCGATGTTCCCGGTTGCATCCTTCTCAGGAGCCCCGGGTGCACTATGCCCCCAATTGTTTTTTGTTATTTTGTTTTGGTGCAATAGGTAAGTTGTCCATAATTGACCATAACGTCTGCAAATAGATTTGGCAATATTTTGACGACCGGCCGCCTGCCTGACACCAACCCTCCTAGGGACCAAGTAGTTTTTCGACACCCACGGGGGGAAGAGATGAAGTAATCCTATTCTATGCCGGGGCTACAAGGCAGAACGTAAAATTCTACTAATATTATGGATGTGAAAGTTTGTGTAATGTAAGTCAGTAAGTAAACAATAATGTTTGTTACTTCTTCCCGCAAAAACTACTAAACCGATTACATTTAAACTTGGTATGCAGATAGCTGGAGATCTGGATTAACACATAGACTGGTTTTTTATCTCTATATTCCCGCGGGATCGTGACTTACGCGGCTGAAACCGCGGTTCTCAGCTATTAGTTTGATAAAATAAAGGTGTGGTAAATCACTATTACATTAATTTTTGGGTTCCGTACCTCATTAAGGTAAAAAGGAACCCATATAACATCACTCGCTTGTCTATCTGTCTGTCTGATATTGAAACACTAAACAGAAAGAAAAACAAAAGATGATGAAAACTAAAGACCTTTGTTTTTGTTGTACTTTGATTGTGTTTTGTTTATGTTTCGATCTTTTTAGGGTTCCATACCGAAAGGGTAAAAACGGGACCCTAATACTGAGACTTCGCTGTCTGTCATCAGGATATATATCATATCATAACCGTAATAGCTAGGCAGTTGAAATTTTTACAGATGTATTTCTGTAGCCGCTATAACAAGAAATACTAAAAACAAATATATAAGTGAAGCTCCCGTACAACCAACGTGATTTTTCACGGTAAAACGCAACGTATGCGTGATTTATTTTGACCACTGGTGTCATCTAGTGATGAACTGGCGTCAGTGGTAAAGATAAAATGCAAACGGGCGTCGTCGTTGCGTGATACCAGTGTTAATTTTAGGGTTCCGTACCCAATTGTGATAATGGTACGGAACCCTTCGTGCCGCACATGGCCGGTTTTATTCTTTCTTATCTTGAGTGTTTTTTTCCTCTAATGTTTACTACTGTAATTCACCCGGACAAATAGGAACAAGGTATCATTTACTTTCACCCAAAAATATCAGACAGACACATGGACAAGCAAGTGAGTTTATAATAGTTTCTGTTTTACCTTTTGAGGTACTTACGGAACTCTAAAAACGGTAAATAATGGTATTTCCCTTTGACCTAGAACCACGAATTGGACAGAAAACCAAGTCTTACACCACAAGTCAGAATAATTATAAAATTTAAAAAAAGAGTAATAATAAGTAGGTATAATGTAATTCTGTGCGTGCACAATATTGAAGTCGATCGGTAAAGAACAATGGCCATAAATTACTTTCTCTGAAAATCTTGTTTTGATCCAGTCATTATAGTAAGTTCACCTCGGAATTCGAGATACCCCGCTGTAAAAACTAAATACTTGTATATTGACACCCTAAAAGTTGTCTCAAACCTATTATGGTAGGGTGTGCGCAACTATTAAATTTCAAGGTCAAAGGTCACAAAAATCGGTTTTTGCGCTTTTTTTGCAAACATCTCACTTCCTAGGGCCGGCGCAGACCTGACGGAGCGCAGCGCAGAGAATTTTTGATTGTCATAATATTATCGACCTTGTTCTCATTAAAATAATATTCAAAATCAGTTAACAAAACAAATAAATCCGCGCGCATGCTCGCGCCTCCGCGCGTATTGTGTGTTAACTGATTTTGAATATTATTTTAATGAGAACAAGGTCGATAATATTATGACAATCAAAAATTCTCTGCGCTGCGCTCCGTCAGGTCTGCGCCGGCCCCTATGAGTTTTTTGCTATTTGTATTTGTTATCAATATTGTAGAATACAAAATTCTCTACAAATTTTGTTTAAAAAAAAAATTAGGTATTAAGGGGTATTAAGCTGAAAGGGGTTTGTTCTAGAGGTCTAGGCAAACAACTTTTGTTCTACGACTTTTGGAAATAAGAACTTTTTTTCGAAAATTTGAATTTGTATCACTGAAAAAAAAAACAGCTGTTTTTTGTAAATAAAGGCAATTAATGTTAAGATTGTAGTGATCCAAACTAAACAAAAGGGCACTATAAGGTCAATGACCTCAAACTCTAAAAAACAACTGATTTTCATGCAAACTTTAAACTCAAAATTTTCGAAAACTACTTCGAATTTCCAAAAGTCGTAGAACAAAAGTTGTTCGCCTAGACCTCTAGAACAAACCCCTTTCGGCTTAATATCCCTTAATTCCTTAAAAAAAAATTAAACAAAATTTGTAGAGAATTTTGTATTCTACAATATTGATAATAAATACAAACAGCAAAAAACCCATGGGAAATGAGATATTTACAAAATAAACACAAAAAAACGATTTTTGTGACCTTCGACCTTGAAATTTCATAGTTGCGCACACCCTACCATATGTAGGTTTTGAAACAACTTTTAGGGTATCAATATACAAGTATTTCCAGACTTATAGCTGGGTATCTCGAATTCCGAGATTCTTACCTAATTCAAGCTTATATGACTGGATCATTATGTAGGTACCTAAGTAAATAGAAAATTTTGTAAAATATTAATTACTAACGCATAAATACATAATAGAAAATATAGGTACCTATTTAAAAATAATCTCTGCGGTTAAAAGATATGTAGACTTTCATTTTTAGCAGTATTCTGTACATTTTATATCATATAGGTACCTATTTTAACTTGATGTTAAGAGGGTGGGTACTGAGTACTGTTACTATTTCCATACAAACATAATACCAAAATAGAATTATGAAAATTTAGTTTTCTACCTGAATATCGGTATTATTCGGATTAAGATTTTACTTTTACAGGGCCCCCACCACAAGGTTTTCCAAAATATTCATTCGAAATGAAATAAAACGGAACTACATTTCGTTCATTTTTTCAGCGTAAATAATTACTAGTTTACATCTTATTTGTTTCATATTATTCCTAAAAAAACCTTATGATGGGAGCCCTGTAAAAGTAAAATCTTAATCCGAATAATACCGATATTCAGGTAGAAAACTAAATTTTCATAATTCAATTTTGGTATTATGTTTGTTTGGAAATGAAAATAACACTTATGTTTGAGTTTCATAAGTGTTATACTGTTTTACACAATTAATTAGGGGCAGTGTTGGGCAAAATTTCATTGCAAGGTACAATTTAAAATAACAATTTAATATTTGTTTATTAAAAGTTCACAATTAACAATTAATCAATGGTTAATTTATATTTTTCAATTAACGATTAATAAATTGTTAGTTTTAATTGTACCTTACAATTAAACTTTGCCCAACACTGACAGGCAGATACTTCCCGAATTAGATTTTTAGGGTTTCGCAGCTAAATATATTTAGCTGCGAAACGAAAAAAAGAACTACAGATAAACATCAATATTAATTGTTAGTTTTAATTGTTTCTAAAAACAATTAAAAATATTAGTTTTTTTTTAAGTTGTATCCTGCAGTTAATATGAGTTCATTTAAATAAATAAATTGTAACTAACAGATTAATTGCAATTAAATTAATTGTGAATTAATTAATTGCAATTATGCGATGATTAAAATGTTATTGATTAAAGACTACACTGATTAGGGGTATCTACATTTCTGGAATTTTATTATCAAATTGATTTAATTATTGTAACATGTAACTTTGAAACGATTATAAATCATTATTCCAATCTAATCCTATTATCCTATTATTAGAATTTATATGGGATTATGTCTTCTGAGTATGCTAATCTTTTTTAGGTCAAGAAGCACTGGCAGAAGAAGACACCCTAAAAGTGCTGACACCAAAGAAGGTGTATTCTAATAAAAGAGCGTCCCATGAGCTGCCCGATAATTCAGGAAGTGAAGAAGTGAAGGACTACACCATTTTCACATGTTCCACGCCGAAGAGAAGGAGAAGATGTGTAGAGGAAGACACCCCTAAATGTAAAATATTGAAAAATAGATTAGTTGATTGTAAGAAAAAAATGAAACGCGAAATAATAAAAAACAAATCAATTAAAGATCAGATTAATAATAAAAATATGATTGATATATCAAAGCACAAGTTTAGTAGTGAATCAAGTAAATTGTTAACGAAAATGCAATTAAGGAAATCAAAATCAAAAAAACAATGGACGGAAAAGGAAAAAAAATTTTGCATGACTTTGTATTATAAATCACCATCAGCTTATAAATTTATGGTTAATTCAGGAATCGTATTGGCCGCTCCATCAACAATCCAGCGCTGGCTACAAGAAACAAATTGTTTACCAGGAATCAATAATGAAATATTTAATAATATACAAATTAAATTTTCAGAAAAATCGATTAATGAAAGGGCATGTACGGTATGTTTTGACGAAATGAGTATTATGGTTGATTTAGAGTATACAACAAAATATGATTTAATAGAGGGGTTTGAAGATTTTGGTGGTGGAAATCGTATACAAACTGAGGCTAAGTCCGCATTAGTGTTTATTGTAAGAGGTATTTATTCCAATTGGAAAATACCGATAGCATACTTTTTATCATCAAAAACAGTTGATTCGAACAAATTGGCTACTATTGTTGATTCTGTGATTAATAAATTATTTGAGTGTGGCTTATTACCAAAGGTTACTGTTTGTGACCAAGCCACACCAAATGTAAAAATGATTAAAAAACTCGGAGCTACGGTTGATTCTCCTTTCTTTTTTATTAATGGACATAAAATATTTGCCATATTCGACGTTCCTCATTTAATCAAAAATGTCCGAAATAATTTGATAAGTGGTGATTTTGAATTAGAAGGGAATCTGATTTCATTTAATGATATAATCAATGTGTATAATTTAGATAAAAATAATAAAAGCAAATCTTTAAAAAAATTGACTCCAGTGCATATCAATCCAAATAATTTCCAGAAAATGAAAGTGAAACTGGCAACACAAATTCTGAGTAATTCTGTTGCTAGTTCTATTAAAACTGCAGCAGACAGCGGAGAGTTAATAAGTGATTCTGCAAAACATACAGCTGATTTTGTTCAATTGTGCAATGATTTGTTTGATTGTCTCAATTCTAGAAGTAAAGTTGATTCTAATCCTTACCGATGTGCAATTACAATCAATAAAAATTCCTTAGTCAATCAGACCTTAATCAAAAGCAAAGACATATTTAGTAGATTAAAGAAAATTAGTTATACAAAAAAAAATCAAAAACATTTAACACGCCCCCCCTGTTTTGATGGTATGATGCAAACAATTAATGCAGTACAACAACTCTCCGCTGAGGAATTTACAGCAGGCACTGGTGTCAAATTTATGATTACGTATCGATTAAATCAAGATGTAATTGAAAATCTGTTTGGAATTTATAGAATCAGAGGTGGCTGTAACAAAAATCCAACATCAAAATCATTAAGATCAGCATTTCGATCAAATTTATTAAATAACTTAATGAAATTTGATAAAACTAATTGTGAATCCGATCACGAATTGTTTGTAGCTACTCAGGAAAATACACAACACGCAAATCCTCGACCATCAACATCATCGTCTGTAACCCTACAAGGTGTTATAAGCGATGATGTTGACAATCAACCTTCATGTTCGAGTTCCAATGTAACACCAACTCAGGATGGATCAGGCAATCCATCCGAAGTGACAGTTACATTGGAAACCTGTTCTGTTGTGTATTTTGCTGGATGGCTAGGCAGATGTTGTGCAAATAAATTTGATTGTTCAGATTGCAGAAATATATTGTTAAAAAATCAAGTTGATTTAACTGATAAGAAGCAATTGTTGTTGATCAATAAAACATATTCCAATATAGCAACTCCCACTCTCAAATCCCCTAGTGATTTTTTATTCCAATTGGTGAACCAGTTATTAGATTTTTACAACAAAAATATTAACAAATTATACAAAAGTGATTTAGTGGCTGATTTAGTACAAAATTTTAAAAAGAATATCAATATCCCAGATGATTATCATGATTTCAATCATTTTGATTTTTTAATTAAAAAAATATTAGAAGTTAAGATTCATGATTATTGTAAAAGTCGTAAAAAATCATTACAATCTAGTTCAAAATTAAAAATTCTTCAAAATAGATAGGAATTTTGAATCGTTGATTTTAATTATCATTTTTTTGAAAGGCTTCATAAAAATTAAGCCTTCCAATTATGTTTATATAACTAAATTAAGTAAATTTCAAGAATACAGTGATGTCCTTCAGTTTAACTTGAGACACAAGGAAGATTTGACTGTGCCCTGTAGCTCCAGTATACTTTATTATAATAAATTACTTAAAGACGTGTGTGGCATGTCCATAAAAAGATTCGAGGAATATATTAAACTTTAATTGTGTATTAGATACACAATTTAAGGTACTATTACCTAATTTAAGTACAATTTAATATTAGGTACTATTTTAATGTCATATTTTAAAGAAAATATTAATTCACGGACAGGATTATTGGTAACTCCTGTTGAAGTTATAGAATTAATATACAATTTTAAATTTACAAGGTTGTTTTCACTACAAATATTATTAAATAACGGGATATTTACCATGTTTTAATTTGTTTTTGACGAGACTCGATATTTCGCCAGTAATTTCAACTGGCTTGTTCACGAGACTCGTAAAATATCGAATTCCGTCAAAAACAAGTTAAAACATGGTAAATGTCCCGTTTAGTAATATTTAAAGAAATAATTTGTATTAAGAAGGTACAGCGTAATTTACTAGTTTATTTCCAATAAAAAGTAATTTACGCTGTAAAAATGAACGAAATGTAGCTCCGTTTTATTTAATTTCGAATGAATATTTTGGAAAACCTTGTGGTGGGGGCACTATTATAAATAAAATCTTAATCCGAATAATACCGATATTAAAGTAGAAAACTAAATTTTTCATAATTCTATTTTGGTATTATGTTTGTATGGAAATGGTAAAAGTACCCACCTTCTTAAGTTATGTGTGACGATTGTAATTTAACACTTGATCACAAAAAAGTAAACCCCTATGATGGTTAACTTTTTTACGATTCTTGTGGGTTCTTCTCATCGGAGGGCGCGTGTCGAAATCATAATTTTAAGCCTCGACGTTTTTAATTTGTACATAAATATTCTTCTTAAATAAATGATTTAGACTTTTTGGTTTTTTTTTTTAATTTTATTACACTTAACCGGTTTTTTTACTTGACTGACTTAAACACGTACCTAAAACTCCAATAACTAACATCAGAATTTCAGTATCAGACCACCAGAAACGAACACAGAATTTAAGTGGAGTAACGTATTAACGTCAAGTAAAAAAAGGTAAATGGTGGAAAAATGGCCATACCTTGAAAAATAAGTCTCCATATCTTTTAACCACCAAAGTTTTTTTTAATAAATTTGTGTTTATGTGTAAATGATTAATATTTTACAATATTTTTTTATTAATGTAACAAGAATGTTAGCGCAAATAATATATGGCCATTGTTCTTTCATGACTGATATCTGTTTACGAGGATAGTCTCCATTTTCTTTCTCCATACAAACGTAGGTAGTTTAAATTTTCCTCCCTGGATAAAGACATTAGAGCAAATATGTTTATGCCATAAAACCTGTATCTGTCATGACAATGCATCTACCTTTTTATTTATTTTTATTTTCTAATTAAAATTAAAATAAAAAATAATAAAATGAGAAAGAGAATGGAGACTATCCTCTTAAGAAATCCTGTGTTGTAGCGAAACCTGAAGTAGGTAGGTAAATATAGTCACAAAAGACTGTAGGCACGGAGGAGCTCAGTGAGACAAATTAACCGGCTTAAAAAAACAAAAATGCGTGTAAGTAGGTAACGCCTAGTTACCTACTTACGTGTCTTTATTGTTGGCCGTTGAAGAGTTTCCTCGTCTGGAGTCAAGCCTGCATCAGGTCATGCTTATCTTATCAATATCACAGAATGCATTTTGTTATCGAAACCACAGATCACAATATTACCTACTACGTCGGAACTGAATAGTATGAAGAAGTTAGGTATATACTAGGTATATAATAGGTACTACTTTATAAAACTTTGTATACCTACCCAGTAGGTAGGTAGAGATAGGTACCTATACAAAATTGTGGAGTCCTAAATTCAGAGGAAGTGGTTCAAGCATACCTACTTAATATTAATTTATTAAATAAAAGACTCAAAACATTATTTATTATTGATGATGAATTGATGGATTATAAAATAAATATAAATTTGACATAATACCTACATACTTACCTCTAACTACCTATCAAAGCAGCAAAGCAAACTTTAGTTAGATACCTACCTATCGAATCAGTCCGTTCGCGCGTTCGTACAATGTCCAGATAGGTACTTACTTGAGTCGCGGGCGTACGCTACGCCATCTATATTATTTTAGCTTTAAACGCTTAGTAACAAGTCTCTCTTGTCATATTTGGAAGTGGCCCTAGATGTCGCTAGTTTCCCTACATTCAGACAGTAGGGCCTAGTCCAGCCTAGCCCAGCCTTAGCGACACCTAGTGACCACAACAGCAGTTACAAATTATTCGAACGAATTATTTATTTACGACGGTCCAAAATCGATGTACGGTATGAGGTATCTGTACGTTAGTATTATGTGATCTGTGGCAGAGTATAAGTTTGAATTTTACCTTCAGCAATATTTGACATTTTATCGGTTTGTAAACTGACGCCGCGGTACTGCTGAATTATACAAATTACCATGCCTCATGAGCAATGTTTTCAACTGCCAGGACTGAAAATAACGGAACAAATAACAACAGTAAGGTACTCATTGTAAGATCATCGAATCCCGTTATTTGAATTCATTTGTCCATTTTCTTCTATCGCTATTTTATTTTAAGCTCAAAATACACGACGCCGTCGCGTCGTGTAATTTGAGCTCACACCTACAGCACACTTACAGCTCACACCTACAGCACACATATGAAGAAATTTCTGCACGTGTGCTGTAAGGTGCTGTGATCTGCGGCTCGATTCTCGTAAATAATTACATACCAGTTCGATGACAGAGACAGTGCAGACCGATGATAGACGCAGCGCAGACGCAAAGTAGACACAACACAATTACAAAGAAAAGTCAAAATATACTCTCAACTACCATACGAATACAATGAGAGTATATTTTGAGTTTTCTTTGTAATTGTGTTGTGTCTGCGTTGTGTCTGCACTGCGTCTGTCATCGGTTATCAACTACCATACGAATACAATGAGAGTATTTTTTAAGTTTTCTTTGTAATTGTGTTGTGTCTGCGTTGCGTCTGCACTGCGTCTGTCATCGGTCTGCACTGTCTCTGTCATCGAACTGGTATGTAAAAATTTACGAGAATCGAGCCGCTGTTAAGGTAAACTGTCAGTACAAGTGTCATCGTGTAGTTTGACTTTTACATTATTTAATTTTTATCAGGCGCGCTTAGCGAAAATTCCATCTGGGCTGCAGAAGTCTAGATATACATAATTACCAGCATTAATAAACATTTTTACGATCTGATAATAAGTAGGTTACTAAGGTAATTTATTAACAGGTTTAAGTATTTGTGTAAATATGTACTTGCATATAATGCATTTCTGCTTCTGCGATTTCGCTTGTAGATTTACTACTAATTGTTGCCTTGCGGATTTCATAATTATTAATTTTTACCTATTGCTATTTACGCTTTATTTTTTCCTAATAATAAGTGGCACCTATGCACCACATAAAAACCCATGTTTAGTCAATTACGGGTAATTGTAATGTGCTTGTAGATTTCCGCTAGAGACATTGTTACAAAGTCAAAATGCAAAACAATGCAAATATCTGGGGGCGGATCGTCTTACATAAAATTTTAACTCCTATCATCGGAGGTCCGAAAATGTTTCACATACCATTTATAATCATAATGATCATTCTTCATAAAAAAATTAAAAAC
The DNA here is from genome assembly GCA_958496205.1 of Idaea biselata. Taxonomy (NCBI): domain Eukaryota; kingdom Metazoa; phylum Arthropoda; class Insecta; order Lepidoptera; family Geometridae; genus Idaea; species Idaea biselata. The sequence goes on from OY292397.1 coordinate 8,727,506, forward strand.
TAAATATTAAAATATATAATCATTGAAATTCATAATATCACTATTCATACACTTCATTTTACTAATATTTGTTTTAATATATTTGTTTACATAATGCTCGAAACTCATAATCATTCCAATAAATAACTTTGATATTCATACATGTGTTTTATTCTAATATTCATTTTTATAAATTTCTTAATCATAAGTGTTTTATGCATAATTATTGAAAATCATAATATCTTTATTCATACATTTGTTTCACCTACTATTGTCATCTTACTTGAATTTTGAAATAAAATATACGGAGCACACCGACTCGGATAGGTTAGGTTAATGTAAGAACATGATTACGCGCAGCGCTTTGGCGAGCGAGCGTAGCGAGCGTGCCGCGGCAGCGGTCGCCAAAGCGCCTAATTACTATAAATAAAAACTATTACTGTCATCTTCATCATGTTATAAATAAAAACTATTACTGTCATAAAACTACTATTGTCATCTTACTTGAATTTTGAAATTAAATATACGGAGCACACCGACTCGGATAGGTTAGGTTAATGTAAGAACATGATTACGCGCAGCGCTTTGGCGAGCGAGCGTAGCGAGCGTGCCGCGGCAGCGGTCGCCAAAGCGCCTAATTACTATAAATAAAAAAAACCTGATATATCTTAATCATAAGTGTTTTTATTACAACATTATTAACTAAAGAGTAATTTCTAAGAAGAAATATAATAATAAAATAGAAAATATAATTACATTATGAGTTAACTCCGTTTCAAAAAGAAGATCGCCAGAACACAAGTCTAAAACCATTTATAATTTCACAAAGAGTTTGATTGGGGTAGTTCATAAAAAGTTTTGTTAAAGTTGCCGTTATTAATACAAAAATTATGATAAATGTCTGTTATAAAGTAAGCTATTCTGAACAACGATATTATGAGTTGAAATATGTTCTTAGTAACAATAATTATGAACTAAAGCAATATGATCATTAAATGTTATGAAGAAAAAAATTATGATTTTAAACTGTTCTTGGTAGTAACAGTATTAATAAAAAAATTATGATCATTAACTATTATGAGCTCCGATGGTAGTAATAAAAATGTCTGAATAAAAAAAGTATGATAAATAAAATTATGAAGAGTGATTATTATAAACACAAATCGGTAGTAAGACAAACAATAGGACTTAAAATTTTATGTGAGCCAATATGGACCCCAAATATCTTTATAGACGCTTATATACACTACCGTTCAAAAGTATTTTGCTTACCATAGTTTCTTGTCATTTAAGTATTTTGGAGAAATACCAGAATGAAATAACTTTTTCAAAAACTACCTCGAAATTCTAAAAGTTGTAGAACAAAATTTGTTTGCCTATACATTGTAGACATTTAGAATCATCCGTTTTCGGCTTAATACCCGTTCCTCGGAACACCCTGTATGGTAACTAATTAAATTATCAAATTAAAATTTCCATTTAGATTTTAGTAAGAACCTGCTAGAGATAATTTAAATGTCTTCTGTAGTTTATAATATGGAACTTACGTCATATATCTATTTCTAAAGAAAATAAAAGAAATTAAGAACAACTAAAAGGAAGCTGGAATTTTGAAGGATAAAAACTGACTTTCAAAATTTATTTTGAGTGGATTAAAATGTAATTACCTACATAGTACGTACTGCCCTAAGGATATCTACTTTCAAAAAAACAATTGTTGTACAGAATACTTACATTACCACTAGTAGAATTGAACGTTTAGGTGCAGATTGTCCAAGTCGCAAAATGTCCAGTAGGTGTGATTGCAGTGTGTGTGTGTGTGATTCAGTGTGATTACAGTGTGTGATTGTGTGATTACAGTGTGATTGCAGTGTGATTGATTGTGAATGCAGTGTGATTACAGTGTGTGTCTGTGATTGCAAATAAAAAAGGAATTTTGAACATTCAAACGGGATCTGGACATATGCGGGTAAAACCGCGGTATACACCTATTATCAAGTAAAGTTCACATTCTATAATGATCGGTTCCGTCGACTAAAGGTACGAGTTGGCAACGGGCGACATGAAGCGGCAGCAGACGACGTGTCGCGGCGACACTACTGGTTTCTATGTATTTCTATAAAACTCCCTACGTAGTCAGCAAATTTCATAGAAATACATAGAAACCAGTAGTGTCGCCGCGACACGTCGTCCGCTGCCGCCTCATGTCGCCCGTTGCTAACTCGTACCTTTAATCTACATCTATCTATCAACACAAATATGATAAAGAGGAAAGTTTGTATTTTTGTGTGTGTGTGTCTGTTTGTAATGAATAAACTCAAAAACTACTGGACCGATTTCAAAAATTCTTCCACCAAAAGAAAGCTACATTATCGAGGAGTAACATACATGTTTTTAATCCCGATATTCCTACGGGATCGGGACTTACGCGGGTGAAACCGCGGGACGCAGCTAGTAGTCAAATAAGGGCGACTTCTTCCAAGCAACCAAATGAAAAATGGTGGTTTCTTTATTTAATCACAATTTATCACTATTATATACCTACATATCTCTACTAGGTATATACCGCTAATAAATCGACTCAATTAAAAAATAAAAACTACTGTAAAAAAAATACATGAAACATTGTTTCTACAATTACAGGTAAGATCCGTTCCTGTATTATGCCTTTGGGTATTCGAAGAATACAAATCAGCAGTGTTATCGGCATTAATTAAAATAACGCAACATTGCATAACTGCCTCATGTTGTTGTATGATAATAACTAGTTCTAATTGAAAAGGGCGGAAACAACAATTATTTTTTTGAAATTTAATTGTACATTCTTTGTACTCGTGTAATTAGGACGATTTAAGGTGATCGCACATTTATCAGCAACGCACGTGTCGCACTCGCCGCATTTTACAATTTATTGTATGAAATGATGTGAAACCTCGCACGTTTCACCCGCACCGTACGCGCCGCATTTCGTAAAGTGCGGTGCGGGTGAAACGTGCGAGGTTTCACATCATTACATACCTACAATGAATTCTAAAATGCGGCGAGTGCGGCGCCTGCGTTGCTGATAAATGTGCGATCACCTTAAGTAGGTTTCCACCGTTATCTACGTCCTTACTTATAAACAACGACTAAGTTTATGTAACGTTTGTCTCTGTCTGTTAACTTTAAAACTTCATGTCCCAGTAAAAGAAATACGATATATAGTTTAAGCAGCTGTTTATAAGTAAGAGGGGCTGCTGTCGGTACCAGTTCTCCACCTTTATTTATTAACGTAAATGGCGAAATAATCAATCTTTTTTTATCTTTTTTTTTGACGCAAATTCTCAGCTCGACATATCGGATAAATAATTGGAATGAACGCAAACGCTTTACAAACCAGTTAATTTTAACGTTTATCTATAATGAAGACATAACTCATGTCCAAATTTGTTAAATTTTAAAGCCGTGTAATCACCGCAAAAGAGTAATGAGAAATGAGATATTAAACACTAGCTGCATCTCATGCTTTCAGAGAGAGCATTTAAGAGCGGTGTTGGTCTAGTGGTAGATACCCCGACTTTCATTTCGAGGGTCGTGGGTTCGAACCCGGCCGCGCACCAATGTCTTTTTCTTTAAGAAAAAAGTTATGTGCACTAATAACATCGCTCTTACGGTGAAGGAAAACATCGTGAAGAAACCGACATGTCCTAGGACTCACCACGGTCCGAAGACATGGGTGTGTGTCTATGTATCATATGTATGTATTTACAACAAAAAAAAAGTATAATATGTAGTATATCCGTTGTCTAGTACCCATAGTACAAGCCTAGTGCTTAGTTTGGGACTAGATTGCGCTGTGTGTAACGTCGTGCAATATTTATTTATTTATTATTTATTTCACCCTCGTAAGTCCCGATCCCGTGGGAGTATTGGGATCAAAAGTAGCCTATGTTACTCCTCGATAATGTAGCTTTCTATGAACGTAATTTTTTAAATCGGTCCAGTACCTTCGGCCTACTTGTTACAAACAAACAAACAATTATACATAATTTACAATGATAGTTATATAGAACACAACTTGAATTTATCAAAATGTCATGTTGCGGACTCCTTCCGGCTCTTCCTGTCTTAAATTCACCGCTATTATTAACACCGCCTGTGTACGCGTCCCGCCCGAGACGCCCCTCTCGCCGCACGCGCAGTGCCTATTGTGAAAAAAAAAACTTTAAACTGGGACCACTGGGACACTAGACCACCAACAGAAGTCTATTTTCATCGGTTAAGTTAATGGGTTGGGTTAATTAAGATGACATTAATTGAACAAATAGTTTAGTTTTCTAGGTCACATGCCGTTTGTTACTAAATACTATGCAACATCATTTCACTCGCTTACCTAGTTTCATACATCGCGTGATATTTGTACTCGACTACTCATAGTAAATTGATTCTAGAAACATTTTCTCTGTGTTTCAAACTTCGATGTTTAATTTTCATTTGGGTTAACGTTCATCAGAGTGAAGCAACTGTTACTGCGCTGTTGGTTCATCATGTTTCTACCTTTACTGTTTGAGTTTTACCATACGCATCAAGTATCTTTACTATAAAAACAGTGAAGCTGTCCAACAGCGCCAGATAAGTCTGGTAAGTCTGTGTCGACCTCATAGGCGACGAGTGCTTGCACGTCGTCTGACGAAAGCACGAGGCTTGGAGTGGCCTTGAGTGGTGTCCTTCAGGGCAACGCATCTCTGACTGGGCTGTGCCCATAAAGCATAGGATTCTAGGGATGTCCGGTCCATACCAGGACTTATAGGTCACTCGGTAGGCATATAGATTTATGCCGGGAAACAGCTCCGGGACCACACAGGAGATGTGGTAGGTGTTATTTTTTACCAGGAAATAAAAATGAATGAAATGGAAATGACTATTTTCACAGATTTTCACGTAATAATGTGCTACAAACCGGCGCGGGCGATGTGATTGAACTTCACGATCATAACTCGTTTAGGTACATCTTTAGTTGTCGATGTCGCACGCATGTTTTGCGTATAAGATGGTTAAATTGGTTAAACCAAAATAATTTGCAAAGGTCAAACCTAAAGTTACCTATTTATAAATAAGTGTTTAAATATTTCGTAATTAGTTATTTTTTGCTCTATCTACTAGAAATATTTTAAAGGAAAAATACCTCTTCAATCTTCAATATCTCCCGCGCCTCTCCCGCCTCTCCGCGACCAGGTAAAATTTTTTGGAGACGTATATTTTTAACTAGCTGCGTCCCGCAGTTTTACCCGCGTAAGTCTCGATCCCGTGAGAATATCATGATCTAAAGTAGCCTATGTTACTCAGGGTGAATGTAGCTTTCTAATGGTGAAAATTGTTGGAATCGGACCAGTCGTTTTTGAGTTTATTCATAACAAACAGACAGACAAACCAGGGGTCGTAGGTTTTTAATGCATGTGAGACCAGAATTTAAGAAAGCATTTTAGCATTTTAGTATTAAGTAGGTATTATTTAAGGTATTAGTATATTTGCAAGGTATATAATAGGTAGGTATATTTATTATTTAAATATGATCACTGCCAAAAGTACGTTTTATAAATATGCATAAAAGATATTATAATTTCATTTAATTAATCAAAATATTTTAATTTATTCTGAGAATCGTAAATTTAACCAAGTTTAGGGTAATTTTAGATGAAGAAAACAATTTAGTTGGAATCTAGTAATTATTATCAATAGATAATAAATAGAACTTGACGTAGATAATTGATAAGTCTTCAAAAACAATAGAATAATTTTAACTTAGATTTAAGTTTTCAATGGGTTATCTACAGTTTACCCAAATCACGGTTTTGTGTAGAAGCCGGCACGAATTCTGTACCCGTAGTACGAGTATACGCAATCTATCACGTTTATGGTAATGCGAAATTTGTCTATAGTAGGTACTCTATTTCAGAGTATTCTATTCTATTTCATCTTAGATCAAAAATATAAAAAAAAAATGTCAATATTGAAGAAAAATAAAACAAAGAAACAAACGAGGCTCTGCGTTACGTCCGTTAGGAGCGTTTTTTTTTTTAACTTTCCACACAATTTGACATTTACGTAATAGAAGCATTGCGTAACGATTGATACGACTCGCACTAGCGGTACTGATTGCTAGTTACAACAGCATCAATAGAACAAATAACATAGAATACGTGTCGATAAAGTTATCTAATACATGTCTAATACCTACCATACATACCTACAGTTTAGTTTCGTCACGTGTTTGATTAGTTTTTGACAAATTCTGTGGACATTCGTACGGTAAAAACATTGTTTATAAACAATCAAACCTTGAGTATTTCAAATAGAACAGTAAAAAGATGACGTTGAGTATGTTTTGTAAGAAATAAATATGACGACATTATGATAAAACATTCATAGTCATACGTAAATGAACTTTTCCACTACTTAGATGATTACTTATTGTTTTGTGGCTTTTGACAAAATTAGTAGGTACCTATTACCTATTCTATTAATGAATATTTATTTAAGAAATTTAATGAGTCTGATCAGCCCGCGTAGCACAGGCGTTGTAGGCGCGTTGTCTATGTAAAGATAAAGAATTACCTATGTCGATTTTTCTCTTGTATATTTTTTCCCAAGGAAATTAAAACTAATTTTGTATACCTATGAAACATGAATTATTAAAATACTAATTTTGACATAAATCGTATCAAAATCACGGAAATGTAATAATGGAAACACCTTATTTTTCTAACCCAGGACCAAGTCAGATGTAAAAAACATAAATACCTGCTGTCTGGCAAATGATCGATAATGCAGTTTAAACGGCAATGAAACTAAAAGATTATAAGAAAAAACTTAAGAATTGAAACAAAAAAGCAATTTTACGCTCTTAGGTATTAGTTTGATTTCTACCTACACTTAAAATTCGGTGACATGTTACATCGACTAAATAATGTATCGGTAATAAGTATGGTCGCTCAAATTGAATTATCGATCAATAGTTTTCGATGAAATAAAAATCGGTTATTTGACTTTCGGCATTACGTAGGGAACCCGTATGATTTATAATTACAAAATAAACCACATGGTAGTGTATTCATATGTACTCAATAATATTATACATAATGAACAAAGGTGACGAGGTCGACAAATTTAAGCCAGAGTGGCGAACCATAGCCCAAAACAGACCTGAATGGAAGAGTTGGAGGGAGGCCTTTGCCCAGCAGTGGGACAATTCAGGCTAATACAATTAAATAAAATAATGAACAAAGAAATATATAGATTATGACAAGGAAGTGTTACGTTTCCGTATATTTTTGTTCCACTATCATAATCCTAGCTGTACTGTAACCTTCGATAACCCCTAATTTTAACCGATTTTAAAAAGGAGAAGGTTATTTAGTCTGCTGGTTTTTAGGGTTCCGTACCACAAAAGATACCACCACGGTCTGAAGGCGGAGTAGGCCCCCGTGGTGTCTTACTGCCTAACCCCTTGCCCTGCAGTGGAACAAATTAACGATCTATTTTTTATTTGATTGACTAGCTGCGCCCCGCGGTTTCACCCGCGTAAGTCCCGATCCCGCGGGAATTACGGGATAAAAAGTAGCCTATGTTATTTTAGGTGTCCAGCTATCTATATTCCAAGTTTCATCGCAATCGGTTCAGTAGTTTTTGCGTGAAAGAGTAACAAACATCCATACAAACTTTCACATTTATAATATTACTAGCTGACCCGGCAAACGTTGTTTTGCCTTATAAATTATAGAAAGTAGCCGATTCTCAGACCTACTGAATACGCTATACCTAATACCTACTGAAAATCGGTAAAGCCGTTTCGGAGGAGTACGGTAACTAACATTGTGACATGGAAATTTTATATATACGATGAAGTAGGATAAACCGCAACGTCATAATTCTATCTACATTTTCTCTGTCTATGTTGTTTTTAATGTTTTATGTTGGTATTTTGACTTTCAATGTTGTAAACTTCGATTTTATATACTTTAGATTATGATTGTTGATATTTTTTAAACCATTAGGGATTCTGAATGTTAAAAATTGCAAACTTAGGTGTTCTGTACTTCGATATTACATCATTAGTGAATTTTAAACATTAGATATTGTAATTTTAGGGGTTTTGTCCGTCGGGATTTTAACTGTTGATATTTTAATTTTAGATATTCGAATACGTACCTACCCTTTTTATCAGATTGTCCTGAAATTGTATTAATTTGCTCTGTTTTAGAATCTGTTCTACTAGGTTCTACTACCCATATAAACTTCTAGGCTAATTGACATTGCCGGATCTATACAAATATCAACGCAGAGCCCAAATTGCTGGTCCTAGAGACATGAAATTTGAAGAGTGTGTTCTTTATGAAATTTTCTAAACTTCCAAGGGATCGGGACTTACACTGGTGAAACTGCTAGTTATCATATGAATTAATAGTAAAAAAGACGTGTGGCATCAGCATAGAATAGGCTACCCCATCTCTTCCCATCTTCTTCTCTTAAAAGAGGACAGTCTACCTACTCTTTCTCCATACCAACGTAGTCGACTGTTTCATTCCTGGACAAAGACATTAGAACAAAATATATTTATTGCCATGCTAAATAAATGAGTTAAAATTACAATTAAAAATACAAAAAATAAAACAAAGATTTATCTATGTGGAAATAGGAACATGCTCAGCATAAGCTGTGAGGCGCAGGCACCAACACAGCGCTGGTTTAAAGGCAAACGGACGTTCGGTAAATATAAGTAATTAAGTGCATACATATGTATAAAAACTTTTTCTGATGCTTAAAACATGTAGGTAGGTATTTGAAAGCACCTGAGTAACGTTATTATCCTGCCAGACACTAAAACATGTCATAATTATAAATCAAATCAGTGTTTTTGCACACCCTAAATCATGTAGGTAGGTACTACATACCATGTTCAATAATAGCCTGTAATTTCCGATCAATAAAATATCCAAGAACATTTAATAGAGCGATTATGTGCCAAATTTACAAAGAAATGAATGTGTTCAATAATTTAGATTTTAATAGATGTTACATATTTGTGATGCTTTTCACGGTAATAATCAAGCATCAACCATTGATCTTAACATTCAGTAGATACGGCATCAGAAAGAAGGCAGGTGAAACAAGCCACTGAATAACGCTATCTGAAATTCAATGATAATTCAACTTTTGACGTTTTGTCAGCGCTGCAGGGTCTTTTAACCCGACTGCGCGACGCAAGGATGGGTTTTCTATTATATCTATTACTATTATAAAGCGGAAGAGTTTGTTTGTTTTTTTGTTTGTTTGTTTGAACGCGCTAATCTCAGGAACCACTGGTCCGATTTGAAAAATTCTTTCGGTGTTGGATAGTCCATTTATTGAGGAAGGCTATAGGCTACTTTTGATCCCTATATTCCCACGGTATCGGGACTTATGAGGGTGAAACCGCGAGGAGCTGCTAGTTATATTTATTTCGCGTAAAAGGAACACGGAGACATCATCTCTTGTACCTACTACACACACATACACTCCATTGGCTTCAATATATGGTGCCTCCAACTATGATAGGTACGTATGGCTAATTAACACCTAGTCGAAATATTCATAGTTCAAAAAGTAAATTAAACAATAAAAGTATGCCACTAGAATATCTTACATGTTAATATATTCGTAGGTAGACATAACAGTTAAATGCCTACTCATTTCTAAGTAGATACAAAAGATAATTTTGGCGTGTAAACTGTACTTTGGATTGGAAGACGATTTTAACTGTTTTTATGAACGCTGATGAAACCTCAACCGTTTCACTTGGAAACTGTTAAATTTATATGCACGTTTGTAATTGACTAGCTGTGTCCCGCGGTTTTACCCGCATAAGTCCCGATCCCGTGGAAATTTTCAAAAATCCTTTCTTATCGAATGTCTACATTACCTAGAGAACACACTCTCCAAATTTCAGCCCTCTACAATCAACGGTTTAGGTTGTGCGTTGATCAGTCATTCAGTCAGTCAGTCAGTAAGGACAAAGCCTTTTATAGATATAGATAACGTGAATATACCTAAACTAAACTGACCAAGTGCGAGTCGGACCCGCGCACGTAGGTTAAAAAATCACAAAAACTTAAAATGAACACTAGACCAACCAATCCGTGAAAACCACGTGAACGTTAAGTCTATCACTCCATCACTAGATGACGTGGTAAAAATTCATCGTGGTATTGTATCGGAGCCCCCATTTAATATTTGTTTTATTTTGTTTTCACTATTTGTTGTTATAGCGGCAACGGAAATACATCATCTGTGAAAATGTACTAAAGAAAATTACCTTTTAATTAATTAACTAAAGAAAAAAATATTCACCTACCTATATACAAATCCAAAATAGGTCATACCCATTAAAATAAATAACCTTTTAAGAGGATAGTCTCCATTCTCTTTCTCCATACCAACGTAGTTTAAATTTTCCTCCCTGGATAAAGACATTAGAGCAAATATGTTTATGCCATAAAACTTATATCTGTCATGCATGACAATGCATCTACCTTTTTATTTTTTTTAATTTTCTAATTAAAATAATAATAAAAAATAAAAAAATAATATAATGAAAAAAATAAAAAGGTAGATGCATAGTCATGACATGAGTCATGACAGATATAAGTTTTATGGCATAAACATATTTGCTCTAATGTCTTTATTCAGGAAGGAAAATTTAATCTACGTTTGTATGGAGAAAGAGAATGGAGACTATCCTCTTAAATGAAATAACCCAAACTCAAATGTACATTCTGTACCTACATTGGTTAAAAAAACAAACGAGTGTGATTTATACTACTTTACGTAAAAAATACTGAACCGATTGCGATGACACTTGGTATGTAAATAGCTAGAGATAGTGATTAACACATAAGTTATTTTTTATCTCGATGTTCTTCGGGGATTGGGAATAAAACAGCGGGCCACAGCTAGTAAATTTAACAAAAATGACCTTTTTCATTTCGCACATAACTATCCACATCCTCTGTATAAATTTGCTCTAAATAATAATTAGTTACGTAAATTAATGTCCTAATTACATGTGATACGTGAGGATCGCTTTTATTCAGTTGACCTGGTAGGGGTGGTGAGTGAGGTGCTTAAAATGTTAGATATCAAAATGAAGTGGATTGTTCGAACGGTGATTTTTTTCTACATGTGTTATAGAGCTGGTAAGTTTTATATATATCACACATATTAAAAAATATAGGTGACAAATTAATAATATGAATATGATTTTCACCCTTATAAGCGCGCCTTGCCCTTGGTATTCGTAGTATTTATAGCCGGAAAAATAACACATTTTTACCCTCAATCTTACAAATTGGTATTCATAATACCCAATATTCTATATCCCCACGGAATTCTCCATAGAACAAGTGTAAAAAGAAAAACCTTCTTTAACATCACCCGATTCCAGTGTTTTTTTTGGTGTATATTTTGTGAACTGCGCCCGTGATTTCACCCGCTTTTAAGTCCTGATCCCGCGGAATTCACTGGACAACTGGGATTACCAAGGACGCAGCATTGACATTAACATCTGCTGTCCCAAAGTGGGGCGGGCGACTGGTCTCTTCAGTCTCCGGTCCAACCAAACACCGCCAGTGGCAGTGGGAGAAAATCGTACACGACAGGGCAGCGACAGACGTGCCTCCATAATAGACACTCTGTCAAAACAAAATACCTAATTACCCGATTTATATTCATAGTTTATAAGATCTGTGAAGAATATGCACTCGCTATTTTAAAAATTATTTTTTCTATATTTTCTAAAATGCTTTAATGTTAAAATACCATTTTAAGAACAAATAAAACGATTAGTTTTAAAATACACCATTTTTTGTAACCATTACCTTTTTAAGATCCGGGAAAACAAAAAACTAACTAAAAAACTAAAATATTGAAAATACTTTTCTATTGAATGTGATGGTGACCGTCTCGGGAACTATTAATTCCATGGACGGTCACCATCACTTTCAATAGAAAACGCGCGAGAACATGGCGCAAATCAAATCGGCACAATGTCATTTTGTATGGTATAGCAATTCCAGCGTACTTGTATAGTTTCATTTCAGTGATCTCAACCTTAACAGTAGATATGACATCAGACATACCTTTATAAACAGTTATAAACATATAGCTGCGGTAACACTAACGATACTTTTAACGTTTAATCGTCATTAATCGACTGAATCTTAGCGCGGGCAGCGATGCTCATGTCATTTTTACGAACAATATTGTCAGCGCTGCAGCGGCTTTTAATACGTTTGTGACATCACCTCTACATACATATATATATTATTATATTAGGTATATGTACGTATTTGTATCTTACACTACCTACCACTCAAGCTGTTACAGTTCTACTTCACAAAGGTTGCCTGGAAGAAATCGTTCTTAGCGATAAGGCCGCCTTAATTTTAAGCTTGTTTTTTTATTTACATTTCGTATAGGTGTTTGTTATGTTTCCTTTGTTTATGTTGTGTAATTTATAAAGTATAGTTTCTTTTTACAGTATATGGAGTTAGATTAGAACCAGGTTTATCGGTAGAGCAAGTCAATTACGGTGAAGACGGTTACTTAGAAGTAGGAGTCAGAAAAACAATCAGTTGTAAAGGATCGAATAGAAATCAAAGGGTAAGTTAAATTGTTGCAAAATACGAAGTTCGCTGCACTAAAGATTTTTGATGTGAAACATCTATAGGCGAGGGTAAACCTAAAAGTTCGCGTGGCGATACAGTCAGTGGCGATGCCTCGCCACGCTATATGTATGTGATGGAATATAATATGCGTAGCGAGTCGATGTTTCACATCTGCCAGGCATCACGTGACAGCTCAACTTTTTTTTCTTAATGTTTTTATTGGGGGCGAGGCGCCTCGTTAAAAAAATGTATTCTAAGAGAAATATTTTACAAAAAGAATTGCATCATCAAAAATTCGCCCGGGGTTTGAACCCGTGCCCCTCGCTTAACGGGCGAGTGCGCTTACCTTTACACCATACGGAAATTTTTGAAGATGCATTTCTTCTTAAAACATATTTCTATCAATAAAATTATTCCTTGAAATTTTAGTTAGAATGGGTGGATCCTTTCGGTAACGTTGTGAAGAGGGTCCATTCAGATCGAGTGTTTGTTCAAGAACACTTCGTGGCGAGTCCCAAAGGAGGAAGGGCCCCAGGGCTGGTGTTAACATTGACGGAACTGAAGGCTAGCGACAGCGGAGTATACCAATGCAAAAGTGGAGATGTGAGGAGGAATGTGTCGCTATGTGTAATACGTATGTATATCTATTAAAATATTATTTAAAAAAATGCACGACGAGCGACGCGACGCTGAGCTCTGGTGGCGGGTGGGGTGGTGTTGGGCGGGTTGTGTGTTTGTGGATGCGATTGTGTCTTATTTTAACGGTCAGAGTTATACTTACGCGCTTGTAATGTTAGTAAGGATTATTATTGTATAGATTATTGCTCCAGTTCCACTATTGTTTAATATTAAATATGCGACAATGTGAATCACATCAATCACTGCCAAAAAAACCCCATGACTTTCTTGTGTCTTCTTCTCATTGGAGGTCGGGTTCCGAAGACAATGACGACGACGATTTGTTGTCGTACTGACGATTCAAAGAGTTATGTAAAAAATATCCAAATAAATAAACATTATATTTTGATTGATTGATCAGAAATAATACTTGTACCCGGCGGGAATCGAACCTGCAGCCTTCTGCATCGCAGTCGGATGTTCGCCGGACGCACTACTGAGGCCGACAAAGTCAAGGTCAATATACAATGTAATGAGGGTTGTAATGGAAAATCTTTATTAGAACGGGCGGGCGAGTCTATACAACGTCTTTAGATCTAGTTTTTTGTAAGATAATTACACACAAAAAATCACCGGAATAGGATATACCTAATGGTAATGGGTAAAAAAGACGTAGGTATTTCTTTTTTATTCGGTCACGTCTCAAATTAATACTTTTTCACCTCACAACCTCGGAAAGGATCGTTTTGCACGCTGATTTCTGCGTGCAAAATCGCTTTTTGCGCCCTAGCGTGGAAAGAGATTTTAAAATTCGAACCTGTCTTCTCGATACTTCTATATAGAGCAAGTCCTTTGAAAATGCGCTAACCGGAATCTCATTTCTTTTTTTTTTGTTCATGGCATCGAACCACGAAGTATTGTTGCACATTGCCAATATAGTATTTATTGTTTATTATCATTAGTATCAAGCAGGTTTTTTAATGAATTATTCAATTTAGAGATTGTTTGCTTATTTATATTATTTACGGTACAATAAGCGGTATATAATGCCGAATTGAGTTTTCTACCGGAAAAATGCACCTAGCGTTTTCCTCGCTGTAGTGAGGTGAAAAATTGTGTGTTTCACTCAGCAGCAAAGTTTTTTGCATCTCGCACCTTTGAAACCTTTGCAACGCTCAGCATTCTATATTTGAACCACTCGCTTGCGCTCGTGGTTCAATCCTAGAATGCTTCGCTAGCTCAGGTTTCAATACAAGTACTCGCTGCAAAAACCAACTTTGCAGCCTTGCATAACAAATAACTATTTTTTGCTTAATAGTCTATTCGCGTACTTCTTTCTTCAATTTAACAAAAACAACTTTTAATTATTGTGAAAAGTAGGTAGGTACGTACCTACCTACCTACCTAAGCATCGCGCAAACCTCAGAAAAAGTTATTTCTACACAGTTGATTCTAAACAATTAAATCTATGAAACTGTAAACCGCAGATTCTATAAATACATGCAATTATTAGGGCAATTTTAACTCCTTTTGCCGTGGTTTAAAGTCTATTAATTCAGAGACTTCTCGACCTTAGGAAAATAACTCGACATGTATGAATTGCTTTCATATTCAAGACAAGTAGGTATTTAACTTCACACGAGTGTAGCAGTACAGCAGTATCGACTTCTCGTCTTTACTTTATTTAACCGTTGATTTTGTAAGCATACACATAATTATCTAACTTTGTCATAAATATGTATGGAACTTAAAGACATTTTTCGGTTTTAATCGCGTGGTGTTTATTATTTTTAGCATTGTTTCAACGTTTAACGTTATCTCAACAAAAATACGTATAGTAAAAAACCTATGTTTTTATTTTGAACTGCCCACGCATCTGTAGTGTATTGTCATGTAACGCAAAGACACATAGGTAATAAACCTGAGCTAGCGAAGCATTCTAGGATTGAACCACGAGCGCAAGCGAGTGGTTTAAATATTGAATGCTGAGCGTCGCAAAGGTTTCAAAGGTGCGAGATGCAAAAAACTTTGCTGCCGAGTGAAACACACAATTTTTCACCTCACTACAGCGAGGAAAACGCTAGGTGCATTTTTCCGGTAGAAAACTCAATTCGGCATTATATACCGCTTATTGTACCGTAAATAATAAAAATAAGCAAACAATCTCTAAATTGAATAATTCATGAAAAAACCTGCTTAATACTAATGATAATAAACAATAAATACTACATTGGCAATGTGCAACAATACTTCGTGGTTCGATGCCATGAACAAAAAAAAAGAAATGAGTTTCCGGTTAGCGCATTTTCAAAGGACTTGCTCTTTATAAAAGTATCGAGAAGACAGATTCGAATTTTAAAATCTCTTTCCACGCTAGGGCGCAAAATGCGATTTTGCACGCAGAAATCAGCGTGCAAAACGATCCTTTCCGAGGTTGTGAGGTGAAAAGTAAATTGGTTGCATTTTTATTCGTTTATTTATACTCAAAATCCCTGTCAGGTTCATCGAAAGATGTTTATTATTTCATGACGGAATGTTGTTGATTTTTGTTTGTGTATGGATTGTAGGTGACATTTTTTCCTACATTTCGGCAAAATTCTTTATTGGTTCAAAACCCATCCAAGTTTTAGACAAAAATTTACTGTTTTTGCTTAAATGTGGATATGTCAAAAACGTAATTATTTGAATGAATTAAATCTCAACCGCAAATTTTCTAACCTATTTAGGTTTAAAAATGTGGAACTTAACTGGTTCAAGGTTAACATTTTGAAGTATTATACAATTTCATTATAATCTCTTACCTGTTTTTTATATTTTATTGTTTTACAGAACCTTCAGAATTTGTCGATACTCCAAAAGAAATAACTGCCGATATAGGCCGATCGATCACTCTTACTTGTCAAGCAAAAGGGGACCCTGAACCGAGGCTGGTTTGGAGTAGCAATGGAGTTGAGCTAGCAGGTAAGTTGAGTAACCAACACGCATGAAAGACCAGCACTCAATAAAGGGGTTAACAAAAAAGGTGAGATTTTATAAATTTTGGCGTAAAACCTAACCGAACCTGCATGAACCTAGAAATATGATTCCTAAATAGTAAACTTAATATTTACATTTATGTACAATTTATTGTAAGAATAGGTATCTAGGTCCAAACACCTGAAACCTACGTTTCAGGTGTTTGGACCTAGATACCTATTCAACATATTCTGATGGGTCTACACCCATCAGAGTATGTTCGTCTTAGGACTGAGACGGAACACGCAGTGAAATATCTTTTATTTAACTTCGTTACTTACCTCTTTATAATAATTATTAGTATAGAAAAGCAGCGCGCAAACACGTTACGTCGCTCTGTGCAAAATTCCGTGGTCTATTTAAGTACTTACCGTGTAAGGCGCTGTTTTTATTTAGATGGCATTGTTATTTCAATTCAAGCATACTATTAGGTAGGTACTGCTGCACATCTTGAGTATTATAATAACCTGTTAACAATCAAAACGTTTTTTCCTAATTAAAAGTATATTAATATTTCAGAAGATCCCAATAACAAATACAGTCTGAACGTTAAATACAATAACTTAGGCTACGAGAGCCTGCTAACTGTGAAAGATTTAGAGCCTGGAGACAGTGGTATTTACACCTGCAGTTCACAGCAACAAAGTCCTATGCTGGATGAGTGTGGCTACGAAAATCGTACTAATATAACTCTAAACGTTAGTCGTAAGTATGAGTACAGCGCAGATTTCGTTTTTAACTGTCAATTTTATTATTTCACATATTAATTTTATTTAATAATTTTTAGATGAGCCGATTTTCGAAAACAGTAACGACATTAAGTTTTTTTACGGAAAACTTAACCAAGTGTAAGTACTAATCATAAACCTATTTGGTAGGAAGAATTATTTTTTATCTGCTTATAAACCTAGAAAAAGTTAAAAAAAATAATTGCAAAAAAGCGGTGCGCACTTTGGTATGTACGCTTGCTTATGTTATTTACTACGGTTTATTGCTAGCTCTTGCTGACGCATTTTGCCCAATATATAAGGCACGTAGTACCTATGGTTGTTAGGTACACTATTTATCTAAATCAGATAGTCGTAATAACTTTTTGTAAGGTCTAGTTTTTATAGATATTAGTTCCTTTTCTGACGTAAACGTTTTGTATGCAAATCATCCTTGGAGTTATTGTGGAATAGCATGTAATAGTGATTAAAATGACAATGGTAGCCGTGTAAGTAATTAATTATGGTTATTAGATAATTAATTGCTATTTATGGTAAACCATGTAACAATGGACATGTCTAAAATATACTAAGTTTTGCGTCTCATCTTTTTTGCATCCCATTTGCGTCACCGAGAGTTAGTTTTAATCCTAAATTTAGATCGATAGAGCCATTCCTACAAAGGATTATTGAGAAAATCATCCTCTACATTACTAAAATCTTTTTGATTAATAGACTATGACATAGTCTATTAATCAAAACAGTCTTTATTTATTATATTAGTCTATTAATCAATAGTACATTGTACTCCTGAACTTCGACAGTTGCGTTTACTTCGAAAATGTAAACAATTACGACACGACATTGTTCCGTCTGTACTTCGACAAGTTTCAGTTCGACAAAGCATACTTATACAACACAAACGAATTCGAAGATCAATAATTCGACAGATTTAACTTCGAAATCCACTTGCTCGATAGATAATTATTTCGACAGAACATACCTTCGACATATATTCAGGAGTAAACTCGACTATTAGATTAGGTAGATATAATTCGTTGATATTATGACGCTAAATAACAGTGACTTACTCGTAATTTCGCATTTCAGCGTGGATTTAGTGTGTTCTGCAAGTGCATACCCCTCACCATCCTACCGCTGGTTCAAAGACTTAGGAGAAACCTTATTAGAATTTGAACAAAAACAAATTGTTTATTCCGAGCCTGACAATCAAGCTGTACTATCAATCACAGCGGGACCAACAACCTTCCGTCAAAGATACAAATGTAAAGCCACGAACACATTAGGCGATGCCGAAAAATCCTTTATGTTGCTTAAGATTGAGAAGCCTACTAAAGCCAGTGAGGTAAGTTTTCTAGTATTGCTTTGAGGCCTACTTTGAAATGTTGTTTTGAATTAAGGTGCGGCCCCCTTCCTCTTAAAGGTAGCTAGATTTTGCAACTAATTAATATGGCTCAAGCTTAATGTAGGTAGAAATAAGTATTTGAATTTAGCAACATTAACTACCTTGTTTGATTTAAGACGTACCTTCACAAAAAATATTTTTCTGTGCTCATTGCTGGTATATAATTTAATACCTTATAATTAGATACCTAGCGTTAGATCATATTTTGATTTAGGATGATAAACCTGTTTAAAAAGACTGGCCTTCACTTCTTCTTTATTTAATTTATTTTAATTTAATTACTTTTTTGACTTTTTACACGATTCTGTTAAGAGTGAATGTAGACTAAGCTCAAACAAGGAGATAGTTTTGTACAAACAGGCAAACAATTGTTTATTTGTTTTTTTTTTTACTTTACTTTTTACACAATAGTGTGTTGCTAGACTGATATCCACAGTTTCACTGTAATATTCTTTTAATAATTATTTCTGAACTATTGAAATACAGGACAAGTTCCTAGTTCGAGGTCCGTTGTTTATTTATACTTAACCCATTTGTAATATTTCTTGACATTAAAAACGCCCTATGGGACGACATCATTTACAGATTAAAAGTTGGCTGCCCACTGAATGTGTAAGGCCTTTTAAAATTGATTTTTAATGCGGCCGTTAATATGTATATCTAACTACCTAGTCTGCGTTATATTATAAGTTATAAATGTTTTCTTATTGTATTATTTTAGGTAAATTTGATACGTGCGTCTAGAACTCAAATTGTATTCAATGTTACCTATCTAGACGACCTTTTATTTCCCATCGAAGGTAATTATATTTTTCATACTTGTTTGAAAACTTGAACCAATAATTCAAATGTCACAAATTCAAATAATTACTAATGTTATATTTCAGGGTTTAACATACAATACATAAAATCGTCACTAGTTGAGCAAAGAAAGCGTGTACTTGCTGTGCCCAAAGAATCAGATTGGAAGAAATCTAACACAGAAATAAGGGAGCATAAAAGTGAGGATTTAGAAGGTGGGTTTCAAAATACTACTAATGTTATGAAGGTGAAAGTTTGGTACATATGTATTTGTTGCTTCTTCATGCAAAAACCGTTGAGTCGATTGCGATGAAACTCGGTATATAGATAGATAGCTTATGTGTTATTCTAGATCTCCTGACCTATTATTTATCCCGATATTCTTACAGGATCGGGACTTAAGAGATTGAATCCGCGTTGCTCTGCTATACCTATCTTCAATATAAGTCCCGATCCCGGGATTCGGGACTAAAAGTATGTTACTCCTCGATAATGTAGCTTTCAATCGGTGAAAGAATTTTTGAAACCGGTTAAGGAGTTTCAGAGATAACCCGGAAAATACATACATACATAATTGTTACGTTGGTAACAATTATGTATGTATGTATTTTCCGGGTTATTTTTTTACCTCTTTATAATATTAGTACAGATAGAAATTCCATAAATGAGACTACCTATTTATTTGAATAAAAAAAGACAACAATGTACTTAAATTACTAGTGGTTACTAATCTGAAACGTGGTAGGTAGAAGTAATATTTGTACAATTTCAGGCAATGTAATCCAACTAGAGAATCTAGAACCAGAAACAGAATACTGGGTCCGCATCAGAGCGTCGAATGAAGCGGGCGACGCTCCCTGGTCCGATCCAGCCTTACTGGAGACTACGGAAGAGAATGATGAAGAGGTGGAGACAGCAGAAGAGGAAGACAAAGATGAGGATAGTCCGAACGATGAAGCAGTAGTTGCAGATGATGAAGCGGATACTGGAACTTTCTATGGTATATTCTTTGCCGGAGCAATGGCGATTACAGTTGTTGGTTGTGTTTTTATTTTGAGATTGGTTTAAGATACTAATACAAAAAATAATACAAACAAATTTATTCAGCAAAACACAAACAAAAAAACAAAAAGATTGGACCAATGACCAAGTTATTGCTGCATATTAGATTTGATACAGAAAGTTTACCAATGGTACCCAAACTAACCTCCTTGCTTATTAACGATGACTAAGTTTATGTAACGTTTGTCTGTGTTTGTTAACTTTGAAACTTCATGTCACAGTAAAAGACAAATGATACATAAAATTAGTCATTTTATATATAAGCGTATTTTTCGCATAGTGTGTTAACTCGCTTAGAATTCCCAGTCAGATTGATTTTGAAATAAAAGTTGAATATTACTTTAAAAATTGTTTTATTGAGGCAGAAACATCAGTAGTGGTACGTAACATAACAATCAGTAGAGTATACTTGGGTTTTATATTTTGAAACATTAACACTTTTTACATACATTTTTTTAGGTAAAATTAGAAATCAATTAACACTTTGTGTACTTTGTAAACGAATTCGGATAAATTTTGCATCATAATAATTATGCGAAACATGCCGCTTAATGTAGGTATATTTATACAATATTATAGATAACAATCATAAATTGAATTTAAGTTAGGACCGAATACTGAAACGTTTCTCAAACTTAAAATCTACTTTTGGTTTTGGTAGTTTAGTTACTACGAAGTTGGTACACCACTTATTGTATAGTAGGTATACCGTGTATTAGGAATTAGGCGCCGCACGCGCAGCGCGCGCAGTTCAGTAGTATATTGCCTAAAACAGTCGATAGGCAAAATATTTTTTTACATTTTGGTTTTAAGCTTGTTTATTATTTACTTTTGTATATGTGTTTTTTGTATTGTCTTTGTTTATGTTGTGCAAATAAAGATTTCTATCTATCTATCTATGCTTAGATCTACTTTACCCACGTACATATGTTGTATATCATTTGACTTGTGTTTTTTTAGAAACACACTGTTTAATAAAACCGAAAATCTTAATTGATTTTAAATTAAGTTATTAAGTTATTAAAAAATTAAAGTTAAAAAAAAGATTTATTATCGGGTAAAGTGATTTAAATTGTGTTTACGTGCGTAAAACTTAAAAAATTGTTATTGAACTTTTTATAGGTATTTTTATTAAACAACATATATGTCTTTTTTCAACTCGACTTCAAATCTAAGTAGCATTTAAATTAAAAAAAAAACTCAAACTACTAATTTTGCATTCAGAAGCTGCTAACTAATGTAACCTTCAAATTTTGAAAACAGTTTCAGTATTCAGCGGTTAGACTGCGTAAAGCCTCTTCAAAATGAATAGGTACAAAAGCTTTTTTAAAGCTACACATTTTGCAAAAAAAATGATTATACATTACGTTAGACAGGACCTTAAAAATAGTGTACACATCCTCGGTAAAAGCTAAAGTGTTTCACCCGTGATAACGATTAAATCTTTTAACCTAGCTCTTAGAAATTTTTATTAACAATTAGGTACAATATTTTTGTAAAAGTTGAAACAAAGCGTGAAGAAGAAAATATATTATCAGTCTTACTGAAAAAACATCGGAAACCTTCAAATTGACGGACGATTTAATTATTTTTGTTATCCCAAAATTAGTTAGAAAACTGCAGAGATAAGAATTCGGATAAGAATTTTATTTGTAAATCAGCCTGTACACATATTGTCCTTAATTAAAATGTAATATGTACTTTTAATAGTCATAGTACAGATTTTTAAATAAATAAAGCGTTTCTAATCGACAGGGGCACATAATATCATAATTTATTAGCTTACATAAAACACAAGTTACAGATTATAAGAACACAGCAAATAGGTTTACCTAAATACTACCTATCTGTCATTGCGGTAGATGGTGAATTTTATAGACCTTTAATTGAAGACTCAGTTCTTTTTTCTACCACATACCTACCTATTTTGTCTATTTCAAAATTGTAGGTAGTGTAAACTTTTTAAATTCACACGATTTGTTATCATATTTATATTTTCCCGGGTTTTTATCGCGTATTATTTATTGTCTTACCTCGACGTTTCAACCATGTTACAATGGTCTTGGTCGCGAGGGGACCAAGACCATTGTAACATGGTTGAAACGTCGAGGTAAGAAAATAAATAATACGCGATAAAGACCCGGGAAAATATAAATATGTAGGTAGTGTTTTGAAAAAAAATAATACAAGTATTGATTTTGTATAATTTTGGACCTACCTATTCTTTTTCTTATAAAAAAAATAAGTAGGGGTAATCGAAGAAAGATTTATCGTATTTAGAGAGCAGTATTGGTGGTAGATGTGGAATGTGGATAACCCAACTTTCATTCCGAAGGTCGTGGTTTCGAATCCTGGCCGACCACACACAAATGTTTTTTTCTTTAAGAACAAATAGGTATGTGCGCTATTAAAACATCGAGCATACGGTGTAGTAAAACATGGCGATGAAACCCACGTTGGAAAGTCAAATGTATATTACAATTGCCCAGTTATGAAACTTCGTGAAGAAAACGGCCAGTGAAACGATTTTCAACTTTATTTTTACCTTTTAGTATCGACTACAGCGTAGAGTCTTTTACAATCCCATTTATTTACACTTCGATAATTATTGATTTTTAGGCTTTATACCTGCGAATTTGCAGCTTGTAATGTTATTCGAGGCACTGCTATGCTATTATTTATTATCTATTCATTTTTCAGGATCAGTAGGTATTTTGTTGCAGTAACTTAATACGAAATTTTAGCCTTAATAACTTCAAAATTAAGAATTGGAGACGATAATAATTTTGACTCTTCCTATACGTTATATTATAACGGTTTATACATATAAGTGACCAATAATTCTATAAACTCTGAAATAAATAATTTAATCTACACTAGTGCTATAAACCCTCCATGCGTTCGTAAATCGCTAATGTGCATTAAGGGCCCTATTCTGAAAAACTGAAAATCCATGTCGGGCGCATCGAAAATTGTTGATTATTTCATGACGGAATGTCGTAGAACTTTTTTTTGTGTAGGCGACATTGTTTCCAATATTTTAGTGCAGTTTCCATACAAATATGTCGAAACGTATTGAAGCCTATCGACATTTTAGCCAAATCAGACATTTTTTGTCTAAAATTTGGATAGGCTTTGCACCAATAGGAGGTTCTTGTCTTAAAACTACACCAAATGTAGGAAACAATGTCACCTACAATCTGTGCACAAAAAAAAGTTCTACGACATTCCGTCATGAAATAATCAACAATTTTCGATGAGCCCGACAGGGATTTTCAGTTTCAAGGTCGTTGGCGTATATACTCCTCTTAAACTGAACTATTTTGTTAGAACAATAAAATTTTGTTTATCCGTGGTAATGTAATTCATGTTAAACAATCGAATTCGATGTTATCATGATATTTAAATTTCGAAATTACTTTCAAATTATTTCACACTTGCGGGAATTTCGTGATAAGTTTTTTTTTCACTTTGGTACCGCATTTTTTTTTGTTTTTCTTGCCGCATTTTTATGTTGTTGTTTATAACAATTGTGTAGATAAAGCAGTGTATGTAACAGTTCATAACTGGCACCTAAACACTCGTGTTTTAATGCCTATCATTATGAAATAGTCACGTAAACTACTTACAGTCGTATTTATAGTCAATTCTAAGTAATTACTTGCCTAAGTAATGTGTCTGTTACATTTTCGTTGACGTTATAAATCACTTATAAGAGCGAGACAGGGCATTGGTTAGCCAAAGTAATCACTCAGATTCGTCTATAAATACGGCTATTAAACTTTGTGTATCTGCTAAAGTACCTACCCAACTAGTTAATTTCATAAATAAAATCAACCCCGTCTTCTATATGAAAGCATAAAAAGAAAACAAATCAACATAATAATTTATAATATCTACAATATTCTTTGGCAAGCTTAAAATTATGATTTGGTTTAACTGTTTCGAAGCTCTAACCTTATTATATGCACGCTACGGATAATAACATGTTTTTAATTATAGGTAATGTTTGGTTAACTTGAATTGAACACTTATTTCCAACTAATAATAGACAATTAATTTCTTAAAATTATAATTTATCTAACTACCTACCTTGCTCAATTTATGGAATGTTACTGGAGTTAATTGGTATTTTGAGATTTATTAACAAAAATACCTAAATAATTAAAGCTAAGCTTAAACTAAACGTCTTAATTTCAAAGAGTTTTTTACCATTTTATGCCTCTACTTTAATTTTACGAACAAAAGAAAATCTGTCATCTGTCCTTCAAAACCGCCAGAAAATAAAATTTACGGACGGATGGATGACAGATTTTCTTCTGGGATTTTCGTTTTTGTTTGTAGAAATAAAGTAAAGGCCCAGGACAATTAGATACATCTTTGATGCTTACAGGTTTATTATAGGTAGAAATCTATCAAAAATCAAAACCTTAAAAACATAATAGCAATTTTTATTATTGCCAACTTCTATCATATAACAGTAAGGTGAACCTTATTGCTCATTTTTAAGAATGAAATGGCAGTATCTTTACATAAATTAAACCCGCTGTATCTAATCGAAAGATTACAAAAGAGTACCTAATCTACCCTAGAGTTGCACCTATACTGGGGTTCTATTTTTGAATAGCTTGTGCCAGTTCGAGCGATTTAAATAGTTCGATTTCTACTGATTAATGTTCGGTTAAGGTAATTAGGGTTCCGTAGCCAAATGGCAAAAAAACGAAACCCTTATCTGTGTGTCTTTTCTATGTTTCTATGTGAATCGCACGACCGCAACGAGTGGTCCGAACCACTTGCCGCAGAAATTTTCGTTCGACATCGAACGAAAAACAGCAGAAATTATTGATATTGATATTGAAATCGCCCGAAATGGCACGAGCGATTCAAAAATAAGGCTTCTGTACAGAGCAACCACTCACAATATTTACTCCACCTTCTTTTTAACAAAAGCATCTTTATGACTACGCTTTAAACTCAACAATTCAAAAGCTAAACACATTCGAACACTCAACTCAAACAAAAGGACTCAAACCACCAAGAAACCCCATACAAACTATACATCCTAATAACAGAGTGTGAACACAAAAGCAGCGATGACAAGCAGTAACGTGGCGGTAAGCCTGAGAGCGTCATCCGCAGTTCTTGGTGTGGCTGCAACTTCGAACCAGTCTGAGAATCCAGCGGCGTTGCGGGTTCTGACTCGGACGTGGTAGGTTGTGCTGTTAGACAAGGGGCCCACGGTGAAGAGGGTGTCTGAAAAATATATTACTAAAGTTAGACAGACTTACCATTAACCTTCTTACTTATAAACGTTGACTAAGTTTATGCAACGTTTGACTTGACTGTGGCATGAAGTTTCAAAGTTAACATATAGACACAAAGTTACATAAACTTAGCCATCGTTTTTATGGAGGATGACTAAGTTTATGTATGGATCTACCTCAAATTAGGGTTATTTAGTATAGAGTTGCTCCGACCAAGTGTCAGAATAGCTGGAGACGCCAGTAAACATCGCACTGCGGCAAGCTGAAGACCTCAGCAAATGGAGTCACGATCCTCAACTATGAGGGACCGACTAAGGAAGGGGAGGGAGGTGTAAAGTTGGGACTCTATACTAAGAACTTGAAAAATGGTTCAACAGTTTAGTTTATGCATGACAACGTATCATAGATTTGTTAAAAAACAGTTACTTTTGCATTAATTATGAAAAGTACCTAGTTATTATTATATCTGTTTACGCGGCTACGTAGCCCCAAAGCTTTGGAAATTATGCAGTGGACGTTCGTCTTTAGAATCACTTGTCATCTTACCTTCAGGCTCTGTCACATCCACCAGAATTTCAGCGGCCGCTTCCCAATCTGGGGGATAGTTCTCTTTTACGGGAACTAATTGGAAGGAATAACCTGAAAATGACAATAAAGGGATTAAGTTAATGCATTACAAGCCAGTGTTCAAGAGAGTGTGTCGCTGACTGATCCTCATTTAGGGTAGGTATCTTTTTTATCATTTCAGTCCTACTAAATCCTACTACTAGCAGCTCCCCGCGGTTTCACACGCATAAGTCCCGATCCCGTGGGAATATAAGGATCAAAAGTAACCTATAGCATTCCTCAATAAATGGACTATCCAACATCGAAAGAATTTTTCAAATCGGACCAGTGGTTCCTGGGATTAGCGCGTTCAAACAAACAAACAAACTCTTCCGCTTTATAATAGTAACTAGCAGCTCCCCGCGGTTTCACCCGCATAAGTCCTGATCCCGTGAGAATATCGGGATCAAAAGTAGCCTATAGCCTTCCTCAATAAATGGACTATCCAACCCCGAAAGAATTTTTCAAATCGGACCAGTGGTTCCTGAGATTAGCGCGTTCAAACAAACAAACTCTTCCGCTTTATAATAGTAACTAGCAGCTCCCCGCGGTTTCACCCGCATAAGTCCTGATCCCGTGAGAATATCGGGATCAAAAGTAGCCTATAGCCTTCCTCAATAAATGGACTATCCAACCCCGAAAGAATTTTTCAAATCGGACCAGTGGTTCCTGAGATTAGCGCGTTCAAACAAACAAACTCTTCCGCTTTATAATAGTACAAGATGGGAACCCGAAACCCGTCGGGCTTCGGATAGTACCCCCGAAAACAGTAACAAAATCTCTTTGAATCAATTCCCATAGAAACTTTCATCCCCAATTAAACACTCTTAGGGGTTGAATTTTGGACAAAAAACTTTTTAGAGATTCATTTACTACCCCATATCAATCTCTATGTCAAATTTCAAGATACTAGGTCAAGCCGTTAAGAAGTTACATACAAACGTTTTTCCCCATTTTTACCCCCTTAGGGGTGGAATTTCCAAAAATCCGTTCTTAGTGCTCACTTTCAACCCCTAAAGAACCTATGTTCCAAATTTCAAGTCTCTACCCCTAGCCGTTTAGCCTGTACGTTGTCCATCATTCAGTCAGTCAGTCAGTCAGTTACACTTGCGTTTTATTAAGTATGATGATAATAGATATAATATATAATAGAATAGATAGATAATAGATACCCCTGCATATACTCGTAATATTATATACCTATGTGAAAGGATGTATATGTTTGTTACTTTTCCACGTAAAACCTACTAAACCCATTGTGATAAAACTTGGAAAAGCTGGAGACTTCACGTAAAAACAGCTGGTGAATGGAATGACAGACATAGGCTACTTTTAAGGGCCTGTTTGTCACCAGGATGTATCTCATCTCATGAACCATGACAGTTAGACAGATGATGTATTTCTGTTGTCGCTATGGGTAACAAAAAATGCTAAAAACAAAATACATTATTTTTTGAGTAGGCTAACATACAAGAAACATGTTTTTTTTGTGATGATTGTACAGAAACCTTCGTAAGCAAGTCGTTTTATGGTTCCGTACCCAAAGGGTAAAAATGGGAAACTAAGTAAATACTGATTTATTTACAAATTCAACTTACCAAGTACAGTGAGGTTTTGAGGGTTAGGAGAGACATCTTCAGGCGTCTCCATGATACAAGTAGAACAGGAGACGTTAAACACTAACTCTGTAACGTTGACAGCTGCAACGCTCACCTGAAACGATATTTAAACTGCAATTGTATATTAAAATATAACGAATTTGTCATACCCCATTTCACCCTGTTAGGGGATGAATTTCCGAAAAATGTTTTTACACTTTTTTTGATATCTAACAATAAACCTGACTTTCATATATCTAACTCTAAAATGAAACGAGTTTTATACAACCCTCATTTTACATACGAGGGTGAATTTCCAAAAGTCCGTTCTTAGTAAACACCAGGATCCCTCATGCAAAATTCAAGATTCCTTACATTTGCAGTTTCTGAGAATTTGTGATGAGTGAGTCCATTATTTTCTCTTTTATATATTTAGATAGATAAGAATTATTATTATTTTTAAGTAATAACAGGGTAACACTAACCCTAGAGTTAGAGGTAGTTATAGACACTCCAAGCGAGACAAAAAAATATCTAAGTATCGTAAACGAAGACTCAATCTTCTTCAACCCAGTAAGCAGGACTACAATACATTGTTATAATAATTATACTTCAAAATACTTACAAAATCCGGAGGATCAGGTTTGGTGCCAAGTGAGACATGGAATAAAATGGATTCTGTGCCTTTGGTGTTGGTGGCAGTACACTTGTATTCTCCAAGGTATGTGCTGTCGTGCATTCTGAGAACAAATACTGAGCTAGTGCCGTCTTCAGAAGTCATCACCTGGAAAGTATAAACAAAATAGTAAACTATTTAAATATCTACATTTTATTTTAAGTAATTCTCTGGTGGCACAGTTGATGATGTGCTACTGTTATATTATATTAAACCGCTGGTCTTTGAGACATGAAATTTTAATATGAAAAGTGTGTTCTTTAGTATGAATCTACTTACTAAGAAAGGGAAAAAAAGCATCGAGACTTACGCGGGTAAGACCGCGGGGCGAGTCATTTTATATAATGTTAGCTAAAATTGTCTTAACGTTTTCGGGTTTGGTAGTCAACAAAAATCCCTTGGTAACATATTTTTTGTGTTTCAAGTAGGTACATTTTCATGCTGGCACACCATGAGGTAGGTTGGGCTAACAAAGACGGTCTTTGTTGTCGTGGCCAAACACCCGGCTTTTTCGTAATAAATAAAATAGTAGTATATATATTAGGTAGGTAGTATAAATGAGGTCCAACGAGATGGACGGACGACTTGGTTTTAAGGCCGCGGGTTCACGGTGAATGCAGGCCGCTTAAGACCGAAGCATCTGGAGATCAATGAGGGAGGCTTATGTCCAGCAGTGGACTTCTTACAGCTGAAATGATGATGATAAATGAGGTAACATAAGTATACTCACTGTTTCAGGATCTTCAATAGGAGCATCGTCGAAGCCATCGTGCCGCCTACACCATTTGTATGTAGGTGGAGGATTTGCAATAGCACTGCAAGTGATGTTTTTACTGAAAATGAAAAAAAAAAATGATTTATCTACCTTACCAATAAGTTTACAAATATATTTTACAACTCAAAAATAAAAGTTTTATACTTACGTTTCATTCAAAATAGCATATATTTCTTCAGCCTTGTATTTGTTGTAAATTGTTTGTGTATCGCTGTTGTACAGTATTGGTTTATCTGAAATCATAATTAGTTTCTGACCGCATTGTTTCTCGCTTGTGGCTATGAGCAGTTTGGAATCAAATTAGCCAAGAGTTGGGGAAGGGAACATATTGCGTTTCATACATAGTTATTATTTATCACAGTTGTTTGGTCTAACTTTTACGTAGTAGTATCTAATACGAAAGCAAAAATAGGTTAACTAAACTTAGCTCCATTAGGACAGAGTTATTAATGCGTGTATAGTTTACAACGCCCGGCGCTCGCTGTTGTCACATTAGATAGATAAATAGATTATTTTTTTATTGTTACACACCAAAATACAACAGAACAATGCAAAGAAAAAACATAAGCAACTTAAATCTCTCTTTCTATCTATGGTACGTTTTTTTATTTCAGACTATAATCTGACGTGTTCGTTCTTTGTATTTTATATTTTTTCTTCAGTAAGATGTGTCAAATCATAGTCTACAATTAAAAACCAAGTAGGTACATCTAATCTTAAATCTATTTAATCTCTTATTCAACTCTATCAAATCTTAACTGATATTTTATAACATTCTAAGCTAAATAGCTTAGCTCGTTTACACAGTGCGAGCTAGCGTGCGAGCTGCTGCTAACCCAAAAAGCACTAGGTACTCATATATAGTATAGCTTGGCTAGCCTTAGATGCCAACACAATACATAGGACAACGCAACGTCCACTCGCACGTTACGTTTCAACAATGTGAGTTACTGGCACCTATTTTTTATCGTAACTTACAATGGAAAAATAAGTGCATACGATTCGTAAGTAAAAGTAAATAAGTAAAGTCAAATAAATTCCTAGACTCCCTGAAGCAAAACTTCCTCTGTGACGTAAGTAATCACCTCGCGATTTCACTTCAGAGTTTTCACCGGTTTCGCCAAAATCAGTTTAGCAGTTCCGGAGATTACAAACAACCATCCATCTATCCGCCCATCCCAACTATCTTGATATAGATTTGTTATACCGTATCTTCTCTGCAAAGTCGTTTTATTTAATTTTTGCCATTCATAGGTCGGATAGAATATATCTTTGCTAATACGCAATCACAACCATAACGAATTTATAAAATGTATGCTTCAGTGTCATCATTAAACAGATAAGAACCACTGATATAAAAACCCGGTAATATTATACTAATAATATACACCACAGGCCACACTATAGTACACCACTAATACGAGTAGGTATTCATAAAATTATATTCGATGCATTAGGTAGGCATAATAAAATTAGTGAATTTGGGCATGTAGCAGTCATTACAAATTAATACCAATTCAAGTTAACAATTGATGGATATTCCGTAGTTACTGTAGATAGTGTAGATAATTAATATGTATCCTGTTGTATTGTTATGAAACGATTCAATGTTGAAATTAATGTGTCTAATTAGTGCATCTAATGGTGTGGCCAGCAACGCGAGGCATGCGCGGCGAATGGTCTGTCACGCATGCCTCGGGCGTTTTGGACGTGTGTGCTCACTACAAGCATTCGCCGTATACGTTTGTTGCGAACGCCTGCCTCAGAGCGAGGTGGTCTATTATGTGCGTCCTCATCTTGAGCATGTGTTGTATTGTCGCGCTGTTTGCCTGAGATTGACGCATGTATGGTGAGCGACGCATGCCTCGAAGGTCGCAACTTAATATTAAATATTTAGAAACAACCTTGAAACAACGGCTTTTATTTATTCGACATAGCTGCACAGCTACAAGTAAATAAGAGCTAAGACGAGCCGACTACGGCTTCTGATGAGCTACTTACGAGTACGAGTAGCTGCCTACTGGGAAGGCAGTATCTCGCACGCTAGTTCGCACTGTGCTAACGAGTTATTTCACTTACGTTGTACTGAAAGATGCACCGTTTTGTCAGTGTAGTATGAAATAGCCTTCTGTCGGACTTTACATACATATGTCCCAATATCAGTATGGTCCAGTTTTCTTATCTCCAACGAGTTGTCGGGCCTGATGATGTATTTTTTAGAGTCATCTGAAAATAAATAGAAATTTGAATATAACTGAAAAATATCACCATAAAAAAACAGATTGTAGTCTAGGTTTGGCATTAAATTATTTATTACTAGCTGCGCCCCTCGGTTTCACCCGCGTAAGTCCCGATCCCGCGGGAATTACGGGATAAAAAGTAGCCTATGTGTTATTCTAAGTGTCCAGCTATCTATAATCCAAGTTTCATCGCAATCGGTTCAGTAGTTTTTGCGTGAAAGAGTAACAAACATCCAAACATCCATACAAACTTTCACATTTATAATATTAGTAGGATAGGATAGTAGGATGGCCCGCTAGCAAAGCTAATGTATATTTTATAATCTGTTATTTTATACCTATTGATATAACAAATTATAATTGCATAAAGTTTCGAGTTAATTACAGTGTTATTTTATAGAAACTTATAATTGGTAGAAAACAAAGTTTTTGTGTGCTGCTAAATAGTGTCAAGCTTTTTTTTCGAAATGATGACGGGTCGGCTAGTATTATATACCTAACATCAATTATTCTACCTACGATGTAATACCTATTTATACAGTAATTATTTTTACCCGACTACGTGAGTGTACTTAGAATATTGTTTTTTTTTAATCTATAGATTTAATTGAATTATTTGATGTGGGTCGGGTACCTACCTACCGACCCATATCAAATAGATCAATGCAATTTAAAAAATGCACTCAATTTTGTGTTTTATGAAATAAAATAAAATTGCATAAAGTAGGTACCTACCAACGTTAATTTCAAAATCAGTTTATTTAATTAGGTCCCTACATTAAAAGTAATTATTTCATTTATTTCATCAACCATTTATTAATAAACCATTTTTAAACTCGGAAGTTTCTTAACTTTCTTAACTTCAGTCTGTTTACTGCGGAATAAATTACCGTGTTTGGTATAAATATTGTTTTACCGAAAATTGACGTTCAATTTTTCTTTTGGGATTGAAGGAAAACTTTTACAAAACCAGTCGATAAATTAAGACGAAATTTTGGATTATAATCTCAAAAAATGATTACTACGGATTCCTTCTTTATGTTTGTGTAACAAAATTCTTTGTTACTGTTATTATTATATAGGTACTAGCTGCGTCCCGCAGCTAGGTTTCACCCGCGTAAGTCCCGATCCCATGGGAATATCGGGATCAAAAGTACCCTATGTTACTCAGGGTGAATGTAGCTTTCTAATGCTGAAAGAAATTTTTGAAATCGGTCCAGTAGTATAAACATACTGAGTAATCATAACAAACATACAGATACAAACACACACAAACACAAAAATACAAATCTTTCCTCTTTATAGATTCAATGTCCTGACTGACCTATATATCAACGCAGAGGCTAAACTGCTAGTCCTAGAGACATGAAATTTGGAGAGTGTGTTCTTTGTGGTGTGTAGCTATCCACTAAGAAAGGGTTTTTTGAAAATCCTGTGGGATCAAGAGTTACGCAGGTGAGCGAGCTGAAATTTGAAGTGTGTGTGCTTTTTATTTAGGCATCCGATAAGAAAGGGTTTTTCGATATTCTCGCGGGGTCGAGACTTACGCGGGTGAAACCGCGGGGCGGGACACGCGGACGGAGGGCGGGCGGCGCGTAGCGGTTAATAAAAACCATTGTAGCTAAATTTAAACTTAAAAAATGTCTATGAAATATACCTAAATTTATTAGTTATTTGGGCTCATTATTTTCTACTGCCAGGCAAAGACTCTCCCCTCCCCTCTTATTACGCAATCCTTTCCATTTATTATTCTATATGTTAAAGTGACTTCTGGATCGTGGGGTTCTGGACTTTTGGGTCGTGGGGTTCTGGCGCCAAGGGCTTGGTTGCTGAGCTTGGGCGCCGCCTCAGAGAGAGGGGCCATGGCCCTCGGTCTGGTGAATATTTGGTGCAGAATGTGTCTTTGGCTATTCAGCGGGGGAATGCCGCCAGCATATTGGGCACTTTTGACCGTAATGAACCAGGTATTTGATTGTTTTATTTGTTGTGTGACTCAATTTGTAAATTTTAAATAATGTTAAAATAGACAAAAAAATCCATTTCAGGACAAAATCCAATTATTTAAGTCCTAAGTTCGTTCTATTGAATGGAACGATATGCGGCGAATGCCATCTCGGTATTGAGTTAACCAAACGACAGTTTGCGGTAAGTGGACTTTGATAGCCGATATCTTGAATATTCTGAATTCTGGATGTAGGTAGGTACTGCCTAAAGTACGCCTAATGGAATAATAATCTATAAATCCTGTTCAAATTACTATGCCGGACAGATCATTGATCCATTTTTCATATCCCTTCCCGATATACGGGTTCCCAATATACCTACCAGATTCCCAATATTCCCATATTCTTGTTATACCAGATTCCCTGCGCACCAGAAATTGTACAATTAACATCATCAATGTCGCGAAGAATCTGTTAACGACTTATGTCCATCTGTCTGTACGATGCCGAAAAAAAAAGACGGTCGAAGTAAATCACAATTTTATTTATTTTTTATTTTGTTAGTCAGCTTTTTGGTTTTTTATTTTTCAGGACGTAGCACACAGCCCGATCTAGTCCCAAACTAATGGGCACGGATATACGTACCACGTATTTAATACTTTTTTTGTAAATACATACTTAAGACACATGAAGATATCACCCAGAAACCAGAAACAAAATTTTGTAGTCATAAATACTTGCCCCGGCGGAAATCGAACCCTCAACCTTCTGCATTGAAGTCGGGCCTTCTCTCGACGGGCCACAGAGGCCGTCTCAGTTGGTACTTTGGCTTTTACGAAGAATCTACTGCTAGTTTATAACCTTGTTCTCTTGTAACTCCTTCAATGTTCTCTCTTACAACTTTGGGACTTTGGAAAACATTCTCAACTTACCTTGTATCTGTGTGTTTTCCCTGTACCATACGATAACAGGCTTAGGGAATCCTCGAGCATCACACGTCAGACGACCGGTTTTACCCTCCTGTTCCACCATCGTAACGTTTCGCTCAGTTATAATCACTTTCTCTGTAAAATTTATAAAGTTAGATTTACTCGCAAGAACACGAAGAGGTGCTTTCTTAATTTTGGTCTAGCGGGAGGGTAGCGGCGTAGCGGTTATCGCTCTAAACACCACCTACTAAAATTTTGAAAGCATTTTTTTCAAAAAAGCAGTATTTACAAATAGCCTTATAAATAAACGTGGAGTAAGGTCGGAATAATTTTACCACTTTTTGTTGCTGTCTGTCAACTTTGAAAGTTTTTGTCACGGAAAAAGACAAAGCATGTTCTTACTAGGTACCCCAACCTCGTTTATTAATAAGGCTATTAGAAATAATGTTTACAAGTTAGATTTAGTTGGAACTCTATTGAAGCCACTTTAAATCTTTGACTATGTATGAATTTTAATATCATTAATTACATTATGAGCTTCTTATGGTTTCTTCTCGTAAAGTTACTAGATATTTAATTAAAAATATAGTGTCCTCAATTTCTACTAAACGTGAATAAAGCTCCATCAATAAATTAACGCGCTTCCCCTGGAGCATGAAGTCGAACGAAACAATATTTATTTTTAAAAGCTTATAGTTACAAGATATTCAGCTCTCTTTGAATTTACAAATTACGTTGTAGTATCTAATACGAAAGCAAAAATAGGTAAAGAGGAATTACAACGCCAACGACCTTGAAACTGAAAATCCCTGTCGAGCTAATCGAAAATTGTTGATTATTTCATGACGGAATGTCGTAGAACTTTTTTTTGTGTACAGATTGTAGGTAATATTGTTTCCTACATTTTGGTGTAGTTTTAAGACAAGAACCTCCTATTGGTGTAAAGCCTATCCAAATTTTAGACTAAAAATGTCTGATTTGGCTAAAATGTCGATAGGCTTCAATACGTTTCGACATATTTGTATGAAAACTGCACTAAAATATCGGAAACAATGTCGTATACAATCTGTACACAAAAAAAAGTTCTACGACATTCCGTCATGAAATAATCAACAATTTTCGGTGCGCCCGACATGGATTTTGAGTTTAGCAGGTATATGGCCCTTAACTAAACTTAGCTCCATTAGGACAAAGTTATAATTGCATTGTTGCGCGTATTTACAACGCGCGGTTCTGGCTGTTGTCACATTAGATAGATAAATAGATTATTTTTTTATTGTCACACACCAAAATACAACATAAGGCCGTATTCAGAAAGAAAGCTGGAAACTTATAAGCGCGCTATAAGTGACCCGCGCAGGAAAATGTATGAACCCGCGCCGATAAGCACTGATCGGTGCCGACAAGTTCCGACAAGCTTCAACACGCGCTGGTCAGCGCTGGGCTGCTGACGTCAAATCATCGTCCGATTAGTCCGACATTTTGCTTGGTCTGCCTCAACCTGCTTCCTTTGTGTAGAACGAACCAGCGCTGTCAAGCGCTGGTAAGCGCTTATAAGTTTCCAGCTTTCTTTCTGAATACGCCCTAACGAAACAATATTTATTTTTAAAAGCTCGTAGTTACAAGATATTCAGCTCTCTTTGAATTTCCAAATTGACGAAAACCTCATTCAAACAACTGGGTCGGGATCAGACTTTTGTAATGATAAACGTAGTGCTTCAACAGTTCAGGATTCAGTATACGAGAGCGATGTTTCGAATACCAACAAACAATTCGTGTTCAACTTTTTCAAACAACTTTTTGCCGTTCCAACTTTGAATTCAAAAAAGGATCAGAATTTGGAATGCCTTCGCATTTTATTATATTTTCGCGGCATTCATTTTAAGTGTAGGATAGCTAGAAATATTAGGACGATTGGTTAATTTAGGTCATTTAATTCCCTAGACATGAGCAGTTCGCCAGCAGGTCAGCCTCACTTTTCGAGTGCTGCAATGTAATGTATGGGACTGATACTGTTATCCTACGAAAATAAAACATTACTAATGGATGACAGATAAAACATTTCCCTTCCATTATGCTGAGGCTACATTAGCGGGCTACGTTGTATTAAGGACCCTATTCTGAAAAACTGAAAATCCATGTCGGGCGCATCGAAAATTGTTGATTATTTCATGACGGAATGTCGTAGAACTTTTTTTTGTGTACAGATTGTAGGCGACATTGTTTCCAATATTTTAGTGCAGTTTCCATACAAATATGTCGAAACGTATTGAAGCCTATCGACATTTTAGCCAAATCAGACATTTTTTGTCTAAAATTTGGATAGGCTTTGCACCAATAGGAGGTTCTTGTCTTAAAACTACACCAAAATGTAGGAAACAATGTCACCAACAATCTGTGCACAAAAAAAAGTTCTACGACATTCCGTCATGAAATAATCAACAATTTTCGATGAGCCCGACAGGGATTTTCAGTTTCAAGGTCGTTGGCGTATATACTCCTCTTAACGCGAAGTATGCGCTTTGGTGGCTACACCTGCGTTAATTCAGTCTCGGCCGCACAACAAACTAACTAAACAACGATGCATCGATACAAATCTTCGCCCGCTAATGTAGCCCCAGCATCAGTCAGATAAAAATGGGACATAGAGGGAATCCGCAATAAAACGGACGTGTTTTAAAACGGACACTATCAATATTTCCAGTTTTTGATCGAAAATATTTTAGGTGTTTTGGGTGTTGGCAACATTGATGACCATAGGCGGACCAAAGGGTCTATGTATTGTATTGTATTGATTATTGGCCACTGAAATGAAACTATACAAGTACGCTGGATACAAAATCACATAAGAACTTGACTGTCTCCGGAACTATAAGTTCCATGGACGGTCACCATCACTTTCAATAGAAAACGCACGACGACAGCGCAACATGGCGCAGATCAAATATGCATAAAATTCAGTGCGAGACCTCCTGTCCATACAATTCAGGTCAGTGTCACAGGCCCACAAACATATGAAATTTTTTCGATAGTGTCCGTTTCAAAACCGTCCGTTTTATTGCGGATTCCCCCTATCCATGCGTCTCTTACCTCCAATAATAATATCGATATGATCGTTAAAGTCTCCAGCCTTACACGTCCAGTTGCCTCCGTCTGATATCTTAATGTTATGAATTATGAGAGGCACGAGGTATTCTTCTTTATCAGCAGTCTTTTTCTCGACGTAGATCCTGGTGTTTTTTGTAGAACGAACGTCTACTTTTTTGCCTGATGGTGAGTACCATTCTATAGGCTGAAACATAGACAACAAGAAGACTACATATTATTTTATTTTACACGCTTTTTAAGCTATTGCATAGCTTTTATCGCGGGCTTTGAGCGCGGCGAGCGAATCGAGAAATTCCGTAACGAAAATAAAACCTAACACCCACCACATGCTATGCAATAGCTTTACTGCGGCAGTCCCCGAGTGCTACACTTTTTTTTTTCTTCTTCTCATTCGGAGCTATGTTCCCGGTTGCATCCCTCTCGGGATCCCGAGGTCCGCTAAACCCGAACATGTATTTTTAAATTTTGGGGTCGGCGCAGTAGGTAGGTTATCGTTGGCCATTTATCCTGCAAATAGATTTGGCAATTTTTTTATTAGGAGGACTGGTGTTAGGCCGCCTGCCTAACACCAGTCCTCCTAGGGTCCAAGCAGTTTATCCGCCACCGCGTGGGGAGAACTTAAGGTCTGCTAGTCTCCCCCAGATCCCTTATTCGCCTTTTACGACACCCACGGGAAGAGATAGGGTAACCATATTCTATGCCGAGGGTATACGGCATCAGCCTTTTTGATGTTAACCATCTATAGGCGAGGGTAATCCAAAAAAAAAATCGTGGCGATACAGGCCGTGGCGACGCCTCGCCATGCTTTCGATATATATTGTTACGTATCAATAACGCTGTGTCATGCCTACACATAGTGCTAGAAGTGTTAGTCAATTTTGAGTTACTTTCTAAAGAATCGTTAGCTTCTACCGTAGGGACTCTGACTTCTGTTACGAAGAGGACGGCGTTCGAATCTCGGGATGATGAAATCTTTTTGTTGACTAAAGATTTTGTCGAAGACATCGACAAGTTCTGTTTTGATGTTTCACATCTGCCAGGCGTCCTGTGACGGCTCACATTTTTTTTTATTATCAATTATTATACGGAAACACCCAGAACCATAAGCAATTAAATGTTTGCCGGCGGGAATCATATCCGCAACCTTTTGCTGCATCATTGTCAGTTCTACCGACGGGTCACAGAAGTCATCATAGATATTTAATTTTGGTAATAGATATAAGCTTCGATACATACCTCTACTATGTGTTTTCCTTTGCAAAATATGGCTTTGGTTTCGCCAGTGTAGTACACAGTTGATCTAGCCATAATCTTCAGAAATGGTGTTTCATCATCTACGTCAGATCTCACTGTAACAAGGAAAATATTGAATTGGTAAGATTTATTGTAAGCTGGTCGGTGTGTTTCCTTGGGGTATTCTTTGAGGAGTGTTATTAATTTGGTAATTATATTTTTTGGTGATCCTTGTAAATGTTAAGAATACCTTGAAAAATCATTAACATTTCTTATTTCTGTATAGGTAAGGTACCTATCTAGCTACCTAGCGATACGATACGTGTACCTGAGAGATCAGTGAATTGTTCATGATTTTTTGGTATAATTATTTTATCTTTTTAAGTAGGTACAGGTATTGAAATTAAAGACATTTTTCGGTTTGAATCGCGTGGTTTTTATTACTTTTAGCATTGTTACAACGCTCAACGTTTCGAGACCTTTCCAGGTCTCTTCTTCAGTCTATCCTGAAGAAGAGACCTGGAGAGTCTTTAATTTCAATACAACATCGCGAAAACAGAAGAAGAATCTAGGTATAGGTATTTCAACACTTCTAAGTTTATTTTATCAAACACGTTTCAGTTTTGCATTTTTATCAAATTTGGCTATTATTACCGCTAGGACTATTAAACAAACAAATTAAGACAGCAAAAAATATTTTATTACATAATCTACCTAAGACCTAACGATTATACAATTTTATAAGTAAAGGTAAGGTAGGTCAAAGACCGTCTATCGAGTATTTTACAAGGTCTATCCAGGACCAAAACTACCACACTTCTCTGTGACACTTCCCTAAGGATTCAGTTCGAAACTTCCGGTATTTTTACATGGTTTTACATTTTCCCTTTATTTTTTTCTTCTATTCTGCATTGCATTGCAGCCAGAGATTGTTTTTTTTTCTAAAGTGGTCCCAATGTAAGGGCACATAAAAGGAGAGATTTTTGAAAAGGTTGTCGTACATTCATCCATCATTCTTTTAGGTATAGAAAAGGAGAAAAAACCGGCCAAGTGCAAGTGGGAGTCGCGCACGAAGGGTTCCATACATTTTTGAATTGAATGACAGGAAAATTGGGATTTACGGTTTATGACGTATTAAAAAAAAACTACTGGCTCTGGATCTCGTTCAAACCAATTTTTGTTGGAAGTTCGCATGGTAATGTACATCATATTTTATCATTCTATTATTTTAGAAGTTACGGGGGGGGGGGGGGGGGGACACACATTTTACCACTTTGGAAGTGTCTCTCGGGCAAACTATTCAGATTAGAAAAAAATGATATTAGAAACCTCAACATCATTTTAGAAGACCTATCCATAAATACCCATCACGTATAGGTTTGATGAAAAAAAATGTTAGGTATGAGTTTCAGTTCTAAGTATGGGGAACCCCAAATATGTGTTTATTTTTGTGTGAAAATCTTATGCGGTTCACCTATAAAGTTTCAACAGTATAGCTTTTATAGTTTCGGAAAAAAGTGGCTGTGACATACGGACGGACGGACAGACGGCCAGACAGACATGACGAATCTATAAGGGTTCCGTTTTTTGCCATTTGGCTACGGAACCCTAAAAAACGACGACTACGACGACGACGACAGTCGTCGTCACATAGTCATGTGAATTAATTTAAATTTATTCCATAGGTAAGGAAGGTTACACAGAAAAATATCTTACAACGTGAAAATCACGTTTTTAAGTTCTTAAATAAAACCGCGTACCTAATACAGTTATTTGTCTTTTATATCGAGATGGCTAATTTATTTCACAACCGTACCTCTTGGATATTTTTTTTAATTTCCTACCTAATTTTTTTTTATATATGTTTTTTCCCCATTGTTTTTTTAAGTTATCAGTGTGTGAAGATTTGTAAGTAAAAGTGGAACGCTCACCATGTTCGGATGACGAGTGTGTGTTTCCTTCAAAGTATGAAGTTTTAAGTATGTCACTGAATTGAAATTGTTAACCTATTATATAGAAAGCCATTAGAACATCACTATGATCACATTGATCATCTACCAGTTATAGCCTACGACAACTCTCCCAAAAAAAGTTCAAGTACCTCTAGCATTTTTTTTAACTAAATCTATTTTTTTTTTTTTATTTTTTTTTTTATCATCATTCATCATCATCCGAGCGAGTTTCCCGGTTGCATCCCTCTCGAGAACCCGAGGTCCGCTTTCCTACTTTTACGCCACTTCGCACGAAGGTTTATTAAATAAAAGTAGTAAACACCACGCGATTTAAACCGAAAACTCAGCTTAATTTCAATCCAACATCGCAAAAAAACAGAAGAAAAATCTAAATATCACTTACCTATAAAAAAACATTTAGTATCAAGTAGCATAACGATAAAGGTACCAATCAACTGAGACACATTTTCATGCCGACAATTTCGTAATTAATTACTGTGGCTTCAAACAAGATTGTCTCCTAACGTTACCTGCCATGAATGGCTGTTAATTAACTTTGTTAATTAGAGCGGTATCAAATGTTCACTTGTACACGACATCGGTAACGAAATTTTACATGGCTTGTACGTACAAACTGGACTTAGTCTAAGTAATAGATAGGTAGGTATGTCTGTGTATTAATTAGATTCTCCAGGAAAATGGAATTTCGATGTAGAGATAAGCAACAAAAGTACATGTTAATTTATTAGGCATTGAACTTTCAGACACAAAATTTCAAGATTTACTAGGTAATTATAATGAATAAAATAATTAAATTGAGTAGGTAGGTACTAGGTCATTATAGTTCGTATTTTAATTTCAGACTATAATCTGCGGTTTGTTCTCTTTGTATTTGTAGGTTTAAATCGTAGTCTAAACTTAAAAAATATATATATAGGTATTGTATTGTAAATCCTTTTAGAGCAGGGGTTCCCTAACTTATTTGAGACGCGCCCCCTTTCAACCCTAAAAAAAATCCGCGCCCCCCATCCTCCAATCCAGATTATCAGGTCAGAATAAAAAAGGATTTAATAACCAAATAAGAATTATTATTGCTCTTTAAAGTTTAACAGTATTTGATAAACCAAATACGTTTGAAAGCTCCCGCGAGGTTGGCGCGGGTCCAATCTAGAGGCAGTTATGGATCTTGACATTTGCCCACTGAAGAATCAATATAATGTTCTTGACAGGTGTCAATTTCAAATAATTTAATTGGTCGTTGGTTTAGCAATCTGGAATGCATTGTCTCAGCGATCGCAGGGGGCGCGCCCCCCACTTGGGGAACCCCTGTTTTAGAGGGTTGAACGTCCTTACGACCCGGCCTTATAATAACTAAGACATACTCGTATGACCATATAACCATGACAGTTCAAGATTTTATGATATTTTCTATAAACGATAGATTAGCGTTGGTGTTTGAGCACTATATACCTAACCTGATGGTAAGTGATGGATGATTTGATCTATGATGTAGCTTGCTCATCTATAAGATAAGAAGACGGCAGTGGAACAAGAGAATAAGAGTCCTTATGAATTAATATTTCCTCTAGTGTCTAGAGAGAAATCACGGGACTACATGTGTATGGAAAAAAAAGTCGCTTTTATCCTCATAATAAAACAAAAAATAGAAATCCCAGAAGTAACTAACAAGTTTATTTAGATTAATGTTTGCGTAGCTTGTATTTTACGTAGGTTTACTCTGAAATTAGTGTTCACAATTATTCTGCGCGCTGCGCACATGCAGCTCAGCTGAATGGCAATATTTTACAACAAGGTGACATTTCGTAATAAGCGTTTCTGTTACTTCCGACCGACCATTTATTTTGATGTGCATTTACTTATCTAAACGTCGCCATGGAAGTGAATAATTAAAGTCTAAGCTTGCTGCATAGTAAGTATTATATTAGCTAATGTGTGCAGATCGTCGGTTTCTGCAGAATTTCATCGATATTCTAAGCAGCAGAAACCCGACGGATGTTCGATGTCGAAATTTTATTAAATTTTAGACAAAGATCTTTGTCTTATTTGACATTTTTTCTTCAAGAAGATGTGTCAGATGGTAGTCTGCAATTAAAACACGAAGTAAAGATATATTCACTTTCGTAACCAAATTCACTACAACCAGTCGAGGTCCTCA
The DNA here is from genome assembly GCA_958496205.1 of Idaea biselata. NCBI lineage: Eukaryota > Metazoa > Arthropoda > Insecta > Lepidoptera > Geometridae > Idaea > Idaea biselata. The sequence continues at coordinate 8,770,294 of OY292397.1, forward strand.
TCAGGGCATCGAGTGCAGATCCTCATCAGATCGTCACAATTTTTTTTTATGGGACAAACTTTCAAATACAAAAAAAAATACTTAAATTGAAAAAAATTGCGACAAATTCACAACCTCCTTCAGTTTTTGAGAAGTCAGCTAAAAATAAATTGAACCTTTCCCGAAATAATTTGTGGCTGTTAAGTAACGATTCGTACCCGAACAACAATATTTTAGGAAATACAAAACATAATGTAATTACAACAGTGGCGAGGAAAACATTTGTTTAAAAAACCGCCGGAATTTTAATATATTTATGAATAATGCTAAGTCATTACTTACATAGATGGTAAGCCTCCCCAATAAATGACTACGGAGGCATTATGAAAGGTTTTATAATATTATAGCTATAAACACCGCTTAGCAATTCTTGTTTAACTCAGTTGAAATGTAATAAATTATTCAGAGAAACGAATTACTTAATTTAAACATTTGGACGGATACCCTTTATCTTTTTATCTTTCATTTTATTTAAAAGGAAGCTGATAAGCCCTTGGTTCATATTTTATACGTAGCTTAGGTAGGAATCGATTCATTTTGCTTTAATGTTACTTTCCACTATTTTAACTGTTTGTAACCTATCTTAAGTAACTTGGATAGACCATGAAAGGTTATTATCATCAACTCGCAGCTCCCCGCGGTTTCACCCGCATAAGTCCCGATCCCGTGGGAATATAGGGATCAAAAGTAGCCAATAGCCTTCCTCAATAAATGGACTATCCAACCCCGAAAGAATTTTTCAAATCGGACCAGTAGTTCCTGAGATTAGCGCGTTCAAACAAACAAACAAACTCTTCCGCTTTATAATAGTAAATAGATAATATCATCATCCAAGCGATGTTCCGGTTACAACCCCCTTCGGGAGCTCGGGATACGCTTTCCTAATTTTGCGTCTCCATTCAGCTCCATCATGAGTAACTTGGATAGACCATGAAAGGTTATCATCAATATCATCATCATCCGAGCGATGTTCCCCCGGTTACAACCGGGAGCCCGGGGTCCACTTCCTTAATTCTACGTTTCTACTTAGCACGATCTTCGGCATCCCGTGTAGTGAGACCATTTGCACGCATATCACCCTTTACAAACTTCAAACCTGCACTTCGTGGGTCTTCCGAGTCTGCCGCGGCGGGGCAGATTAGGAAGACCCAAGGACCCTAACTACCTAGATTTCACATGAAGAAGGCAATCGAATTATGAATCAGATGATCATGTGATCATGAAGTGTTAATCTTTGTCACAAACTGCACGGTTGGAACGAACCATTTACATGAATAATTAAACATTAATGGTTATAATATCTATATAATCTATACGCGATCTAGACCCGTGTCTAATAATAATGAGTACATACTCTATTGTTCATTAATGGACTGGACACGTTATCGATTTCCGAGCCATTCGCCCCAAGCCAGCAAGCTATCTCACAAATGTCTTAAGATCTGATAGACCAGTAAGCCAGTAAAAAGAATTGTCTGCCAACTCGACGTTATTTTAAAAACGACTTACTAAATTATTGACTTAGGTAGGTACATATAGTAGGTAATTCTACCTACTATATGTACCTACCTAAGCCAAGCAATTCTGCTTGGAAGCCGGTCGAATCCCATCTCATGATCCCACTTATATTATGAGGTCAAAGTTTGTGAGAGTGTGTATGTTTCTTCTTCACGAAAAAACCGCTAAACCGATTGCGATGAAACTTAGTATGTAGATACCTGAAGACCTGATTTAACACACTAACTTTGTATCCTAACAGGTTCCCTTCCCCATACAAATCATTTTTTGGCATAGTATATGTCCCACTCTTTTTTTTTGGTACATTGTTGAAATGTATTCCGGGGTAGTTTTAAGTTTTGGAAATGAAAAAAGTTTTTTTTTTCTTTTTCTATTCTATTTGATATACCCCACACGTCCCGATACTAAAAATGTGATTTGTCTTGCTATGTCCATGTCAAATAAAGCTACGAATTTGCCTCTAAATTTGATCAAATATGATTCATGAACGTGTGGATCTTGGTACAAAATATGAATCATATACGATTCATGGGACAGGGAACCTGTTAATATTCCCGCGAGAACGAGACTCTCGCAAGAAACTGCGGTAAAGCAGAAGTTTATTCATTTATTTTTCCTATGATAAGAAGTAATCAGATAAGATGACAAGTGTGGTTGTCACACCAAGTTTAATGTTCGCGGGAAACATTAAGGACAGAGAAGTGGTCAAAGTTGTTCGCGGCCCGAACATTAAGTCCGACTCTATCTTAATGCTGAGTGGCGTCCATTAGTAGGCTAACTTTAACGAATAGCTCGGAATGCACAAGTTTCCTTAATAAAATTTAATTAAAATATTTTGTACCGCCATACGACTCATTAGACAGATTAAGATCTTTGTTTGTAATCCCTCTGGGGCTGGGATTTAAATGTTGCAGAAATTTTCTTTCCTTTGTTGTTGTTGGTTTTCTTGGGTTCAGTTATGTTTATAGCGGGAGTTTTTTATGTTACTGCTGCAATTAGCTACTGTCACTTAAATTGATTGAAGAAATTCTGCTTGAAATATGATATGATATACGTTTTGATAGATTTTACTTCTGTTTTCGCGATGTTGGATTGAAATTTCGGTTTGAATCGTGTGATGACTATTACTTTTAGCATTGAAACAATGTGTTTAATGTTAGTTTTGGGCAGAAAATGATGTAGATAGGTATCACAAATAATCATCATCATCATCATTTCAGCTGTAAGAAGTCCACTGCTGGACATAAGTCCATAGATTTCCAGATGCTTCGGTCATAAGCGGCCTGCATCCACCGTGAACCCGCGGCCTTAACCAAGTCGCAAATAATATTGGAAAAATATTCATAAGCTACAGTAACAGTGATCGGTAATGATTTGTAGATACTAAATGTTTTTCCTTGTAGGTAGGTACAATTTCAACATGAAAATGTTCCGAGAATTGGAAATTATATAATTCTCTTCTAAATAAAATTATAATTTCAGCATAGGTATTATGTAGGTAATTATAATCCACCTACCTACAATAACTACCTACAGGTCTATTTTACCTGTAGGTAGCTATATGGATGGATTTCTTATTGTACCTTAGGTATTATCATACGTACCTACCTAATTGAGGATCTTCTAAACATATACAATTCAAAGTACTGACTGATTAACTGAACTATATTAACGCAGGGCCTAAACCGATGGTCCGAAAGACATGAAATTTGGAGAGTGTGTTCTTTGTGGTGCCTATAGATCCACTAAAATAGGGATATTGGAAAATCCCGCGGGATTACGCGAGTGAAAGCGCGGGACTCTGAAAAAATAGAGGCTTTCTATCATCTGAGCGATGTTCCCGGTTGAATTCCTCTCACTCAGGAGCCCAGGGTCTGCTAAAACCCAAATTATTAGGTGTTGAAAAGAGATATAGTTACGTATAGTTCTAAGTACATAGCTACGAATGGATAGGTAATGTACCTATAGGTAATACCTATTAGGTAATGTATTCCAAAGAATGTAAAACAGCCCACAACCAGGCTGTCTCACATTCATTTTAACTGATTGGGGGAAAAGATAAAACAAATGTGCGCGGTTCTTTTTAGTGAAATTGAGAAAATATCTCAATACATTTTAATGCGAACGTTTTCTTGTATCAAGAACAGGGTCATAATTTAGTCTTATTGAGAAATACCCAATGAAAATTGCGAGTTTTTTTATTTAGATACCTACCTACTTTATTTTACTAAATATGGGTTGTGTTTAGATAGATAGATAAGTAAACGCTTTATTGTACCACAATTACAAAGAAAAACTTAAATCCAGTGTCCGCAATGGATGGCCTTATCACCTAAGGGCGATCTCATCCAGGCAACTTTCTTATTTACTTAATAAGGACGAAGGGAACGCTTCGGAGCATGCTACAATAGTCTACCTACATGGTCACCAGTAAGTACTTAGCCAATCGTTCCATCCATCGTTTTCTCAAAAGCGCAGTCCTCGAGATTTTTCGTTTTTCTTTTGTGATTGGTTTGTAGTTATTAAATTTGTTTTTGGGAACGGTCAAAATACATACCAACACGCCTTTTTTACACGCGACAGATGAGCGTTTGACCACTATCTCACCTGATGGTAAGTGATGATATTGTCTAAGATGTAACACGCTCATCTAGAAAAAGGAAGACGGTATTGAAACAAGCTTCGCCTTGATCGTCAACCTGTCCCATGTCTATGGCACGCTAGCATAGATGCTAGGTACCTACAGTTGCCGAATTTATTTGTTTTTTCCCGAAGACAAGTTTGCAAAGTTGGCTAATAACTATACTAATCCTCACAGTAATACGAAAAACTCGAGGACTGCGCTCTTATTCACCTTTCTAGTAGGTACTTACAAAATTTCTTTAAGTAACCGCATTATCATTTTATTTAAAAAATAAAGTTAGGTAGATATATAATTATTATGTTTTGCACGTTGCGAAAATGCCTGCAATATTTTTTTTTTACTATCGGGTGTTAAAAAAAGTTTCGTTCTTAACCTAAAGTATAGAGGTTGTACAGAACGCCTACGCCAGTTAACCAGCAAACGTAGCGTATGCGTAGATGAGCGCTAATGGTACCATTTTTATTTTATTTAGAAACTCAAGCAATAAGAAATAAACTTTTGTTAGGTACCTATGGTTAATAAAAATTTTAGGCAACATAAATTTCGTTCTATATTTGAAGTAGGTATGTACCATAATTGGTATGTATGTGGGTATTTATACAGGTGTCGTAGAGAGCGCCTACGCTATTCAGGCAGCAAACCTTGATTATGCGAAAACGCTTTAATCGCCATTTTGTTTAAATTATTATGCCAAAGTAAGTATTTTATCATTCATTTCTGCACAAATTTTACTAATTTTCATTATGATTTTGTCGCATATTCAACATAATTGTACAAAATTGTACTATTTAGTTTCCCGTTTTATAGTTACCGTGCCTTGTTTGCTCCACATTTTATCATATTATCGTTAAGGAGACCTTGAACCTATTTTTAAAATAAGCGACTCATCGCAGTAGGCATGAATGTTTTTGTGAATAGCAATGTCACTATCAAAGTGAACTCTGCAAGGAGAAATACGTGTTTCGTAACAAGACATTACTGTGTGATAAAACTTGTCAGTTATAAGTGATAACATAAATTGAATAATCATCGTGCGTTACATGTGGTACAAAAAGACTTTTGTGAGCTAACATAGCTATCATTATTACTGTTTTGTGCAACCGATAACATGACGAAAGTTTTACCGCGAGCCATGAGAGCTGTGGGTCTTTACAAGTATTTACCCATCGCAGATCCAAGTAGTCTCATAGATTTGGAAGTGCCGTTGCCAATTTTACGAAATAACGACGTTTTAATACAGGTAAAATCGGTCGCAGTTAACCCTATCGACACAAAGATTCGGTCGCCGAAGCCAGCTGTCGAAAAACAGCCCAGAATTTTGGGTTGGGATGGCTCTGGTGTGATAGCGCGACTTGGGAAAAATGCAAAATTGTTTAAAGAAGGTGATGAAGTGTTTTTCACGGGAGAAATGTTTCGAAATGGGGCAAACGCGGAGTATGTAGCCTTCGATGAGGTTCAAGTTGGGCCCAAACCAAAAAAAATAACTTTTGAACAAGCTGCTGCAATGCCGTTGACATCGATAACGGCGTACGAAACTCTCGTGGACAGGATGCTAATTTCAGAGAAAGATAGAGGTAAATCTCTTTTGATTATCAACAGCGCAGGAGGAGTAGGCTCGGTTGCATCGCAGTTAGCAAAACACTTCGGACTTAAAGTTATAGGAACAGCTTCTCGCAAAGAAACTGAAGAATTTTCAAAACAATTTGGAACAGATCTCGTTCTGAATCACACTCAAGATATAATACCTCAACTAAAGGCCAACGGATTTGAATATGTAGACTACATTTTAGTAAATTATGATCCTTATCCTTATTGGGAAACTATTACACAAGCTATCAGACCACAGGGAACAATAGGGCTTATAACAGATAGCAGTGGTTTGGTCGATATCAAGTTGTTAAAGGACAAGAGTATCACTTTAGTCCACGAGATGATGGCGACCAGAATAAAATATGACACGGAAGATAAGGTCCGGTATCATGAAATTTTGAAAGAGGTGTCGAAACTTTTAGACGAAGGGAAGCTAAAGTGTACATTGACGAAAACCATGTCACCTATCAACGCTGCCAATTTGAGAGAAGCACACAGACTGATTGAAGGGAAGCAAATGCTTGGCAAGTTAGTTTTGTCGGGATTTTAGGTTGTGTTATTAAATTAAATTAATTGTAATAAAATATTAATATGGTTTGACTAAATGATTTGTTATTTTACAATTTTCAGTCGGTTACTACGTTTTATCTACGTGTTTAAGATAATCAAATAAAAACACAACATTGTTTTGCTAGCAAATATTGAAAAAGATAAAATGTTTGTATTATGATATTAATATATACCTATCTATCACGCTTGGGTATATTCTTTATTAATATATTTTCTGATATAAAACATAAACAGTGTACCTATTTCGAGCAACGGGTATATACGCATTTTACTATTACTATCTTATTGTCTTAACTTTTAAAAACAGCTGTTTTTCCAGTTAATCAAAACAAACACAAACACAAACATACACATCTACTAAAAAAGTTTTAATATCCCAAAAGTCGTGATTCAAAAGTTGTTCGTTAAGAAGTCTAGAACAACCCTCTTTAGGGTGATTAAATATATAGGTAACAGGTAGGTAGGATAATATTTTTATTAAAAAATATAAATTTGGTATAGGTAGGTATGACAAAGTTGGATTGGTCAGAAGTGCAATATCTCGAGATCGATTTAACCGATCTTTATGTTTCATCGTTTTCACAGAGTAGAAAAAAACATAGCGAGCTACCCGTCGTGGAAGTATTTCTAAAATGAAAATATAACCAATTTCATGAAAAACGTCCAATAGCATAAATTTAAAAGTTTTTTTTCATATTTCTATTCACAGTAAAATTGTTTACCACGTTCTTATTTGTTTACCTGCAAAACACGGATGGTTGATGAGAAATCAGCCAATCGAAACATCTATAATGGGTTGTACTTTTACAGCGCGATAGATGGAAGGCTGGCGGCTGGTGTCGTTTTATCTCAACAACCTTTCAGAGCAAAGTAGAGAAAATTGATATTTGATCGGTGAACCCCACTTAACGCTGCGGGTGTTCGCTGCCGGAATTATTGCCGTTAAACAGTCTCCTATCTAAGTCAATTTGAGTAATAATTCCTTTAAAGAACGATTTTTTAAAATTATTTGGATTATTTCATTTTAACTGAACTTAACACCTAAAAAAAGTCTGTCAAAAAGTCAAATCGATGAAAGTTTGTAAGTGAGTAGATAAGCAAACGAGTATGTACGTTTGTTAGTCCTTCGCACAAAAACTGCAAAACCGATTGCGATAAAAATTGATAGATAGTTGTAGATCTGGATTAACACATAGCCTACTTTTGATCCTGGAGGGTTACTGCGGTTCGTTTCGATACGACATCGATACTGTCATACGATGATTCTACTGTCACATTCTGATAGTAGGGTGACAGTAGAACCATCGTTATGACAGTATCGTTGTCGTATCGAAACGAACCGAAGTAACCCTCCTGATATTCCCGCGGGATCGAGACTTACGCGGTGAAACTAGTTAGGTAGGTATACCTAAAATAAACACGTAGGTACCTATAGGCATTCGCTTTGAATTTTTTTTTTAATTATAAAGGACTTGTGGATCTGTAATTGACGTCTACCTATATGTCAGAAGTATGTACTTGTATCTTTTTGACTCTCTCTCAAATCAATAAAAGAGTTTTGCAATACTGTTTTCTATGTTGCAGTCAATGAGGAGGAACACTAACTTTTTATCCCGGCAAAGGGCGTTAGTCGGATGATCTTAGGTTTGAATTAAGAACTGTCAAACAGGTGTTTTTTACAACTCTCGGCGCCAAATTGGCCATATCAGTCTCAGACCGAAAGAAAAAAAAACAAAAAACCCGGCGTTTTCATTTTTGGGGGACCATCAACAAAAAAAAAGATCATCCGACCCCAGCGCCATCTGCTTACAGCTTTGCGTGTGCCACCCCATTGTTTGCCAGAGCAATGTATTACCCATTAGGTTAGGTACCGTCATTGTGTAGTATTTACTATCTAGGTAATAAGCGTTAGGTACTGTATTTAGATATCTTTTGCTTTTTAATTGAAAAAAGAAGATAAGGTGAACTGGGGTAACTCTGAAAGTGGGGTAAATACGGAATAGACCTTTAGTCAGAGTGATATGAAATCCATTTTTTAATAAATTCGGATTTACCCCACTGAATAAGTATATCAGATTTACCCCACTATACCTTATTGTAGTATACAAATACATGATCATTTTAAAATGTCTTAAAATTCAATTATAATTGTTTGTGTTTGATTGTTGTTGTAGTTTTTAGGTTCCTATTGTCTTTTATTTATTTTTTGTTTGTGTTTGTTTATTCTGTGTTTTCTTTTTTATGATTTTGTTTCTTTTCTAAATTATAATTAATCCCTTAAAATTAGAAGTTAAGCTGTATGGTTTTGGAACGCGCCCTCTGATGATTACTCTGATAATGATGTGTTACATAGATTTTTTCTGTTTCGGGATTTTGTATTGAAATTAAAGACATTTTTCGGGTTTAATCACGTAGTGTTTATTACTTTCGACGGTATTATTTATTAGGTATAGTACAGGAATAACCCCCAGAACAAAAGCTGCATTCTCGCGCTGTATATCGGACTACTGCCAATCATGTTTTTATCGAATATTTTATACAATATCATAATAATAATATAAAATTAAGAAACGTTCCGGACGATTCAGGTAGGTACTCTATAGTGGATATAAAATATGCTATTGGAAAAACAGATTTCCAATAGCATATTCATTAATTCTGTAATTAATAAGTACGGATTCCACACGAATACAAATTAAATCTGAAAATCGTTTCCAACTAAACAAGGCTGTTTATTTAAATTTGCTATGACTGACGTAATTACTGCTCTCAAGGTGCGAAGCAATAGCTGTCAAGTTGATTTATTAACAGCATCTTGGGTAGTAATAACTGGAATTGTAGGAACGGTCTCTCACATACGGCTCGGGAATCGGGACGAAACTGTATACGGAAATAACAAGGGCGAGTTCATTGACAAATTACTTACAGTTTTGTTAATTAGCGCTGAAAGGGTCGCGAGTGCGGCCTTTGTTGTTGTAGTTTTTGTTGTTTAATTGAAAACCCATTAATAAAACTAAGCTAGCTTTGCTTAGCTTTGCGTTGTTGAGCCAGTTTATCATACATGGGCTTTGTAGGTCTAACTATGCCAGCTATTGCTCACTTGTTTGAAAAGCTTTTTTCCCTGTTCTTAATCGCGTTATTTTTATTATTTTCTTACCTCGACGTTTTAACCATGTTGAAACCAACACCAAGGTTACCTATACCTATACCAACCTATGTAACATAAATAATAATACGCGATTATAAGATCCGGGAAAATGTAACTATGTTAACAAATCGCGTAAATTTTAAAAAGTCTATAAAATAAGTTAGTTTAGTTGGCGGTCGTCGTACGACTTTTGCAAAGCGTAGATTATTTGGCCGTTAGAAATGACGTTGCCTTTTTAAAACCTAACACTATAATAGCACGTGAAAAATACGACTGACAAGCCGCACTTTATTAGTTCTAATACACCAATTTGCGACGTCGAACACAATTCAAGAATGCTCAATAAATCAATTTTGGTTAGAAATCTGAGTACCTTACATTGTGCCGTTGAGTTTAGAATGAGAACTTCGTATTAAACGTTCAAAATCTGTTCAACTTCAAGGAGTGATCCGGTTGGTTTCTGCGTAGATTGTTACGCAGAAACCTAAGCTATTGCTATTTCCATTGCTAGTTAAAGTTTGCAATGCAATATTCGATGCAATTTATCGATAGTATTGTCTTGGAATTTCTCAAGATAGGTATACTATGCCATTATGGTGCCGTGCTTAGTATCTTTATATTGAATCCATGGTTTTTTGTCGTGCGTTTATATTAATATCTCAAGTATCAAACTAAGTTAAAGTATAGAAATAAATCCTACTACTACAACATAATAGAGCTGAAAGTTTGTGAGCAGGTATGTATGTGTGTTTGTTACTTAATCACGTAAAAACCGCAAAACCGATTGCCATGAAACTATCGGTATTTAGATAGCTGGAGACCTGGAATAACACATAGGCTACTTTTTATCCAATTATTCCCTCGAGATCGGGACTTACGCGGGTGAAACCGGTGAAGCGCCGTAATATTCGTTCGACAAATTACGCGCCAGGATCGTTGTCAAAAATAGCCGATTTTGTCTCCAAAGTCCCAGATATAGAGCTTTGAGCGATAAGGCCGTCCTATTTGTGCAGCGTTTTAGTTTTAAAAGCTCTTTGTGTATTTGTGCTATGTATGTACAATACATAAAAATACGTGCATGTGTGTTTGTGAAAATTCTTGCGCGATATTAAAATGTTAAATGAATATTACCTGCAACAAACATCAATCCAGGCTTTAGTGCCTTTAATAAAGGTAAAATCTCCACCTTGCTGTTTCACCCGCTGTCTCTATCCTGTAGGTATCTTACTAATCTTACTAATCATACTAATCTTACTAATCTTATCTTACTATCTTACTAAATATTATAAATGCGAAAGTAACTCTGTCTGTCTGTCTGTTACGCTTTCACGCATAAACCGCTGAACCGATATTAATGAATTTTGGTAAAGAGATAAATAGGACCTTGGAGAAGGACATAGGCGACTTTTGATCCCGTAAATCCCGCGGGATCGAGACTTACGCGGGTGAAACCGCGGGGCGCAGCTAGTGTCTGTATAAATAGTAGTCTGTGCCTTATTCTAGTCTACAACTGTTGACTATCTGCACATTGTTTAATTACAAACATAACATTTTCAATAAATAAATATTGCATGATGTTACGCAAACTAGCCCAATCACTAGGCTTGTACTATGGATACTAGACAACGGAAACACTACATATTATACTTTTTTTTTTATAAAGTTGCTATAATTTATTCATTAAGAACGATGTATAAGTCAATAAGTAACTAGATAAATTAAAATAATTTAAATTAATTAAATTTTGTAAATACATACATATGTAAATTATAATTATGATAGGTACATAGAAAATACCCAGACCAGAAACAAATATTTATTTTTTAGCATAAATCCTTGCACCCGGCGGCAATCGACCCCGCAACCTTATGCGTTGCAGTTAGGCTTTCGTATGTATGTAAACTTATGTTTGCCTCTAAATTAATGCATAAAAACGTAGTTTTCATATCTGGTAGGTGTGGCAAGATGAATGTTCTATTTAAACTCTCGTATTTGCTAATCACTAAGCCTCCACTAGCTTCACTCGTGGTAACGAAGTTCCGCTTCACTGCCTTTATGCTTTGGTAAATAGCAAAATAAACTCTATTAAATAGAAATAGAGCTGTTTTTAGAATGGAAAAGCGAAGTTTACTTACCTACAGTCTTAAGTATTGCACCTACAGCTACACGTTTGGTTTGATTGATGTACCACCTACATATTACATAGGTAAGCGAATATTTATTCAGAGAGCTTTTGAGAAAATGAAGCTTTCTATTGAAAATGTTGTTTTAATGGAACATCTCGTGTAAATGTCTTTTGTAAAGATACTAAAATGTAGATGTTTAAAGCACCGGTCGCTTTGAAGGAAAATCCAGTCGGTTTTTTTTTCGCGCAAAAATTGACGTTTCCCTTTACCTAATGCAATCTTCTTTAAATTGTCATTATTAATAACTAGCTGAGTCCCGCGGTAGCACAAGTGTGAGTCCCGATCCCTTGGGAATTCCTAAAACCTTTTCTTATCGGATGCTTAACTATATCATATAAAAAACACTGTCCAAATTTTAGCTCTCTAGGCGCTCTCTATCAGCGATTTAGCCGTGCGTTGAACAGTCATTCAGTCAGGACAAAGAATTTTATAGATAGGTATAGACTTTGAGACAAATACCCTCATAACCAGTGCTTAAAAACGTTAAGGGGACAGTCTACCTACTCTTTTCTCCATACAAACTTTACAAACGTAGTCGACTGTTTCCTCCCTGGATAAAGATATTACAAAAAATATGTCCTGTATCAGCCATGACCATGCCCCTAAGTTTTGATATTTTTCATTTTCTATTTTTTCTGAATTGTATTTGTAATCTAATTAGAAAATAAAAAAAAAACAAAACTTAAGGGCATAGTCATGGCAAATATAGGTTTTATGGCATAAACATACACTTTTGCTCTATTTTCTTTATCCAGGGAGGAAACAGTCGACTACGTTTGTATGGATAAAGAATAGGTACACTGTCACTGAAGGCTGCCGAACCAGTGATATCGATGTATCTGTCGCGGTTCTGCAAGAACACATCTAGCAAGGATGTTCAAGATTATATCAAGACCAACAACAAGCTTGCTCCGGTCTCGGGTGTTTTTGAGCTAGAAGAACTGGAATCGCAAAGGAAAACCAACTTTAAATCCTTTGTGCTCCGGGTCCCAGCGTCGGTGAAAGATGTTTTGTTTTCTGCCGACTTCTGGCCGGCTGGCATTGTGTACCGCCGCTTTAGGGAAGCGCGTCCGATTTTAGAAAACCCTAAACTCTAATTTTAGTTTATATTATCTGTATGTATGTTAGTCTATAAGGTATATATTTATATGAATAATTATTAAATGTCATCTTCATTTTTATATTGGTATCTCGGTTACTGCGATACAAGCTGTGCTTAGTGTGGAACTGATTTATAATGTAATTTGGGAAATGTTTAATAAGTTTCATAATAATAAATAAATATTGTTATTGTTGTTGTTGTCCTCTTAAGCAAAAAACTTATTTAGTAAGATTATCAAAAAAAATCCGTTAAGTTACCACTACGTGCTTTAAAACTTTAATTGCTACTTAATTCAAGTGACGGATCGCACTTAAGCCGACGTTACTTGTGTTACTTAGACGAGACACTTATTAACAAGTCCTGTCGCTTTGGAGAAGGGTCTGAATGTCTCCCTTCCGTCGAGTGACATATATTTCACTCTTTCGGCTGTAAATGGGTGTTTTAAAACGTGGACTGACAACTTTTAGGGTAATTAGGCCATGTAAAAAAGGACAATGGCTTCTTGACTAATTTTAGATTTTATGTTTCAAAAATCTATAGACATATAGGTTCAAAATACACGATAACACTCATATTAACACTTTACCTAAAACAAACCACACCAACAGCACACATATGAAGAAATTCGTCCATGTGTGCTGTATTTGTAGTCTGTTTTAGGTAAAATATAAGTGTAAGTTTCTGCGGAAAACCGCAAATAGCAATTTGCAATAAGATAATATATATTAAAAATTTATCGATTACATTTTTATAATCGATTTTTTAATCGAGATATAAAACTAGTCTAATAGTACGAGCTGACTAGGAAAATCTGCCAAGTGCGAGTCTGCAGAAAGGGTTCCGTAGGTACCATTATTAAAAAAACGCATTAAATCTCAATAATAAGGTCCCGTTTAATCTTTGGGTAAGGAACCCTCAAAAAGAAGTAAGTGGCTTCATAAAATGTCTAGATAGATAGATGTCTTTAATTTCAATACAACATCGCGAAAACAGAAGAAAAATCTAGATAGATCATTCATTCAATGATGATTAAAATATAATAAAACCTTTTATATTAATAACAAATTAACCTTAAAATATGCAATCAATACTGCGGTGTTTGGTTGAACTAGTACCAAGCAGCTCTTGGTGAGGCAAATTATATTATATAGTACCTCTCTATTTACTTAATTGATCGGAACAAAACCTCTACCAATTAATATCCTAGAGCGCAACTATTAATAACTCCAATTCAGTTTTGGTCAATGCTAGATATTTTTTTTTTGAATGTCGGTTTATTAATTTCTTAATGTGATTATGTGGCCAGTATGTCGCCAATGTATCCACTTATTGATGAACTCAATAAGCTTAGAGGGGTAATTTAGGGGAGGGGCTTGACCATTTTCCATCACTTGCAGACCTATTTCACTTAGTCAATAGTCCTGAGTGACTGAATGATTTATCAACGCAGAGCCTAAACCTTTGATAGTAGAGAGCTGAAATTTGGAGAATGTGTTCATTATATGATGTAGGAAATTCAAGAACTATTAGTTCCATGGACGGTCACCATCACTTTCAATAGAAAACGCGCGACCACAGCTCAACATGGCGCAAATACAATCGGCACAAAAATCTAATGTCATTTTGTATGGTACAGCAATTCCAGCGTACTTGTATAGTTTAAGTTCAGTGGTAAAATGGCACAATTGAAAACAACTACTACAATCTTGAAACTAGCTACTAAAATCTCATTCAAGACGTTTCAATCTAGCACACGTGCTTACTGAACTAATACTCATGGCAATTTCGTCACGGCATTCACGTGTGAGACCTTATTGTCGTCCTCGGGTAATTCTAAGCTTTCGAAGTACCCGAGGTGCTTTCACAGCAAATGCTGTATTCTGTACCAATCAGTTTTCGTTCGTAGATGAACTGTAGGTACACTAATCCATTTCTCGGTCCTGATTAGCTGTTTATCATGTAGGGTTTTAGGATTCCGTACTCAGAGGGTAAAAACGGTATCCTATTATGGAGACTCCGCTGTATGTCTGTCCGTCTGTCTGTAACCGGGCTGTATCTCATGAACAATAATTGCTAGACGGATGGTGTATTTCTGTAGTCACTATAACAAAAATAATTAAAAACAAAATAAAACAATTTTGTTATGAACTTTTGTTGTTTTTGTCTCATACTTACATCAAACGTGTATGAGACAAAACCAACAACAACATTTTTGACATAAAACGCAACGATACCGCGATATGTTTTTACCACTGGCTAATGATGGAGTAATAGACTGGCACTAGTCGTAAAATAAATTTTAACGTTCATGGATTGTTTGGTCCAGTGTTCATTTTCGTACCCAATTGTAATAGTGGTACGGAATACGGAACCCATCGTGCGCGAGTCTGACTCGCACTTGGCCGGCTTTTATAGAATTGCATGGCATATAATGCCCGTACCGATTATACCAACTGATCAGTAAGGGAAGGCCGGGCAAAGTGAGCAAAGCGAATACTGCCTACTACGGCTAAATTAATCGTTTGCCTTTGCCCCGTCTTCTCCTATCATAAAACAATAGAATACTTGGCAACGACTGACAAGCAAGGTTTGTTTCTCTTTCTATGAACTATACCTAGATTAAACCTATTGATCTACCAAATAGGTATACAATATTTAGATACAAGGTTCCTATCATTAACACCCAGTATCAGGGTTGTCAACTCATTATCTTAGATAGGTGCTAAATTACATCTCAAATAGTGCTAGATTGATCAAAAAAAAAAAAGTGCTAGATTGATAAAAAAAAATAAAAATAGTGCTATTTTTAGACATAATTTTTTTCTATGTGTTTTGTTGATTCCGAATGCCGCTAAATTTCAAATATTCTCGCATTAAATTCTGTTTTGCAAAATACACACATTGCTTTCAAACTATCTCCAAGCACAGGTCTAAGCACACTTTTTGTATTTTGGATCGTTCTCCCACTTTTTTCTGTAATTTTGAACTTAACTCACTTTTTTGCATAAAGGAATATCCATTTTAGTAGGTTTTATAGTTCACGAAACACTACATTGATAAATTCACAACTAAAAACATTCGCAGTTCGCTTCTACAGTGACTAGAAAAAAATCAGAATGATGGCTGTATAGTGCTAGATTAAGTGATAGGTGCTAAATGTTAAATTACAGTGCTAGAATTGCGAAAATAGTGCCAAATCTAGCACCGAAAGTGCTAAGTTGGGAACCCTGCCCAGTATATACCTAGTATTAACCCTGTAGTATACCTTCTTAGAACTGGTACTTCTCCAGTTCTAAGTAGACACTTGCCTCGCTATGAAAGCACCCTTACCTCAGATTCCAAGAAACAAAAGGCTCTACTAACTTTGCGCAAATAAATAAGAAAAAGAATTTATTTGTTTTCAAGTTTTTGCTTCCCGGATGTCTCTAAGTACATAATAATTGGGGAAAAAGTCTAATTATTTTTACAATTTTGGCTGAAACTCTTTGTTAGCTGTAGTTAATTTTATTATAATATCGTTTATTTAACTCTTTGACCCGCGTAAGTCCCGATCCCGTGGGAATATCGGGATCAAAAGTAGCCTATGTTACTCTACAGTAAAAAATATTTCACCATTAGAAATCTACATTTCTTGGTGAATGTAGATTTTTCTAATGGTGAAATATTTTTTGAAATCAGCACAGTAGTTTTTGAGTTTATTCATAACAAACATACAGACAGACACGCACAGACACGCACAGACACGCACAGACACGCACAGACACACACACATATTCAAATCTTTTCTCTTTATAATATTAGTGTAGACTATATGGAATTGCAAACAAACAAAGCCTTTTATTAAGAATGGTAGAACAAAATTGAGCGAAGTGTTTTCGAGACACGCGCGTTTTTCAGTAAGGCACGTTACATTAAGTCCGTTATAAAATGTGAAGGGTAATTTTAATATTAAACATTAAAAACCTTTTATGAGGTTTCTTGCACGAAGTAAAAGTTTGAAGCTATTGTAAAAATACCTCAAATGGAAGCCCCAAAACAATTTGTTTGCAAAACTTTGCTTGCAAATAAAACTTTTTCGCAACCAATTCAAACTAGTACAAACAAGCCAACTTAACTAAAATCAACATTTATCCGAACAAAACACTCATTAAACCAGAAAATAACACCGAGTCACGTGTCGAATTCATACTACTTCTTCCTTTGTCGAGCACGATTCCTACAAAATGTTGTTACCTGGGTGAAATCAGACCGTAGATTTTATGTCGGCCAAGATTTTGCCGATTTTTCGGTTAAATGTTAGGATTTTGGTTAGTATATTGTGTTTACGAGCCTGTATGGGCAGAAAAAATGGATCAATAGATGGGAAAAGCAGGAAAACTGTGAAATTAATCTACATTGATACATTTTTTTATTAAGGTAAGTTATATATGTTATAATTAATTATGAGTAACCCGAAAGGGCATCATACTATAAACAACGTGTAGGTATCATTTATAATCAGCGTAGGTATCCATCGTGGATAGGTACAGTTCCGATTATACGTCACACCGGACGGCGGTTTCGACCACAGATATTCCGACCTTGCTGTAGAATACGTCTCTAAGGATAAACTAAGGAGATTTAATGGAAGAGGTAGACATTTATTGAAATATAACTATAATACCAAAACTAAACAAACAAACAAATTTAAATACTATAAAACTAAATAAAACCTAGTCAATATATCAATTTTACTTTATTTTTAAAAGCTATTTAGTTATAAACTAATTCTAATTAGCTAAAAACTAAAATAAAAAGAAATTGTTGGTAACGCCCAACCGAGGCATAGTGCCCAAGATGCTGGCGGTGTTCCCGCGCTGGAATAACAAGGCTTATTCGCTGGGACAAAAACTTTCAGCCTAAGTATCACCTCGATATGACGCGCCAACAATTCCCTTAGAAAGACCTTATAACAATTATTACATTTAGATTATAGATGTAGGTAAAAATTTTACCATTAAAAAAAAAATATCGACCCTTATCCTACAGACGTGAACGGTCGAAGACCTATCGAGCGATGGCAACGTCTATCCGTAGTCTGCATTCACCAACAAGTTTTACTTCTACCTGTGAAAGTTACTTGGTTTTCCATGGTTTTCACTCGCTACGTGACGATCTCAACGTCAACAAAGGTAATCTTTCAAAAATATATCCGTTTCTATTTGTGTTACTAGTATATACGTATGTAACTTTGATGCATGAGTGACTTCTCCCCGCTTTGTATTCCGTCCACGACTCGAGTTTACCTAAATTGACTTTGTGAGATGAAAAGCGATTCAATGGTACAGACGTAACATAGGAGACATGTTGTGGTGGATTATCCCACTCTATTTTGTAGACAAATTGATATTTGGGAAGTTTGAATTCAATTTGAATTCGTTCTTCAGGAGAAAAAAAATATGAAATAGCATTTTTTGTCGCCGAATCAATGTTTCCTCTACTCTTTCTCCATACAAACGTCATCTTTTTTATTTAAATTCAATTTATACGAGTTTTTCTAACTTTTTTCTATTAAGCTATTGCATAGCTTTTATCGCGAGCTTTGAGCGCGGCCACCGAATCAAGAAATTCCGTAACGAAAATAAAACCTAACACCCCCCACTCCGCCTACCATGGCAGCATAGTACAAAATAAATAAATAATTATAATTGCAAAAGTTGATAAAAACGCTATGCAATAGCTTTACCGCGGCAATCCCCGAGTGCCACACGTTTTTTTTTCTAATTAGAAAAAAAAATAAACCAAAATGTAAGAGCATGTTCATCGTAGATATAGGTTTTGTAGCATAAATATTTTTACAATCTTTTTTGCTCTAATGTCTTTATCCAGGGAGGAAACAGTCGACTATGTTTGTAAAAGAGTACAGGTAAACTTTCCTCATAATGACGTTACTTCAATATTTAGTTATCTCAATATTACCATAAGTGTTAGTAATAAAAACTGACATAAATCTACCTATATCTATGCTTAACGACTGTACTAGAACCAAAGCCGTAATTTAGTAGTACCAAACTATCTTCATTAGCCTAGTTATGTTTTAGGTGTACTAAAGGTATGTTCTGCGGCAACGGCGGTCGGTGGTAGCATAATGAAGCATTGCAGTACCTCAGTGATAAACCGAAATGGTTTAAAATAAAATTAGTTAGACAAGAGTGCACTCGCGTCCACATTAATCAAAAATAGCCCAATTTCTTTAGAATATTCTTCTTTTCGGTAGTAGTGTGGCTCACCTAGCGTTAGAGTTCTCAGATTGCACTACAGCCTCATACTTGACCTTACGATTGCTGAGATAAATAAATAAATAAGAGCTCGAGAAAGTGTTTTTTTGCCACCCAAATTATCGGTCACCCATTCAAGTGATAGTTTGTGCCAAGCGTTGCTTAACCCGCACGTCCATTCAAGATCGGTAGGGGCAGCTCGGCCAATGAGCTCCTCCTTTTTCCTTCTCCTTATTTTTTTAGAATGATAAATAACAGAGCGCTTATTGTACCACCTATCAGGGCAGCGCGTTCATTGGAGGTAGGTAATGATTGGATTTTAATATAAATTAATATACTACGATCTTCGAACATAGAGCAAGCCAACAGGAGGGGTACTTTAATTCTATGAACGAACGAAAGATAGAAAATTTGTCATCCGTCCTTGAAAACCGTCCGAAAATAACATTTTCGATGATGGATGACAGATTTTCTTCTGGAATAATCATCGTTCGTATAATTAAAGTAGAGGCCCAGATTTGAGTTGATTTAATAAAAGTTGTAGTCAATGAAACGAACCATCGAATGTTTTTTTTTAATTCCCAGGCTCTATTTTTAATTCTATGTTGCATCAGTTAGGTACCTACCTGAAAATACTTTCGTAAGTTACTATGATTCAATGATAAAAGTATTTTTCTCTTCTTTTTATTTTCAGTAGGTAAGTACCTACCTAGTCTACTGAAAATAACAAAGTATGAATAAAATAAATACTTATGGAAATTGAAGATCTCGAAAGAACCGCAATACATTTTACATTCAATACCAAATAAATAAACAAATCCACGTTCTGTATTTACGTTATCTGCGAAAAGGTAACTGATATTTAAGAGGTTTCATGTTAATAATGTCTGAAGCTAATATTGCAGATCAGAGATTTAATATTGCAGTAAATAGAGTTCATCTGAACACCTTTTTTTACTAAGTAAAGTAAGAAAAAAATACTTTTACTTGAAATATAATAAAGTTTGGGCCTCACTCGTAGGCCGCATGTGCCTTCTCTTAGATAGATAGATGAACGCTTTATTTGCACAACATTAATACGTTTCTCTTACTTATACGTAAGACGCTGTATACGCTGTATGTATACGCAGCTGTTTATAAGTTAGTATATAGCAAAATATACCCTCTTACTTATAAACAGCTGTATAAATTATGTATTGTTTGTCTTTTACTGTGGCATGAAGTTTCAACGCTAACAGACAGTGACAAACGTTACAGAAACTTAGTCATCGAGTAATGGGGATAATCAATATCTTCAGTATAATTTCGTTTCAAAATAACTGAATCTTACCTAAAATGATGGCAACTATAGACTGTGAAGATGTTCTGATTTATATTTTTCCTAAATAAGATCGATATGGTAACAGTCCTATATAAAAATATTATTATCATTTAAATTAAGTGCCTACCTACTGAATACAAACCAAAATGGCCTCTGTTTACACCTATTAGTCGATTCAAAAATTACGCGGTTTAAAACCCGCGTAATTTTTGAATTTTTGGTGTCCGTTAAGTCTTAAAATGAGTATAAAATTCATAAACTTTCTTGCTGGATATGTTACGTCTATTCCTTGTAATTTTTGAAGGTTTTTATCCCGAGGTAATATCGTTGGATAAAATATTGCACCTGAGTGTTCTAAGATGTTCACGCACCGTACTTCTTTAAGCTATACGGCACGTATTACACATTACACCAGATGGTTTAAGGCATTACAGGAGAATGTATGAGGTTTTTTACTTAAACGCGCAAACTTTGCAGACTGCTTAGAGGTAGCGTCCATAGAAATGTTTTTAGGCAACAAAGTTGGTATAGAGACTGACACAGTTGGGTAATTAGGTTTTTTAAGGGCATTATACAGTAAAGTATAATTAAACTAAGTTACTAAATGGGTTTTTTAAGTGGCATAATACAGTAAAGTATATTTAAACTAACTAAATGTCTTCAAAAATTTACTCCCGGCGATTCTAGTCGTTAAGAGGACAATCTATCTACTCTTTCGCCATACAAACGTAGTCGACTGTTTCCTCCTTGGATAATGACATTAGAGCAAATATGTTTATGCCATAAAACCTATATCTGCCATGACCATGCCCCTACGTTTTGGTTTAATTCATTTTCTAATTAGAATAGAAAAAAAAATTAGAAAAATACCAACAAAACGTAGAGGCATGATCATGCCTGAAATAGGACTTATGGCATGCTTATGGCATATTTTTTTTTCTAAAATCTCTATCCAGGGAAGAAACAGTCTACGTTTGTAATGTTTGTATGGAAAAAGAGTAGGTAGACTGTCCCCTAAAGACGCTTGCACTGGGGTCAGGACCCAGAGACGCGTGTTCGATCCTCGGCGCAAGTGAATTTTTGCAGGTGTCTTTTACTCTAAAATATTTCTAGTAGAAAGCCTAGAATTTTTGAAGATGTCTTTTCCTTAAAATATTTCTAGTAGATAGCATTAAAAAATCAAATTACAAAGTAACTAAACGTATTTGCCGATGGATTTCTGGAACAACAAAATAGTTTTCCTTTTTCCAAATATTATCCCAGCCGAACCAATTCAGCCCCATCCATCAAGTAGGTATAATTGAGCGATGCGTTTTCGATAGATAAGGCATTACCTTTCACACGAATAGTAATAAGCACCATATATGATTAATAGGAGTAAGTAGGTAGGTACCTAACTGTACAAATGTTGCTTTCACACTTTTTAAACTTACACGATTTCCGTTTATATTAATATTAGAACTTTGGGTCTAGATCGCGTTGTTGTAGGTGGTAGATAACTATGGATTAAATATTATATGATTTTTAATTACCTCGACGTTTTGGCAAAAGGGTTACCCTAACCGTGGTCGCGAGAAGATAATAACGCGATCTAGACCCGAAGTTCTAATATAAAATATTGCTTTCGTTTTGTAAATGAGTTGTGTTTAGTTTTGTTCCAATTATAATTTATAGCCTCGGGTCTTTCCACGTCATAAGACCTACTGATATAATTTAAAATCCCAAATGATTTGGGGTTTTGGCGGACCGTATGTGCTCCCGAGAGGGATGCAACCGGTAACATCGCTCGGATAAGGGTAAATAAAGCCGCTGTCCTCATGGCCAATGTGTGAGAACTTCGCCGAAGTCTTTAGAAAGTTTATCTTTGTAATAACACGTAGCTATAATACGGACACTACGACGACTATGTCTAGGTACAGTTACATTGCAATTACAAGTTTTAGTGCACTTTCAAATGCAGTCAAGAAAGATTTCCGGTTCGGATGGAACTAAATGGTGATGTTAACTTTGTACATGATAAAACTACTTGACACACTAAACGTGATTCTTTTATTTCATCACGATTCAAGCCGATTTAGTTTAATTACACATTATTTCAAAATAGTATTTTTGGCTTTGCAAATTTTCGCTTTTTTGGTGACGACATTTGACAACAGAATTCTGCTTTTATAACTTGAATATTTCAAAAAACATTAAGGGATTAAGGTAAAATAGCAAAATATTTTCCGAATATGGTGTTAAAATGACATATGTGAAGGTCTGAAAGATCAAGGGCAGCTATAGATTGAGAAATAAAACGGCCTCACTGTTATACGCCTCTACATTTTTTAAGGATAAAGTAAATCCTATAAAAAGACCACTATTATACTTTGAGTAACTGCAAATATATCAATTAGGTAACTACAATTACTGTTAACTATTATGTACAAAATTATGACATCACGATTTAAAATCTACGATTGAAATATATTTTTAGGTCCCGCTAGAGGCCTCCTCCTAATAAGCATTATTATTATTTTAAATTACCTTTAATTTAAAAAATAAAAAATATGTAAATGTTAGGACCTTTCCTAACATGTATATATTTTTTTGTCTATCGTGCGTTGTGTTTTTGCAGAAGTATTGTTTCTTAAAAATATTTCTAGGTCCTAACTAATTGTAAATTCGTCACAAAAGGCAAATTCCTACCTATTCAGAAACGAATTGATCTTAAACTAATAATCTTTGCAGAAGTGGTATTATACCTCAGCAAAAATCTGACGATTTGACTGAACAAAATATAAAAATGCGAAATGGCAAAAAAAACGATCGAAACAGAAAAAATCACTACCAACTTGACAAAACAAATAAAACATGAGGTAGGTAATGCAATTAATTTATAGGTGTATTACCACTGAAGTAGAGCTCAGCGAAGCGGAGAAAAGCGGAGCGTGAATTGGTAAATCACAGAGCTCGAAATTCCCACTCCACATCAGTGGAATCAGTCTGATTAGCAAATTCACGGCCCTCGCCGCCCTCATTGTAAACGCACCCTTAAATATTGCAATGATTACTAACATTATGAAAATAAAATTGCTCAATGTCTAAGAAGGAAAAAATAGTCCATTGAAAGCTAATCAGAGCTAAATAACTCTTTATTTATTTTTGGGTAACCCAAAATGCCCCAATAACCTTTACCATCTATAACCATCCAAACCAATTCACCTGACCGTGGCGTCGCAAAACCGCTCATCTTTACATACCTGAAGAAGGTCCCTGTACATTTGTCATAGAAATCGAGCGGTGCCGTTCGTATCTACCCACATAAACGAAATTTTCAATGAGAAATTGCACGAAGATCGTGTGGAATATAAAAAGATTTAAAACATATTGAAATAGAGAGGACATTGTTCTGTGAACTGTTCGCAATACTTCGACTCTGATCAGGATCAGTAGCATTACATTTGATTAGAGACTAGTATCCAATGAGTATTAGGTAGGTTACACCTTTTTGAAACGAAGTTCCTTATCGCGCGTTGCGAAAGGGGCTAGACGGAAAAAAATTAAGACCAAAAGTTGTAACGACACTTTTTTTTTGCTTGGAACTTCGTTCCATCCGGGCGTCCCTTGACACCTCTCAAGTTTTTTTATTTATAAAAACTATATTTATATAACTTTAATTTAAATTTTGTCTGTGTTGCCAGTGATGACATACGGATCCGAAACGTGGTGCTTCACTATAGGCCTTATGAATAGGCTTAGAGTTGCTCAAAGAGCTATGGAAAGAGCTATGCTCGGGGTTTCTCTACGGGATCGAATCAGAAATGAGGAGATACGTAGAAGAACGAGGGTCACCGACATAGCCAAACGGATTAGCTCTTTGAAGTGGCAGTGGGCAGGACATATAGCACGGAGAGCAGATGGTCGTTGGGGCCGAAAAGTTCTCGAATGGAGACCGCGGATCGGAAAGCGCAGCGTTGGACGTCCACCAACGAGATGGACGGACGACTTGGGCCGCGACGGCCGCGGGTTCGCGGTGGATGCAGGCCGCTTATGACCGAAGCATCTGGAGATCTATGAGGGAGGCTTATGTCCAGCAGTCCAGCAGTGGACTTCTTACAGCTGAAATGATGATGATGATGAATTTAAATTTTAAACTACCAAACCTTCGTTTTCACTGCTAATATTATTTAGAAACGGGACAAATTCTCAGTATGCCACCTTTTCTTTCATTATCATTCAAACTCCATGCATGCACATCTCATGACATTCCATTTCATGTACATTTTCAACTTCTCTCTCGGGCATCCTGCGCTCTCAAAATGATGTTTCATCACAATTGGTTCAATAGTTTTTGGGGGACAGTATTAAATATAGGTATTATTGTAAATTCACATTATATGTAAATAGCTTAATTAAGCAAAGTTTTGATTTTTTAA
This sequence comes from Idaea biselata, assembly GCA_958496205.1. Taxonomy (NCBI): domain Eukaryota; kingdom Metazoa; phylum Arthropoda; class Insecta; order Lepidoptera; family Geometridae; genus Idaea; species Idaea biselata. The sequence goes on from OY292397.1 coordinate 8,795,087, forward strand.
TTCAAGAAACGTTTAGTAAGTATTAAGTAGGTACCTATCTAAAATTACTTTACCGAAAGGGTCCGGTCGGGGAAAGATCGAAAGTCCTTTCTATTCCGTTATGATTTAAATATCTTCGACAGAATAGCGTACCATTTTATGCGGTGGTCGGGAAAACGGTGCATTTACATAAATATTCGTTTATCGGGACAAATCTGTGATTCAAGTGAAAATCTTGTTGGTTCTGCAAAAAAATGTTGAATAAGAAATGATCTCAATCCAAAAAGGTGTCTACCTATTATAAGTTTGAAATAGCCTAATTTATTTAAAAATACCCTTGGAAATTGTGTAACGAAAAGTAAATCTAATTTAAGAGACGTACAAACGAATACAAGTAAAAGTAGAAGAAAGAAAATACATCAATTCAGACAAACTCACGACTTAAGCGCACATCAAGAAACAAACGATATTACATTTTAGAAAAAAATAAGTCTTCAAGAAGCTCTCCATGTCTTTTATCATAAATTCACTATTGTACTTACCTACTCTACATAATTCAATAGATTCGAACTATAAACGCAATGTAGGTACATTAAGAGCTATTCAAAACCGTTTAGCGTAATGTACACATTTACTCTCCTTGATATTTTTACGTGTGTTTTCCAAGAAATGTGAAGCTTTTACAGTTTTTCTTATAAAAAACTAAAGTAGAATAAGAATATAAAAAATACACGCAAATACAAATTTACTATACTTGTATAGGCTTATTAATAAACGTGGAAAAGACAGAAACAAAAAATGGTAAAATTATTCCGCCCTTACCATAATGATTTTATCAGTTTTTGTTTCTGTCCGTCAACTTTGAAAGTTCTTGTCACGGAAAAAGACAAAGCATGTTCTCACCAGTCCGACCTTACTCCACGTTTATTAATAAGGCTAGTAAAGTTTAGCACTATTTCATATTGTTATTATGAAACATGGTTGACTGCTGTTCTGTAGGAAATTACAAACTACGCCCTTACTTATAAACGATGACTAACTTTATGTAATGTTTAGTCGACTGTTTCTTCCCTGAAAATAAACACATTAGAGCAAATATGTTTATGCCATAAAGGCCATTACAAGCCTATTTGCCCTACGTTTTGTTTTTTTTTTTATTTTCTAATAATTAAATGTATTTAGAGATGATTCTAAAATTAACTAAGTACGTAGTATTATCTACTAACGTGGTAAACTAAATATTTATTGACATATATTTACATAGGTAGGTACATATAAGAAATATAAAACTAAAGAAACAAAATAATAAGTTATATAAAAATAACCCACCCCGAATTGTACCCGGCGCAAAGGTTATACGGGTTAAAGGTTAACGGCATAACGCTGGCAGCATTGCTGCGTTGAATGGCAATTTTTTTTCAATTTTCTAATTAGAATATAAATAAAAATAAGAATGTGAGAAAAATCCAAACGTAGTGGCATGGTAATGAATGACTGATATAGGTTTTATGGCATAAACACAACATATTTTCTCTAATGTCTTTATCCAGGGTGGAAATAGTCGACTAGGTACGTTGTATGTATGGAAAAAAAAGTAGGTAGACTGTCCCCCTAATAACTTTTTAATAAAGATAAAGATTTTTCTTACTCGCAAAAAGCGCATTATATGAAAAGAAAAGCTAAACTCGCTTAGAATCAAAGGGCTCGTTCTAACCACGTAACGCAGCGCACCTACTTACTCCGAACAAAATTCAATTATCGACGACAAAGAGTAAAAATATTCTTTCCCCGCTTTGAAAACGAATAAAATAAAATGGTGTCTAACTACAGTAGGTATTCAATAGTAAAGGGGTGGATTGTCGGAGTTGCGACGTGAATTGCAAGAACAGCTTTCCGATACTCACGTACATATAAAGTGCACAGGGGCCTTAGGAATTTAATTTTATATTCCCACTTGTTTATTGACCTCACTTCTGATGAAAATCAGTTATGGTTCTCAATTTATTTTTACATTATCGAAGATATAGATATTTTTTTAATAATATAATTTGATGTTGTTTAGAATCTAATAGATAAATCACAGTTTCGCTTAGCTTGAAGACATCATCGGTATGTAACATTAAAATAAAAAGTCTTGTTTCGAAGTCAAAACTGTAATAAGTAACTTTGCAATAAAATTCACGAGTAGAATCTTAATAAAGCAAATTGACAATTTCAATCGCAACCATATTATAACTTGTGTTTAGATTTTGCGGAACTTCTTAATTAGTTACTTAACTTTGTCGAAGTAAAAACTAACCGGTGGAATTTCATTTCTTAGAGATTCTTCATTATTTTCAGGTTCATTAAAATAGTAGACAAGGAAACATAATAATATATACCTAGTATTTGCCATTTAGGTTAGAGCTCGTGTTCTGTAGACGGAAACTCTAGTTCGAGGCTCGCCGCGAGTGAATTTTTGAAGATGTTATTATTCGTTGGAAATATTTCTATGGCAACATTTAAAAGATAAATGTTAAAAGAAATAGGTTCATTAAAGTTTCGTTGAGCAGTTTTTCAGTTCAGTTCTTATTCCCTAAACAATTAGTGTAACGTAGGTTTAACCCTCTACAATATAGAATTCGCTTTCACTTCTTCATTTTGTGGTAGATATACCAAACGACTCATATAAACTGAAGACGTATATAATGACAAAAAAGTGAAGAAGAAGAACACAAAGCCATACAATTGACAATATCAGTAGAAAATCCCTAAGCCAAACGAATAACCCGAATTAATCAAAGTTTACGACGACTTAGCGACGATTAGTTACCTACCGTAGGAAAGTATCTGTGGTTCGGACCAGGTGCCGCTTTAAATTATACCGCTAAACCTCTTGTTATAAATGAACATTTATTTAATTGCTTTTTGATTAGATCTTTTTGAAATCGTAATTTCTATTTTCCGTTTCCGTACAAGTCACGGTTATTTTAAACTTTTACGTTTGCGTAAACGCGTATTTTTTCTAGAAGGTACTTAATATTATAAAGTTTCTTATTACGCTTTTCAATTTTCCATACGATATATCTTTAACGGAAACGTGATAGTAACGTTTGCAACACGAAAAAACTCGCACGATGGGTGGTCGCCACGCGAGAATTTCCTAAAATCTATTTATAGTAGGTAGATGTTTTCTATCAACATACCTATGCATTTTAGGCCGTGTTAGGCCCACGTTAGTTAAGGCATTGCATGGGACTAATAGCACCTATTCAAATTTGATAATAGTCAACTGGGCCCACGATAAGCCTACGCGTTTAATAATATAGGTGTGCTTTATATTGTCAGTCAGAACAATCGAGTTTAGAAGTAGGTACTGTTTAAATAATTATAGATAATTATTGGATTAGGACCTACCTATCAATAAACGAAAAAAAAAATTGTGATAGATCTAACCATCCTATCAAAACAATTTCTTTCTAAGAATCTTAGATTATTTAAGTCTTCAAATATAAGATTTCTCATCGGTTTTGGCGATGCTCATATAAAATTAAATCATATAAACCGAAAAGTGAATTTAATTTCTTAAGGGCCCTATTCTGAAAAACGGAAAATCCATGTCGGGCGCATCGAAAATTGTTGATTATTTCATGACGGAATGTCGTAGAACTTTTTTTTGTGTACAGATTGTAGGCGACATTGTTTCCGATATTTTAGTGCAGTTTCCATACAAATATGTCGAAACGTATTGAAGCCTATCGACATTTTAGCCAAATCAGACATTTTTTGTCTAAAATTTGGATAGGCTTTGCACCAATAGGAGGTTCTTGTCTTAAAACTACACCAAAATGTAGGAAACAATGTCACCTACAATCTGTGCACAAAAAAAGTTCTACGACATTCCGTCATGAAATAATCAACAATTTTCGATGAGCCCGACAGGGATTTTCAGTTTCAAGGTCGTTGGCGTATATACTCCTCTTAAAATGATTTCTAAAAATGTTGTATCCAGTATTTGTATGTAGAAACAGTGATTTAAATTTACAATTTTTTTAGGTTTTAATAACTTTGCTTTTATAATTATTATATAAATTTTTCAAAGCACTTTTTTTTTTTGCACGCATGACGTTTTGCGGACTTTACAGTACCTCTGATCACGGGTAGACTGAGATGTAATTTGTCATATATACTCATTGCTCTAAAGAGTTACTAAATAAATACTAACGTCTAATCAAATATTAGGCAATTACTTCATCTTGATCAGGAGCTGTAAAGAAAAACCTAAAGTTGACCTGTAATGGCGGGCTTTAATAAATGCGAAAAATAAAAAAAATAACGCTATTAAATGCGAAAACTGAGTTGAAATTTTCATAAGAAACAGTGAATTAGATAAATGTAAAGAAATGTAAAACATATAATATCTGTTTTTCATAAACGACAATGTTTAGTTACATAATATAATAATGAGAAGAAAGAAAAATAATGTTCCTTTCTATACTGAGAAATCATGAATTTTTTATACCTATATCTATCCTATCTACCTTAATAGATGTTTTACTAAACCTTGGAGGAAATATATTTTTAAATTATGTATTCAGGTAATAATGATTAATTATAGAGGTCGCGATATTCCCATGGGATCAGGAGGGTTACTGCGGTTCGTTTCGATACGACATCGATACGATAATACGATGATTCTACTGTCACATTCTGATAGTAGGGTGACAGTAGAAAGATCGTATTATCGTATCGAAACGAACCGAAGTAACCCTCCAGGACTGAAGTAGTGAAGCTATGAGTTGCATTTTATGGCGGTTTCAGACCTACGGAAAAACGCAGGCGTTAAATCGTAGTGCGTTACGTGCGCAGTGCGTTCACACGCTCTACGGTAAACGAAAAGATCGCGAGGAAATTCGCGTCTTAAATTAAAATCACGTAGGTACAATGGAATAACTATGAGGTTACATTTTAAATATACCTTAAAAAAATATACTTCTATGACCAACCATCCCATAAGTAAAATTTTATTTCGGAACATTTTGAGTCGTTATTATCACCCGGTGTAGTGGTCGCATGACTATTATTTGTGTTAACGTGACACTGACACGTAATTAAATTCTCCAGTACAATAATGTCATCAAGATATTATATTATAGAGTCTAACATAAACTAAGACCTGGGGCGCACAAGGTCGAATATTCACCCCTGATACCAACCTTTCGTGATAGATAGTGAGCTTTTGATAGCGAAACTTACGTTGAAAATGTTTCTACCTACGTAACCCTCTTACTTATAAACGATGATTAACACATGACTGAGCTTTGTAACGTTTGTCTTTATTTAGAAAATTTATTTTAAAGGAAAAATAGCATTCAAAAATTTTCACTTGCGGCGAGGCTTGAACTCGCGTCTTTGGTTCAGTACCCCAACGTCTGTTCCAACTAGACTACGCAAGTCCACGCTGCGTGCCGTGAAAACTTCCAATGCTATATTCTCCTCTGATTGTTTACGATTAAGGCTCGTTAACGTTAAGGCACGGCCTGTCAAATTTAAAACTTCATGTCAAAACAAACGATACACAGTTTATGTAGCTGTTAATCATAGTTTATAAAGAAAAAGGGTAAATCTGTCATTGTTTTTTTTTCCGAATAGGCTGGTTGTGGAGTACAAGGGCAATGAAAGTATCAAAATCTAAAAAGATTTGTGCGTGGATTTGAACTTAACTTGATAAAATCCAGTTTAATCCGTTGTTATGCTCTGAGCTTGATCTGCATTAGGTATAAAGTATAATGAAATAAGTTACTTTCCGTGTCTATTCAACATATTCGCGAACTCCTCCTAAAGTCTAAACCAAGCTATGGACATGCGAATTTTACTTGTATTTTTGTTTTGGCCCGAATAGGAAAAAAGAATGGCCCGATTGGGAATAAGCCTTAATTTTTTACAGGATCTTTTTTGCGTATTGTTATTGTTAAATTTTCTTACCGCCGAACAAAAATATGAGTAGCTATAGAACGTGTAAGTTTAAAAAGTTTATTATTAACTTTATTGTCAAAATTATATCCATTTTAATAGAAACCAGGAAAAGTAATTTTAAATTTAGAAGCTGCTCAATTATTTAAGTATCCCTTAAATTTTCAGTGTCATTTATGTAGGTATTCGGTTGTATAATTGATAACGTAGGTCTGGCCACAGTGGGTTTACGGTACATGACACTACGATATTCGCGTGTCTACCTCATTAATTTGAGATGCTACCATGCCCTCTGGCCTTCATATTGTTAGTTTTACTTTAACCGCACCCGCAAACCTACAAACTATGTTACGAATTGATTCGTTTTAGCAACAAATTTCATACCAACTATTTTGGGTTGAATATTTTACCTGCTAGCAACAATAAAATTTTAGTTAGACATGACCTCATTTCAAATATTAACGGTGTAGATGCATTATTATTATATCCCTTTGTTTAGCGCGTTTGACGAATTAATCAACCAATAAATTCATATTGTATAAATAGTTGAAAGGTTCATTCGACCAAAATTGTAATTATAACTGGACAAAAGCGGTGCATTAATACTGTTAAAGCCAGTGACACACGGCCGTAATACGCACCCGAGCGTCAGGGTGCGCAAATTTCCTGTCTACCGTAATGGGCCCCGCACCTTAATTCATGACCTCGGTTGCGACAAAACCACTACGCGGGCGATATAATGAATTTTATTATAGCTTAAAAGCTGGCTTTTATCCTTTAACGTAATAGGTGAAGAACGGTGAAGAAAATTTGTGACTTACCTGCTATTGTCGTTTTGCATTTAATAATGATTAGTCTCTATCTTTTGAGCATTATGGCCCAGTTTCACTAGCTAACCAACTTATTGGTTGCTATATCTGATAGCAGTCGTTAGGTCCAGAGAGGCCTTAGGGCGATCTGAAAACTCTAATACTAGGTGAGTAATACCACTACACGAAAAGAAGAAGACTAGCATATTTTTCATTTTTGTCATTGATGAGTAATTTATGTATAGGCTACGAGTGTATAGGACCATTTTTTCGAAAATCCAATAACAGCACTACAGTTATAGGTAGGTAGGTATACCAATAGCAAAATTCCAAAAACTGAATCATGGAAACGAGATAAGGAAATAAGAAAATCATAAAATTATGACAGGTCGAATTTTGTTTCACTGCTGTCTTATTTATTTTAATTGAGCATGCTACATCTTAGACAATATTTCTACTTACCATTATCGACATAGTGTCGAACGCTCACCTTTCAAAAAAGGTCTTTTCGTACTTATTTACACAAACCTTCGGTGAAAATTAATACTTATATGAAAATACGACAATTGTGACGATAAAATTACATAACCAAATTCTAAATAAACGTCGACACGTGGCGTCCAATTTCTTTGAGGTCTAAATTACATTCATATCAGGCAGCCATTATTAATATGAAACATTGAGAAGAGGGACCCATGTCTACTGGAAGGCGACATGGGTCGCACAGCGCACAGCTGCGTCTTTAAATTAAACTTTCTGGTATTTGAGCTTAAACAATAATGTTTAATAGCTATCTCCTTGAAATGTAGTTCTGCAGTGTGTTATAACGAGCACCTATTCTGGATAGAAGTAGAAAGAAAAATCCGGTACTTTTAACATATTTTATATCTGTCATAATCATAATATATTTTAGCGTTAGGACATATTTTTATGCGTTTTCCAGATCGTGCTTTCCCTTTCTATCTATATCTATACTAATATTATAAAGAGAAAAGATTTGTATTTTGTGTGTGTGTGTGTGCGTCTGTAAGTTTGTTATGAATAAATTCAAAAACTACTGGACCGATTTCAAAAATTCTTTCACCATTAGAAAGCTACATTCACCCTGAGTAACATAGGCTTTTGATCCCGATATTCCCACGGGATCGGGACTTACGCCGGTGAAACCGCGGGACGCAGCTAGTTTATTATAAAATGATTGAGTCCCAGACCTTATAAACCTTTGTGTAACTTGGGAAGCCAAGGTCAAAGTAAAATAATCTCATTAGAGGTCATTCAAGAGGACTGAAGCCTTTTTAAAACGATTGGTATCTGATTTTAATAACTAAATTACTTTTAAGTTCAGGAGGAGCAGCTCGTTCCCATGATTGATTATGCTTCTGTTACGATAAATTAATTATAAAGTACTTTGTCGTTTTTAATTACAGCGTATATTGTCCAGATCAATAATTTACTGATGTCTACGATTTATATTATAGGTACTATTTATGTATTCTGTGATTATAGTTAGGATCTTTGTAGTTTTGGAGTTAAATAAAGTTATTTGATGTTATGTTTTATGTTGTGTATAGTTATAGACATAATCATGGGAGATTCTAAAGCAGGCTTTTCATAGAATTGCTTACGTAGTAAATGTTATTTTTGTTACGAATAAACAGGGCGATTTGTAGCAGAGTAGTTAGGTCTTGGAATACCTACAAGTATAAATTTTTCATTTCATCCAAATTCTTGTTATTACAATTACCAAAGTAAAACTGAAATATTTAATCCCTAACCACAAAGAGCTGGAATTTAATACAAAATACATTTTGTTGATTTATTGGATCATCTCCTGAAACTCTTAATTAATTCAGGATAAATCGACTGAAAACAAAATACAGACTTTCTATCGACCGAGCGGGATGATTCGAATTTCTGGCACACAATCAGTGGGGATGCAAACTCTAAATAGGCTATCGGCTGATAGAAAAGTCTTCTGCCTAGTTATAGCCTTTAAGAAATTTCTGAAGTAAATTATACCTACATCTTCTGCATTAAAGAGATTAGGATTAAGTAAAGGATTATAGAAATTTTCCCGTGATTATTGTCGTCCGAAGCTTTACTCATTTGGAATTTATCTGCTTAAAGATTTATTATATTATCTCGGTATCCGAGTTTGGAAATTTTGTTAAGAGGATAGTCTCCATTCTCTTTCTCCATACAAACGTAGTTAAAATTTTCCTCCCTGGATAAAGACATTAGAGCAAATATGTTTATGCCATAAAACCTATATCTGTCATGACAATGCATCTACCATTATATTTTTTTTTATTTTCTAATTAAATTAATAATAAAAAATTGCCCGCAGGGCACCTTGAGGCGAGGTGTCGGGGAGTAGCGACCCCGCGGCTTCCCGAGTGCTCCAGGGAGAAATCACCGTTCCTCCCCTCCGGCTTGCCTTAGTTGGTTGGTCGGAGTGAACATTGATGAGGAAGCGGTCCCCCGCCTCTGGCTTGCCTTCACCGGCTGGTCAGAGTGGAGTCGCAAGAGCAGAAATGCTCGGAGGATGGACACCTCACGTCAGTGATGAGTTGGCCCGCTCTCTGGCATACCAGTGATGACTTAAAAGCCAGGGAGGTATCTCCATCCTTCAGCCTCTCACGTCCCTGTTGCTCCCTTGCTGTAATTTGCTCAGCTGATTAGGGAGCCCGTTTGTGAGTTGGCGAGTCTCCGTCTGCCATTTTTACGTGTTTATTGGACATTGTTACGGCAGGCGCCATAGTCACCATAGTTCCCCCAGTAGCTAATCCACTACCATCACATCACTATAGCCCATGTTGTTTTCATCCGTAGATTTCTCAATAGTTTTATCCAATCCGGTGGTTGTCCTTTACTGCATTTTATAGTGCAAACAGGGATAATCGCCGGCTTGGTGTCCACTTCATTGTTTGCGAGTAAAATTGTTATTGAAAAGGGCCTCTACGTGTTGGCTTCGGCTCCACGCACGCCTTCCAATAGTCCGGGGCTCCATAGATAGCCCCGTGATACTGGACGAAAAATAAAATAAAATAAAAAGGTAGATGCATAGTCATGGCAGATATAATATTTATGGCATAACATATTTGCTCTAATAAATACATTAGGGAGGAAAATTTAAACTACGTTTGTATGTAGAAAGAGAATGGAGACTGTCCTCTTAATAAATGTCGACGAGCTGTGCTACTGCTGCCAGCTAGCTGACACTCTATGATCATGGCTTCTGTTTCAATAATTATAGCAACCATGTTGAATGAATTCTTTATAGTCACACCAAAAAAGTTACAATGCACAAAAATATAAACTAAAATTACATGTTATAGGTGGCTCAATAATCGTAGCCGTAACTATTTTGTATCAGCTAGCTTCTAATCAACCTTTACATGGACAAGAAGACCTTCTAAAGGTCACCAGTTTTATTCCGATGTTCCCGAGGGATCAGGAGTTACGCAGCAGAAAACGGTAAGGTAGGGTAGAGTAGTAGTTGTAGAAGTAGTGTAGGGCTGTAGGTTTTTAGGGTTGGACCTCATCTGGCAGCACGGAATCGCCTTTTTCCGTTGCCCTTTCTCTTTTTGTCGCTTAGAACTGCCATTTGCTAGACCGAGACACGCGGATCGCCTCGAGGATTCCGCCGCGTGCTATCGCATTATGCTTTCTGTCTCGGTCTAGCAAATGGCAGTTCTAAGCGACAAAAAGAGAAAGGGCGACGGAAAAAGGCAATTCCGTGCTGCCAGATGAGGTCCAACCCTTAAATAACATGTACCTATGTGTGTTGGGGGGAATCTCCGAAACTAGTAGACCGATTTTGAAGAAATTAAATATGAACATATAATGCATCTTTCAAAGTAACATGGGCCATGTTTTATCCCAATACTTTTACGGAAACAGATTTGGGCGAGTTAAACCATATCTACGCTGTTAAACTGGCGGGGTAAACCTACAGAGTCCATTGTACACACATCAACATCGTCTAGGGATATTTTATATAAAGTTCTTAAACTTAAAAAATACTGGCCGATTTAAAAATATTTTAATGGAACCTTATTGTGTAGGCCTTATTGTATGATTCCAAATTTGAATTTAAAAAAAATAATTAAAAACATAAGATTAGCGCGGCAATTATTGTAGCGAGTTCGAAGGTTTAAATTTACTTAACGCAGTTTTAAGCATTTTGTTTAAACAAATTGATGTTTTAATTTATTTTTTTTTATTAATTACAATTTAATACAACTGTATGCATCATGCAGCGGCGTCATTTAACAAGAAACGAAATGTTAAGGGCAGTAGGAATGCTCCAAGCTGGGGCTACTCAACGGAGTATTGCCGAGGAGATTGGAACAAGACAAAACGTGATATCAAGATTGTGGTCACGTTATCGTGCTACTGGTGAAGTGGCTGAAAGGCATCCAGGCGGAAAGTGGAACCCAAAGACAAGACCGATTTTTGCAAGTGGCCGCGAGAAGACAACCAAATGTTACGGCCATGCAGTTGGTTCAAACGCTCCAGTCAGACCACCAGGTGCTTGTCAGTGACCAAACTGTGAGGAGAAGACTGCACGAGGCTAACCTTCATTCTCGCAGGCCGCTTCGTACTCTAGCACTACGCAGAGGAAATCGTGGACGAAGATTACAGTGGGCTAGAGAACATTTGCCTTGGGAAGATATCGAGTGGTCGGTAGTGTTGTTTACCGATGAGTCCCGATTCGGATTTCATCCTGATTCACGTAGAGTACGCGTATGGCGAGCTTCTGGTCGTGACAACCGTCTGCAACACCCTCAGGAGGTCCATCCATACCATGGCGGAACAATTATGGTTTGGGCGGGAATTCGTATTGGTGGAAGAACAGACCTCGTTTGGATCAGAAACACTATGACTGCCGAAAAATACCGTAATCAGGTGCTAGCACCAATAATCTATCCCCATCGACTGCAAATGGGCCAAGTTTTCACGCTCATGCACGACAACGCCCGTCCGCACACTGCGCGAGTGGTGACCAGCTGGCTAGAGGAGCACGACGTGTCGGTCTTAGACTGGCCCGCGCAGTCACCAGACCTAAACCCCATAGAGCACGCGTGGGATATGCTTCAAAGAAGGGCTTTGAGGAATTTGCCTCCAAATGTTGCGACTGAAGAGCAACTTTTTTTGCATCTTAGCAGGACCTGGGACATTATTCCGCAGCAAGATATTGACAACCTGATTCAAAGCATGAAAAACCGGTGCAGGGCCGTGATTAACGTCATGGGTGGTTTCACTCACTACTAATTTTAACTTCAAATAAAAGAACCTAATAATTTCGTTTTAATTTATTTTTTTCCTTAGATAGACATTTTATCTTAAATTTAACATTATTTCACTTTTTGCGTTTTTTAAAATAAAAAAATATTTAAGCATAAAACAATATTTTGTTGTATTCTAAATCATAGTCTGATAAGTAGGCTTTACAAAAATATATACATGTTGTTTGTTAGTAAACACAATTTTTGAGTAAATTGAGAAATTCTGAATATCCCTAAACGGTGTTGATGTGTGTATATCTATACCTAACACTGTCCTCTATGGTACAAGTCGCTGGACAGGTCATAGAGCACTAAATTATGTGCTTATTTGATCTGCGCCATGTTGCGCTGCTGTCGCTATTCAATTGATGTCTTTCAATAGAAAACGAAAACGCGCGACAACAGCGCAACATGGCGCAAATAAAATCGGCACAAAGATCCAATGTCATTTTGTATGGTATAACAATTCCAGAGTATACTTGTATAGTTTCATTTCGGTGATACCTAAACAATAAAATAGGTATGTACCAACAGCAATAATCGGCTTATTCAATTGAAGCTTTTTAGGTACGATCGGTGCTCAACCATGAGAATAATATTCAAAATACAAATCTCCATCCAGAAAAATACGACTTTCCAATTTATTTAACACGTTATTTCGTTTTGTATTCATTCAAAATATTTGCAATTTTATTTTCTGAAACGTTTTTCAATAATTATATCTTTTTAAATCTATGCTGGAACGTGTAGTGGATTTGTTGACAAGTATTTTATCAATCTCTATAATCGGATTTCCATTTTGGAAAACTGTTTTTTTTACCGTTAGTTCAGAGTAGGTGTACCTTTAGTTTATCAATAATAATTATTAAGTGAGAAATATGTTATAAGTAATATATCTAATTGATTTTATACCATACAATTAAGACTTAAAAACATTCACATCATATTGTGTTTAAAGTTCAAAAAGGTAGAGGTACAGTCGGCTAAAATATTGAACCTATCCTATACGATCGATATCGTAGAGTTCTAAAAATGATTAAAATAAATAGGAATAAGTAGATTGATTTGTGATGAAGATACGATTATCCAGTCCACCGTGTATTGCAACTTCAACTCATTAAACATTAACCCAGGTACCGCGGCGTGTACTTTGACCGTTGAGCTGTGGCCGCTTCATCTGAATTTATCCAGATATATGTTTATAATGTCACCGACGCTCCCTATATATCTGTTGGATACAGATACAATGGCCACCTTTAGTTGTATACAGTCTGATTAATTGTAAATTTCAATACTCTGTTGGATAACCACTTTTATACCCTGACTATATGTATGTTCTTACAACATACATATTACTTCAAATCAATAAAAATATGTGTCTATTCTTAAGGTCAGACCCGACAGTCATCTAGGTTATGAAAGCTTGGGAAGCAAGACACATCAAAATTTATCTGCTACAAAATACATTGGGTGTTTGTTTCTGGCTAGACGCTCTGTCGCCAGTTTGACCTGAACTGATTTGGCAGAAGTTCAGTAAGTAGATTTAAACTTATATAAATTTACCTAACCAATGTTATATTTAATGTACTTACCTACTTTGTTTTTCGTGTAGTGGTGTGACTCACCTAGTGTTAGAGTTTTAAGTTCACTTCAAGGTCTTTATTATGACTTAATGACTGCAGATATATCAACTCATATTTGTGACAACTGCTTAACGTGCCTTCCAAAGTACGGAAGAGTTTGAGAAAATATTTTTACCACACACATTATCGGTCACCCTTCAAAGTCCGTTGCAGGCGTTGCTTAATTAACTCGCACGACAGGTGCATCTAGGCCAATGAGATCCTCATTTATTTTTAAATCAACGTATAGTATCACACTGCAGGGCCAAGATCCCTTCAATTGTTTCCAAGCGTGTCGGTCTTGGGCGGTGTTTGGGCAGTCTTCAGCCAATCCATCTATAGATCATCACGCCATCTTTTACGGGGTCGAGTAAGTCGAATGAGGATCCATATTTGATGTTTAGAGCCAGATCAGTTTTGCAATTGCTATGATTGGAGTTATAAGATTGGTAATAAAGTAGTTTTGTTAATTTGTTTAGTTAAGTTAATTAGTTTATCGTACAAGTCAGGGCCTAAACCCTCAATTCATAACAGCCACTTTTATGGCGATAAGAAGCACTAATTAAACAGGTGGACATTTTAATGTTATATACTAAAGTATAGTAAATAAAATAAAAATAAGTAAAGTAATAAGTAATAATAATAAGTAATAGTAGTAATAGTAATAAGTAAGTAAATATACTAAAGTAGGTAGATAGCTATAATATGAAGTCTATATTATTATAGATGACTACTACTGAAACTATGCATTTTCCGACAATATTCCAGATTAACTTAATGAAATATGAGAACCTACAATACGAAACAAATTTCAGTACTATGTTCACGAAATAGGTTTGCAGGAAAACCATTTAAACATTCACTCATGCGTTACAAAGCGGTAAAAGGTTCACTGATTTATAACAGCTTAAAACAATTTGTGGTTATCCCTCTTGTAAGGAGATACCGCTTCCAAATGTCGACTTGTGGATTGGTTTACTTTACCTTTTAAGTTTTAACCTAAGTTCTTTGGTCAGGTAAAACCTCTCAGTCAGAGAAGTGGCGGACATTTTGTCAGCTAAAACAAGTAGAAACAGCCAAAAAATCTTCAGCTTTTTCTCCCTGTCCTTATCCCAAATTATTAGAGGTCGGCACAGTTGCGTTGGTAAGTCTTCATGGACCATATCTACTGCAGATCGTTTTGGTAATATTTCTATGGCCAGCCGCCTGTCTGACACTAACCCTGCTTAGGACCAAGTAAGCATATCAAGTCCCTAACACGATCGCGAGTTCCAAGACATTGAAATCTGACAGGCTATAGGTAGTTACTGGTTTACTATACTGTAAGCCACACAAAAACAGGATTACCCATTGATACGATGCTTTTTTTGTTGACTTACGACTGACTTTTGACATTATGTAATATACTGTTGTCAAGTACCTATGAGTACTAGACACATACAGGCCTAGTGCTTAGTTTGGGGCTAGATTTCGTCGTGGAATACTTACCTAAACGCTACTCAAAATTGAAAGGAAGCTGCTCCTAAACTCAAAAATTCTCAAGCCCTCCACCCTTCAGAAGCCCTCAAATTTAAATTGGCGGTTCTGTATACGGCCGTAAGCAAAATAACTGAACATCGGCACATTTTCTTAATAAAACATGACTGAATTGAAGATCACGTACGAAGACTTCTGAAGCAATTTTCTTTTTAAAACTAGCTTAAAATGTAATTAGTTTGAAATCGTAGCATTTTCACAGAGAAATATTGGAGTCGACATTAATGTCTCATCACAATGTCTGGTAAAAAGTTACGCTCGCCGTCTGGATTTACGGTTCAATTTCACAAACTTAATCTTTGAAATAACGTCGTCTGAGCAAGGTGCTGGTAGTACCTTTTTAATTGTACAAAATCTGTTTTCTTCGTAGTCAAAGTTACAAAAAAGTTTGTTAGTTTTAGTAGGAGTAACTCCTTCAAGCAAAAACTACTTAACCGATTGCGATGACATTTAGAAGGTAGGTAGCTGAAAATCTAGAATAACGCACAAAAGCTATTTGCAGTAGCGCAGCTACTGTTTATCTCGACTTTCTCACAGGATTTGGACTTGTTACCCCTTCTCTACCACATGCAAACGCGCTACAATCTCCCTCATAGAATAGATTGCGCTTATGGAAACTGCACCCAAATGGGGAAGAGATGGGCCTGGTGCGAGTCTTCTTCGTGTCTTTTGTGACTGCCCTATACAATCGTGCGTCACGTCATGCTCGAATGCCCCCCACTGACTTCAGGAACTTCACGGACGAAGCTGTGGCGCACCTTATAAATGCTAATTAGGATGTTTAGTTTAGATAAGTAATTGTTTTTTTTTCCATGTACCAGTACTTACTTTAGCCATACGATATATAAATAAATAGTATAATATAAAGCTGCAATAAAGCTGTTTGTTCACCGCTCACTTCGTTTTTTATCAATAGGAAAAACCCCGTGACTATTCAACAATAAAATCATCGGTACTTCGACAGTGCAACGACTTGCACATTTATTTGTAGCGTACACACACCCCACAATTGTTAGTTCTGCAACTACACTCGGATATACAAACAGATTTTTTTCCAACATCAGATTTTCACGAACCGTTCCAAATAAACCATCGACAAATAATCGTGAACGAAGAATTGTTCGCGAATAAATCCAGATACATTGTGGGGTTAGTAACATTGTGCCCATCAAACATTGCTCTGACGCGGCAATGAATGTCGTTTATAAATTTACTGTTGCTGATATATCGGGGGCTCGGACGAAAACAACGAGGCTTACGAATGAACAATAGATAAGTTAATTAATGGATTTTAGTCTGACTTGAAGAGATTTAGAGTGTGGGCTAAAGCCGCTAGTAGTTTTAGCATGCCATACGTTTCACTAGGTTTATGGAGTACATATTAGCTGTGGCCCACTTTAGTATAAGGGTGAAATTAGACATTTCACTGCGAGTGAATCACTCCCACCCAATACAATACAATATTTATTATGTCTGTTATACGTCCAGTATCACGGGGCTATGGAGCCCCGGACTTTTGGAAGGCGTGCGTGGAGCCGAAGCCAACACGTAGAGGCCCTTTTCAATAACAATTTTACTCGCAAACAATGAAGTGGACACCAAGCCGGCGATTATCCCTGTCTGCACTATAAAATGCAGCCAAGGACAACCACCGGATCGGATAGAACTATTGAGAAATCTACGGATGAAAACAACATGGGCTATAGTGATGTGGTGGTAGTGGATTGGCTACTGGGGGAACTATGGTGATTATGGCGCCCGCCGTAACAATGTTCAATAAACACGTAAAAATGGCATGCGGAGACTTGCCAACTCACAAACTGGGCCCCCTAATCAGCTGAGCAAATTACAGCAAGGGAGCAACAGGGACGTGAGAGGCTAAAGGATGGAGAGACCTCCCTGGATTTTAAACCATCACTGGTATGCCAGAGAGCGGGCCAACTCATCACTGACGTGAGGTGTCCATCCTCCGAGCATTTCTGCTCTCGCGTCTCCACTCTGACCAGCCGGTGAAGGCAAGCCAGAGGCGGGGGACCGCTTCCTCATCATTGTTCACTCCGACCAGCCAACTAAGGAAAGCCGGAGGTGAGGAATGGTGATTTCCCCCTGGAGCACTCGGGAAGCCGCGGGGTCGCAACTCCCCGACACCTCGCCTCAAGGTGCCCTGCGGACATTATTTATTTATTATTATGAAACTTATTAAACATTTCCCAAATTACATTAGAAATAGTGCATAACTTCAGCTTTCAGCTGAATAGCTAGTGAGTAGGGAGAAAACGGTCAAGTTAGCAATATTGTTTTAAAATTTGACACATCTTTGACGTATTTTTAATTTAAAGTATTAAAACCCCCAATATACATGTAGATTGAAGTCGATAAAAGAAATCTAATAAAAAAATGATCGATGCTATTTAGACGTTTCATTTATTCATCACTAAAAGTGAACTAAAAGTGAAGCGTCTAACTTAGCCACATGCTAAACTTGTCGTTCATTTCAGTGAATCACCTAGAATGCTAAAAGTAATAAACACCGCTAGCCTTATCAATAAATGTAGAGTAAGTTCGTAATAATTCTACCACGTTTTGTTTCTCTCTATCACTTTGAAAGTTCTTGTCACGGAAAAAGACAAAAATGTTTTTACTACCCCGACCTAACTCCACGTTTATTAATAAGGCTCCGCGCGATTAGAACCGAAAAATATCTGTAATTTAAAAAATGAACTGTCTAATATCGATACGATTAAGTGGGATTCACTTGGCGCCGACTTCAAGCAATTCCAGTAAGCCAGTGAAAAATCAGCATGTGAACGGACGACCTGTTAGATTTGCAGTCATTTTGAATTGGTTTTCTGGCTAGCCTTGGAGATCCCGATTATTGATTGGGTAAAATTATAAGTAACAGTAAGCAGTAACGAAAGCTCATCTCACAAAATTAAAATAATTATTAGAATCTGATGTTAATTAAGTCGCTTACCTATTTATTTAAAATTAAGACGGAATAATTTGTAATTGAATATCTTACTTCGAGGTAAAGTTCAAGTTGTTTAGTCGAAGAAGTAGAAAACAACAAAAATACCTACTTAAATATTTATCTTAAATTCCATCCAACCAAGATATTTTATTCTAGATGAAGATCAATTACCTTAAGTTAGGTAAGATTTAAGTTATGTTTTTAAATTTGAAACACTATCTATTACTAGGTCTTAAACTAGGAATATAGCTACAGATAATGCTGTATCTGTCCCCAAGTTTTGGGCAAGGTACATTTAAAATTGAGTCTTTGACACGAAGAAGAAGAAGACTAGGTCTTAGATATTTTTGCGATTGGTAAAGATCTAATTGCGTAAGAAATAAGTGTATTGGCTTTGAAAGGCTAAGCCCCTTGTCAACTTAAGTTTAAAACTTTACCTAAATATTTTAATCCTAATATTTAATAGAACCATTCAGCTTTACGGCCACCGCACCGTCAACTCAAATCAGCTATTTCAGCTTAGCTATGCAAAGTTGATCCAACTTTTTATACATGTGCGTCTATCTCTAACTGCGCCAGCTATGCTCAAATTATTGTTTGAAAAGCTGGCGAGCTAAGCTAAACCAACCTTATAGACACAGTGGCTAGCTCTAGGAGCTCATTGGCCTAGCTGTACCTGCCGATATTGAACGGTCGTGAGGGTTAAGCAACGCTTGGCGCGGTCATTATAGGTGACCGATAATTTGTGTGGCAAGAAATCATTTTCTCGAGCTCCTCCGTGCTTCGGAAGGCACGTTAAGCAGTTGGTCCCGGTTGTTATCTCGGATAGCAGTCGTTAGGTTAAGTTAGGCCTTAGGGCTATTTGAAAACTCTAACACTATAGGTGAACCACACCACTACACGAAAAGAAGAAGCTATCTTACTTATACCTAGTTGACGGTTTTTGTGTTCAAATTAAATATAGCTATAAATACAATCGACACGATTTCTCTGAATCGGATGGTATTATTGGAAAACACAGTCAAACTAACCGCTTACCACGTAAACCGAACAATAATTAAATGCGCACACAATTGTATTAATAATACGGTAGATTTCGCTTTGAGAGTTGTCGAAATAGCCTTATTATTATGGGGTTAAACCATTTTCAGCATTGATTAAACATTTAGCAGTGTTAGAACTTTACACAAATTATATGCTGAGATAAATGTAGCTATGACTGCTATGCCGTCTGATGCTGACGTTTTAATTAAAATAAGGAACAAACATACGAAAGTACGAGGAGAACAAATACGCATTCGTTTTCGAGTTGGCTGTTGGACCGCTGAACTAAAATTCAAGATTTAATTTCACCTCTTCCTCCTACTTTGTTGTTTTAAACTTTAATTATACACGTCAAATAGGTGCTACTTCCTATGTAGTTACTACTTCGGAGTAATTTTGAACATGTTTTAACCGTTGGGGTTAATACGTAAAGACGTTCATTTTCTGTTTATTCAGCTTTTTGCTTTACTTACATGGTTCGTTTTGCATGGTGTAAAATTACTTTAACTTCGAATAGAGTTCAGGGAACTTTTTGTTCTAAGAACTGGGTTATAGGCAGGTACATAGTACCTACCTACCGCATAATAAGTTGACTACTTTCATTACATTCATTATTACATTACATTACATTACATTCATTACATTACTATATACCTATATTGTGTCTTGTTCGTTTTTTAATGAGGTAGTTTTAAATGTCTATCAGAGAAGAGTGGCTACGTATTGTGAAGCTTGCCACCAACACCTGAAGTGATGACCACGACCACTCTGTCAAGAGTGATACAGACATGGAAGGAAGGACGGAAGTTTAAAATGTAATGCTTAGACGAACGGAACTTATTTCAGTGCTGTAATCCTATCTTCTAGGTAAGCGTGAGTGGTGCTAGATCTGGAACTATATCGTCACTTACTACTTACGCAAGTATTATATTAGTAGTAAGGGAAAACGCTTAACTATCAATTTTTAAAAAGATAAAATTAAAATTTCTTTCAGCAAAGATAGTCATATAAAAACAAAATGTAAACCATCCCCACCCATCCCATCAGCTTCATTAAATATTGTCCATTCATTAGAAATCTCCTTAAGCTATGGGGCCACCCATTGTGCCCATTGTGCACACTAGCTTTATTTTCTTCTATATAAAAGATACAGCATTTATCTATCTCTATAACATTTTATATAGCCACCTAACTACCAAAATTCAATGTAATAATATTTACCTATTAATTCCTTATACGTTTGCAAAACATAGCAATTCTTACGCCATTTCGAAACACTATTTATCTTAAGTAAAGTACTTTAACCATCCAATCGATTTTTCTGTTCAGACTCCCCAATTGAACTCCCTATCAGAGGGTACTTAACTCCAGCTTTTCCCGTTAGAACTTCTTAATATTTCTCAGAGAAATGTAACTACTGTTGATCCCCTGAATATACTGTTCCTCAGTATAGGTATTAGTATTAAACAGATACTTGTTTCCAACACTTCAATGTGCCTTAAGAGGACAGTCTACCTACTCAAAAAAGTAGAAAACTCCATACAAACTTTACAAACGTAGTCGACTGTTTCCTCCCTGGATAAAGATATTAAAAAAAATATTTTTATGCCATAAGTCCAATATCAGCCATGAACATGCCCCTGCGTTTTGATTTTTTTCATTTTCTAATGTTTTTGATTTTTTTTAATATTTCAATTAGAAAAAAAAAAGTAGGGGCATAGTCATGGCAGATATAGGTTTAATGGCATAAACATATTTGCTCTAATGTCTTTATTCAAGGAGGAAACAGTCGACTACGTTTGTATGGAGAAAGAGTAGGTAGACTGTCGTCTTAATACGTAAGTATCTGGAATATTCAAATACAAATTGCCGGGAAAAAGCAAAAAGGTTTTTCCGGAAGTAATTAGATAAGTAGACTTTTAGCATAAAAACATACAGAAATGGACTTCAATGGACTTGTTGATATAATTTGTTAAGACAGAGTTTTTATGATCAACGTCGACATAACCGGCTTGGCAAAGAACTGCACCAGTCAGAAGAGTAATTTACGTTTGCTTGGGTAAATTATTTATTTATTTAAAGGAAGCGAATTTACTGGAACGTAAGTTTTTGCAGTACCTTTTTACATTTGACGATGCTTTCATTTAAAAACCGGCTCAATTTTCTCTAATGTCTTTCGATTTCAATGATTCTGTGTCTGCATTCATCTATAAATATAAAATTCATTATCCTGCTGACTGATTGTTTCAACTACATATATATCAACCCAGAGCCCAAACCGCTGGCTCTAAAGACATATAATTTTGAGAGTTTGTTTGTACTTTGTGATGTGTAGGCACCCACTAAGAAAATCCTTCGGGATCGGGACTTACGCCAGTCAACCCGAGGGACTCTCCTAGTCCTTTACTTAATTTGACGTGTGTTTGATCTCAAATAGAGGTTATTATATTATTATTTCCTTCTTTTGTTTGTGTTTGGGTAGTGTGAATCGCTATAGTTAGTATAGTTATAAGAAAAATGCAACTGTTATTGTAACTGTAAAGGAAAAGTCCAGCCCAGTAGGACGGGTTATGTTTATTCTTCAGAGGATTGGGTAGACTATCCTCTTAAGAATAAACATAACTCTTTTTTCATACAAACGTAGAGCAAATTTTAATATGTTTATGCCATAAAACCTATATCTTCAACTAGTTTTGTGCCGAATTTTCTCTCTAACATCCCTTAACACCGTAATGAACCTCTTTACCTCGTTAAAGCATCGATATAGCCTAGAATGCCCACATTTTACTTAATATTATACCACACCGTGACAGTTTAAATAGGGTAACTTAGGAAATACTCAGACAACTGATTAAAGTATCATTGAAAGGCAAACATACCTTTAAAATCGACTAAAACGGGTTAGACTCATATACTAAAGATTCATGGCGCTAAAGACATCAGTTCTAAATTCGATCTACATTTGTATGACAATCAACAACCCCTGTGTGGTTGGTGTGCCGTACACACCACACCACCATCGACTAAAAAGGTTGGACTTTCAATTCCCGCAGTGTAACAAATGTCTATTATCATCCATAAGTATTATTGCTGCCGGTTCTAAGAGTTTCAGCAGAAATTGTGTTTAACAAACGCCGATTAGGTACCTAGTTTATTTTTATTACTAAGTACAATGCATATGGTCAACAAAAAGTATCGATCTATTTTAAATATTTTGTTTGCGTCCACCTTTAGGTAGTTGGCACAGGTCCGGTGGACTCGAGTTTTGTAATAATAAATCTTTCAGAGGCGGCCATCATAATGGTTGTTTAATAAATTTAATGGACTCGGTATAAACAGGAGGTTTCCAAGAGCTTCTGATAAATATCCAGTGAGTAGCTCTTTTGTTAGAAAAGTTTGAATAAGAATTGGATTTGCGATTAATGTACCAACCCCGATTGAGTTAGGGAATCTTTTTTGGATATCTTTATTTGCGGAAAAAAATATAAACAATCGAGTGTTTGTTAAGATTATGATTGTAATGTGACGAATAATTTTAGGGGGACCCGGAGAAATAACTTAATCTAAAACTTTTTCAAATATATATCTATTAATATAGAATCCTTGATTTTATTTAAAAGTGTTTCTTACAACTTGGTCGACTAGTTTTCATAAAAAATACGATAATTTTCAAAGGAGGCCTCATTTCAAAGTTGTAGTTAATTTGTATCTGTATAAGTACCCAAAAGAAAAATACAAGCTAATAATCTGCAAAGGCAAACACAAGAGAAGCCAATCCCTAATTTCATCTCAGCCGGACCTAGCACTTGTGGCGTTTTAAATAAATAAATAAATTGTGTCAACACCACACAACGCCATCTAGCCCCGTGGTAAGCGACTAAGCTTGTATTACGGTGACTAGACAACGGATATAATACTTATATTTATTTTTCTTATGTGTTTTATTTTTATTTTGTATAATTTAATTGTTTTGTTAGTTTTAATATTGTGTTTTTAATTTGTATTTTGAGGATGTTTGTAATTTGAATAAATAAAATATACTTAATTGGATTCCTCTTTTTTTCTTTTGTAAATACATACATATTACACATAGAGTGACACCCAGACCAGACACAGATATTTATTTTTAAGCATAAAACTTGCACCCGGCGGGAATCGAACCCGCAACCTCGGTTTCCAACGGTTTTGTAAAGTGCAAGGCCTCTAGTTTATTTCTACAAACGAAAAACGAAACGAAAATTCCAGGAGAAAATCTGTCATCCATCCGTCCGAAAATTTTATTTCTCTGACGGTTTTGAAGGACGGATGACAGATTTTCTTTCGTTTCGTTTTTCGTTCGTAGACATAGAGTAAAGGACCAAGTCCTGTCGGGTGCAAAATTTTGAAAAGAATTTTTTTTCAAAAACTAGGACTAGAATCCATTTCTAATCTTCAAGGTTTAATGAACTATTATCTTCTCTTCTCATACGAGGGATGCCCGTTCCCGGTTGCATCCCTCTCGGGAACCTGGGGTCCGCTAGCCCCAAATTAATTTGGGGTCGGGGCAGTAGGTAAGTCATCATTGACCAAACCTTCTGCAAATTGATTTGGCAATATTTTTACGGCCGGACACCAAACCTCCTAGGGACCAAGCAGTTTATCCGCCACCGCGCGGAAAGAACTTAAGGTTTGCTAGTCTCCCTCAGATCCTTTAGTCGCCTTTTACGACACCCACGGGAAGAGATGAGGTAGCCCTATTTTATGCCGGGGCTACACGGCTTAGAATAGGGCTACCACATACCTGGCCGGGGCTAATGAACTATTTATCATGTCAATAAGAATCGAATAAGCTATTCGTAGAGAAGCAAAATACTATGAGGTGTGGGCGCCCTATTTCTGTCAATGAACCTTTTAACTAACAAAGAGACGGTAGGTAGGTACTTAAATAAAGAGCACAGCGTTTTATCCATAATCAAATTAAGAGGCATTGAGGGCGAGAGCATATTACAAACTTAAAATCGGTCGATAACATTTACGTTTCTTGACTAAGTTTTTAAATTTCTAGGCTACAATCAGCTACAAACTGATGTTTTTGTTTTTTTTTATTTGAATTTTTTTTTCCCTGCCTCTGTGGCGTCTGGCGAACTCCCGGCAGCAACCCAGAAGGATGCGGGTTAGATTCCCGCTGGGGACAAGTATTAATATGCTAACCAAACAAACTAATAAATGTTTGTTTCTGGATCTGGGTGTGTACGAGTACATAATATATGAATCGTATTTATGTATTTACAAAAAAAAGTATAATATGGTAGTATATCCGTTGTCTAGTACCCATAGTACAGGCCTACTTGCTTAGTTTGTGGTTAGATGGCGCGGCGTTGTGTGCCTTTAAAACCTAATATTATTAATCAAATGAGCCGCCGCGCGTCGCCCAGCGTTCCCGGCATATAATTCCTACTGGTATAGTTTGTATTCAACCTAGTTAACGTCATGTACTAGATATCTCTAGGGACAGTAACCTACCTGAATCGATCGTTTAACATCAAAGGTGGGTAATTAATATGCATATCACTACAAGCTCACTTGTGGCCAATTGACCACGCCTCTTAACTGATGGTCTAGGCATGTCTTTACAATATCCACTTAGACGTATTGACGCTATGGACTGTGTTAATTGCGTCACTAGTTATAGGGTCAAGTAGAAGGTTTTATATTTGTTTTAAAGTCTGATTGAAAGTATGTTGAAGGTTATTTTTTACCATTTATTGTCAATAAATAATTTTAAAAACATGTAATAGTTAAACTTAACAATCAAAATCACTAACGTTTGTATCTATGCTAAGCCTTAAGTTTACGTCGATTACATTTTCAAGACTAAAATAAAAAAAAACAAGAATTGGCCAAATACCTACTTATACATAGGTAAATACATAGGTACATGTCATGCACGCATATACCTAACAATGGACAAAAGGTTCTACCTAAAGTCACAAACCATAAGCAGAGAAAAAATAAAATGTAAATGAAATATAATTTATAGATTGTCAGTAGATATAATTATTTACAGTTACTGACCATCTACTATATAAAAATAAGTCGGGTTTTCCTTCCTGACGCTATAACTCCAGAACTCACGAACCGATTTCCACGGTTTTGCATTCGTTGGAAAGGTCTCGGGTTCCGTGAGGTTTATAGCAAAGAAAATTCAGGAAAAATTTAATTATCTATCATTTATAAGGCAAAACAACGTTTGCCGGGTCAGCTAGTCTACTTATATTATATAGTCATGTTTTTCTTAATAATCAGTGTATCTGCTAGCATTGCTTATCAAGAAAAATCTATCCTTCATGAGAGTTTTGACAACTATTGAGACTCCTAGCTGAGTACAAACGTGCACCTGTGGTTCTGACAACATAGCGAGAGAGTTAAGCTAGTTGGTTGGTTGCAGGAGAGCCCCATATCGCATTCCACGGAGGTGGTAAGGATGCAATTCAATGCATTTTCAGGAGAATTGAAAAGGCTATGACTTCCTAGAACTAAGAGAAATATTTAACTACCAAGAGAAATAAAATTATCTGTTGGTCTAAGTAAGAACAAAGTTATCTTTTAAAACTCGAGTTGGAGTAGTTAACAGGTGATCTGAAGTTATAAAAGTCTGAAATGAAAAATTTAACTAGTTCTGAAAAATCTTTTCTTTCAAGTTTTAATTAAATCATTCAACTTTTAAAACAGAATGGACTTTTAATATGGAGTCTATAGAAACCAATAAAAGTTGTTTTCATCAGTTTAAATCGTAAATCTTTTGAGTTTTAATTCTGTTACAAATATTATGTTCTAATACTGTTGACCACGAAATTAACCGAAGTATTTATTTATTTACATTGTTTTAATCGACGCTTCCAATCAGGTCGGTATTACACTAAATGACACAAGATGACAATACTATTACGATTATATCGACACACTATTGCCATTATGTCGAGACTGTGACAAATTTCGTAGACTTCAATAGTATTGTAATGGTATCTCAGTGGAATCGCAATAGTAACCATGGTAACCAACCAATAATAGGGGTTATTATGTCATTATATCATTATATTAATATATTGATTATATATTTATGTCATTAGAGTTTTGACAACTATCGAGACTCCATCAGTGGCATCTCAGTGGTGTCGCAGTGGTGTGTCGATAAAATAGTTAACATAGGAAACTGCCAAATGTGTCAAATACACGTCAAATATGACGATGAATATTCTATCGACACACTATTGAAACACGATTGCGGAGCGTAATACCGACCCAGGTGTCAAAATGTCAAATAAATGCAAGCCTATCTCATGTAAAAACAATGTCATGTGAATACATAGGTACACAAAGAAAAACAAAAATTACAATCTTTGACAGTGCTATCAAACGACTATAAACTACTTATTCTATAAAAACTTAATTTCAAAAATTGTGCTCTAGGTTTAAGCCATTAACTATCCATCTTCATTTCTCAGTTTTCCGTCCGTCTAATGCTTAATTCCTAATGATAGAGTGCTTATTGATCTGACTGAAGTGCACTCGCTTCAAGTGATGCCATCTTATAAATCTATACCATATCTATACATCGGAAGGTAGGTATATAATCTCCATTGACACAGAACTACTACTACATAATACCTAACTGATTGGGGTTAAATTGAGGCTGTGAAGTTGGTAACAACTTGACCGGTTTCAAATTCAAATCTGATGCTATTTCGTTAATGAATGTCACTTTATAATAATGTCGAACGTCCACCGCCGAGTAAACTAAATTAGTTTAGATTAGCATCGCATAGTCGAGCAAGTTTTTACATCTATTAGTTTTATTAATAAACGTGGAGTAAGGTCTAAGTGATTTTACTAGTTTTCGTTTCTGTCTGTCAACTTTGAAGAAAGTTCTTATCGAGGAAAAAGACAAAGCATGTTGTCACTACTCCGACCTTACACCACGTTTATTAATAAGGCTATTAAAAGCTTAATTCTTCCAAGAACTTGGGTTCTTTATCATTTGCTTACTAGTAGGTACCTAGATTTTTTAATTTTAGATACAAAGTTTAGAATCATATTACGAGATAGGATAATAAAAATAAAAGTATCTAGGTAGCTAGGTACTTGAAAGCAAAATTCTACGCATAAATCGTCTTTTGTTGGAGAGATTCTCGAGTAGTTCAATGAAAAAGAATTCGGTTATGCGAAGAATTTTATTGCTTATTCTAGTTTGGTCGAATCAAACCTAAGTCAACCTATTTAGTCAGTTTGTACGTACTTCTATAATTCAAACTTATTATCGGTATTGGTATAGAGAAATAGCCTATTTTTTAGCCACTTAATCAATAACTAACTATGAATGAAATAAAAAAGTTTGAACTGAGTGATGAAAATCTGTCTATAGAGAGATAGATATATAACATCTTTATTGCACCAAAAATTTACACAACACAATATGAAAACAAAAACTTACAGCCAATTATAATAAGAGAGGCACTATACCATAGGCAGCCTTATTGCTAAAAGCGATCACTTCCAGGCAACCTTTAGATGGTCTATCTGTGTCTTTACACTTTAAGAGACGGCGAAAAAGTAACTTGTGTTCTACAGTAAACATAGACGGTAAATGGGACGCTTACAAAAAGGGGTTGGTACCTTAAAAAATAATATTCTATTTTTCCATAAGTAAAGTTAAACATGTGGATGTATAAATTGACCCAGCGACCATCTGCTTTAATGACAACACTATTGCAAACATTTGACCGTCGTAGTTGGTAACCGTCATTTGTAACATTCCGGACTAAGTTTCCACATCACAAGCTTTTACATACGAAGCTGTGGCGAGTTTCACGCTTCTTGAACCTGAAACGAGCTGCAGATAGAGTTTCTAGTTTCAGTCTTTTTTTATTGAGAAGGAAAGGACAAATGTTTGTACTTTTGTAAGCGAAAAAGTTACAATTTAGCACTACTGATTGCAACTTATTTCTAATTACATTAATGTAGTTTTCTAAGCCAAGTTAGTATGGTAGAGTTTCAATTTGTAATGGGTTTTACCCGACTGACTTGGAAGGATTATGTTTTTTTTTATGATGGAAACTTTGTGCAGGGCAGCTTTGTTATTAAAATGTCTCAGACAGAACTGTTGAATGAAACAGTTGAGTAGAGGTATATTTGAGGTATGTAAATTGAAGAATAGCTGACCAAGGTACGGGGATAAAGAGATCATAAAAGTCAATCAATAAAATTACTTAATCTATTGGCAGTAGGTGTGGTCAATGACGTCTTTCCTACTGTGCCAATGTTAAATTATTTAGGGGTTTAGCGGACCCTGGGTTACCGAAAGACACGCAGACGGGATCA
Organism: Idaea biselata; assembly: GCA_958496205.1. NCBI lineage: Eukaryota > Metazoa > Arthropoda > Insecta > Lepidoptera > Geometridae > Idaea > Idaea biselata. Next base: position 8,823,648 of record OY292397.1, read on the forward strand.
TCGCAGATGAAAGAGATAATTAACGTGTTTGAGGTGTTTAGTACCTACTTATCTTACTGCATTTGATTACTAGGAGTAAAATATATTATAGCTTGCCGCAACGTTTTTATGTAAAAAAAATATGGTTCGCTATTCTGAAGCTATAATCTTGACGGAGGGTAAATCCAACGCTTGTATTAGCTTTTTTGAAGTAGATTATGGACCCAAACCCTTTCGCTAAAAGTGAGGCTAAGCCTTTATAGTTATTGTTATTTTTATTCGTTGGGTTTATAAGAGATATACTTATTGTAAGAATTCGCCCAAAAACTACGGTAATAACGTCTAACCCATCCAGAATATTTATGAATACGGAGAAAGATATGTAAATAACTACATACTCGGAATTAAATGAAAAAACAGTTGGTCTTGTAGTCCGAAGGCCGTGTAGGTATATTTTTTTACATGGGATAGGCTAGCATTTGATCTCATCTCACCTGATGGGAAGCGACGATGAGGTTGACGTGTAAGATACTGGCCTAAAAGAAACCTATTTAAAAACTTGAAAATTCTTAGCCTTATTAATAAACGTAAGAATAATGGTCAGAGTAATTTTACCATTTTTTGTTTCTGTCTGACAACATTGAAAGTTCTTGTCACGGAAAACGACAAAGCATGTTCTCACTACTCCCACCTTACTCCACGTTTATAATGAGGCTATAAGGTAAGGGGGATATGGGGGGTAAGGGGGATATGTTTTCCGTTGTTAAGTCCATCAGTCCTGCAAAATACATACCACAGAACAATCCAATATCTACTTACGACTTACTAAAACGAATTATTTTCTTATAAAACTTATTAGTTTCCTACGTATTACCATAGATAAACGATAGTATCATTTTTTATGGTATTACGAAGTACCTACTTACTTATAAAAGGATAAACTAACAACGCAACGCTCACTAAGTCGCTAAAACTGTATAAAAAGATACTCCAATGCAAGTTTATTTTACTCGGCGAAAGCAAACTACACACTTTCCTATTAGCCGACTTGCCTTTATTTTTAGTAATACTAAAGTATTTTATTTTTTTATTCATTTTATGCTTTCATTAAATCCTAGAATAACACATTTTAATTTAATCTTTCTACACTAATATTATAAAGAAGAAAGATTCGTATTTTTGTGTGTATGTGCGTCTGTATGTTTGTTATGAATAAACTCAGAAACTACTGGACCGATTTCAAAAATTCTTTCACCATTAGAAAGCTACATTTACCCTGAGTAATATAAGCTACTTATGATCCCGATATTCCGATAAATCCTTTTGAAAATCCGTAAGTTCGCCGATGGTTGGAGATTTATCGGCTGATCGAAAAGTCTAGAACCCGATTTCAGCAAAAGAAGTAAGAACAGTGTACCGAAGCCACATTGAGACACTTCGTGAGTTAAATATCCCCCGACATTGGCTTTTGTTATCTTTTGTGTGTTCAAGACTGAATGTATCTGTCCTCAATTCCACGGATATCTAAGTGATCTTTATTTAGTCAAGTGTTGGTCAGAAATGCTTTCTTAAGCTAGGTTTTGTGGACATGTAATCAAGGCTTTGCCACACAAGGATAGTTCGAAAATAAAATACCTAGATAAAGATCTTCTTCCAATCGAATGAATTCTATGCGATTGTGCAAAAATTTCGGGCCTAGAAGTAGGAAATTAGCGAATTATTTGTGATTGTATGTATATTCTCTACTATATACGTACCTACCTACCCGTCTACCTAATAAATAGTAGGAAGTAGGGCAGGATGATAATGTTATTAAAGTTAATTTCCGTTCTCATTCCTAGATGTTAGATATTGATGGGTATTACCAACAATGGCTGATCCATGACAAATAGGTACCTATAGACATAAAATACCTACTATAGTATTTTTGATGACATTATCTTTAGCAACATTTTATATTCCCAATAGGTACCCTACAATGATATGCGAGGTGACGCTAGTTTTATATACATAGGCACTTATTTAATAGACAATGCTTATTGGTATTACTGAGATATAGATTTGTCTTCTGTTTTCGCGATGTTGTATTGAAATTAAAGACATTCTTCGGTTTGAATCGCGTGGTGTTTATTACTTTTAGCATTGTTACAACGCTCAACGTTTCGAGACCTTTCCATGTCCCTTCTTCAGGTTCCTTTCTTTGCTCAAAGTAATAAACATCACGCGATTCAAACCGAAAAATGTGTTTAATTTCAATAGGTACTGAGATAATTTTAGTATCTGAAAGAACATAGGTTACATACGCTACTTATGTGCTTTCTTTTTAGTATGTGAATTATGTCTCTGCATTTTGTTTTAATTACTCATTCTAAGCATAAAGTTCTGATAAAAGCGAGCGAGCTAAATCAGTTTCATCGCATCAATGCTCACCAGCTTCACGCATCAAAATTAAATTTTTCAGTCTATTAACTGTTGAAATTGTCTATATGTTCATGAAGCAAATTTATCTCCCATAATACTAGTTTTTAATGAGAAAATATACAGGGTGGTCCAACTAGTGACGTCAATAAACTTTTTTTAGATTCCTTACACCTGGGGGTATCCGAAAATACCCCATGTATGTTCTGCGATTTTTTGTAGTTTAGGAGTTATGGCCTTTTTTTTCATTTTCTACTAAAATGCGACCACTGAGAGCTATTTGGTTATACTAACTGCAATAATTTAGATAATTGGCTGATTTCTTTTCAAATGTGGAGCTGAATAATAGGGCCATGTTACCTGTTATAAAAATAAGGCGTAACACAAAACACACTGTTACAAATAAAAAAAGTATTCCATAAAGAGAGCGTAGACAAAACGCTATAAACACTTTAAAGAGCAATTAAAATAAAAACTCGCCTAGTATTTTTTTTCCAAACTAACTTCAAAAACTTCCTTATTTCATTAGCTATCTACCCCATCATTTTTATTGGTCTATCATTACAGGATCATATCAAAAAAAGTATTTTAAAATTCCTTGGTCGAAAATTCTCTACATGGGGTATTTTCGGATACCCCCAGGTAGGAGGAATCTAAAAAAAGTTTATTGACGTCACTAGTTGGACCATCCTGTATAATGTATATTTTGTTTTTTTTTTTTAATGGAAAGGGTTAATAACAAATTTATACTGACAAAAATTGGCATGTGGTTTCTCCTGCATAAAGTTGAAAGTCCACCTCCAACTAAACTACTAACTTCAGTTAGCTCACCACTTTTTTAAATAGGTGAGCATATGAAGCTGTAGCTGAAGCATAGTTTGCGGTAAACGTTAATGTATAAAAATCTGGGCTCGACTATGCGGAGCTAAGCTAAACAATATCTGACTACTAAACCCAACGTTTGGTTTTGTCATTCTATATTCGCATTGCAAAGAAATGGGATCCGTATGCCCGAATCGATCTTAACGAATCAAAATGCGAAATCCAAGAGACACGACTTTAAAAATTCAGTCAATTCAATAAAATACTCCGATATCATTGTGATACTTTAGTACCTAACCTAATCGTGACCAAAAAAGTTTTATAACAAAACGTTTGTAACATTGTTTTCCGCCACACAGTTACATCTATATATATATATACATATAATAAAATCGTTACTTAGCGGTGTCTGTTTTTGGAAGATATAAAAAAAAGATAAATTGTAGGGGTATCTATTAACGCAGTAGAACCTATTTTTCTATTTTTCTGGTTGTCTGTTTGTCTGTTTGTGTGTGCCTTTGTGCCCGCTAATCTCAGAAACGGCTTATCCGATTTTGACCAAATTTAGTATGCAGATAGCTTTAGACCCCGATTAACATATAGGGTACTTTTTATCCGGATATTTAATCCGGTTATCCGGATAAAGTGTTTTTTCTGTTTTTACCTAATTAGTTTGAATGTTGTATTGAAGAAGTATGTTGTGTGGAATCAACACATGATTAACCGGATATCCGGTCGAAAATAAAAAAACCCGGATATCCAGTTTTATTTGCAGGAAATTCCTAAAATACCGTATACCTATGTCTCTCCACATATCCGGATCCTTCGGACATACGGAAATTCTTTATAATGGCTGGTTTTAACCGACTTTAAAAAAAAGAGGAGCTGCTCAATTCTACCCGCATATTGTTTGTATGTGAATACTGAATATGTTCACACCGTACTCCGGCAAATAAATAATAATAAATAAATAATAAATAAATATTGCACGACGTTACACACAGCGCAATCTAGCCCCAAACTAAGCACTAGGCTTGTACTATGGGTACTAGACAACGGATATACTACATATTATACTTTTTTTTTGTAAATACATACATATGATACATAGAAAAATAAAGTCCGGTTTCGATCATTCTTTTTTTATTTGGAAAGTGAGAGTCCCGAGTTGGGCCCATAAATTGTTGGTGAAGATCTGATGAGAACCTTCGGAATGATAAGCAGAATAGCATCCCATAATGCTGAAAATTACTAATTTTTGGATTCCATCAATATAATCAGCATAATTATAATGAACTAGGTACAAATTGATGGACCCCCTGAAACCACCTTCTCAAAAATCCCTCAGTGATTAAAGTTACGGTTACAATTTTGATAATTTTAAGTGGCAGTCGAAAATGCAATAAAAATGATTAAAAAATATAGCTGTAATCGGGCAGTTTTACTGGGTAGATGCAGATTGCATGTAGTTTACGTGGCACGATGGCAGTTGTGGATTCCGAGTCGAGGGTTCCGCGTTCGAATCACAGACCGCATTCCCTTTTTAAGGAACGGTGGCCTGCCGAGCCGAGTGATGGTTTCCGATTCGAGGGCTGCGCGTTCAAGTCCCGAGTCCCGGACACGATGTTACGTTTTACCCTCCAGATGGTCGTCCACCTTGCCGTTGTGAGGGGACTCAGTAGCTGCAAGCTAAGAGGCGCACGACTGGGAAACCGGGCTTGCCTGGTTTGCCTGGCCTGGCTTCGTAATCCCGCGTCAGCGGGCTCGGGGGTCCTTTCCGCAAGAAAGGGGCCGCGTGGAAGACAACCACTATAAAAAATCACCTCAGCCTCTGGTGGTGAACTCGGTGGGGGGCTTTATCACCGGCTTTGGGGACCTCGAGACGGTGGCGTGACCGTGCCGAGATGGAGAGGGATTGTCTATCGGGCAGAGGCAGAGATGAGGCTTGGAAAGGCCGCCGTTGTCGGGATGTAGTCCATGAGAAATTCCCACTGGCCTCGACCCTTGTGGAGCGAGGGACACCATGGGGGTTTAGATTATAAACCTATGGTAGGGAGCCCAACGAGAGTGGCCTGACGGTGCATAAGGCGCATTACCCACGTAAAAAAAAGATATCATGTAGTTAAGCTGCCCGACTTTAGCTTACATAACAGATAAGTCGGTTGCACTGTATGTAGGAGAGCTTATTTTTATTATTTTGTCCTTATTTTTGAAGTCGGGTTTTGTTTTTTTTTTTATATTTTCGATAAAGGCTACTTCTTATAATAAGTATGTAATGTGAATAAGCATGCAACACGTTACCTACCGCTGCGCTGTGAAAAATCTACACTTAAATAGACTCTGCCATGATTCTCTTCAGCTCAGCAACAGACTTCCCTGGTCGTCCGTTCAAGTGTAGACTTTTGCACAGCGATGGGTAGGTAGTCCGAAAAACGCTGACGAAGTCGCGGGCACAGCTAGTGTTTAATATAATTAGGGGTGTCCATTCCAGTCTCGTCGAATAGCCCTTAAATATTTACTTAACAAACATACTTAACAGAAGAGAACCCTTTTTAATTGATCACTCTAACACGCCCTTGTCTTTTATAGGTAGGTAGGTATGAAGGGCTTTTGTACCCTAAATTATAAGTATAACAGATAAACGTAATCGCTTAATATTTGAACACAGTATCAGGATATTTTCTGTTATATTTTTTTCAATATGAACCCAGCTTGCGGCTTGCCAATTTCAAGTTTTTTGTATCCGCTTCTTCTCGGTCTTAGACCGAACCATGGCTCCATGGAATTAGCTATTATCAAGTATATTTGCAAAAAGACTGTCACGTCAGTCACACACATTACATACCAAGCCAAAGGACGGCTAGGGATACTAAGGTGTAATTTAAAAATATTAACGCATTTTTTTATTAAGTATTAACTAAAAAAAAAACAAAAAAAAACATTTATTTTATAAATTAAATTTTGAAAAAAAAAGTTAAATTTATCATGAATTCATCTAACATGAATTTTAAAGAAAATTCATGTTAATTTGAAATATTTTTTTAATTTATAGCGCAAAAAGTGAAGATACTTATAGTTTGTTATTAATCTTATTCATTATCTCTTCATTCATAATAAAAACAAGAACAATTAGATAAACTATCCAATTGGGCATCAACCAATACTCGACAAATTATAACATCACCAAATTCCGGCAATGTCTTAGTTTAGGTCCCGCTCAAGTTTAAACTTGACTTCGAGAGTCGGCTTTCATAAACGACTTATCAGACATATTACGTACCTACCTAAATTACTTTCACTGTCATTGAATTTATGATGAAGCTGTAGAAAGGTCTTAAATCATACTTAATTTATCTTGTACCTGAACCCGAGCACCGAAAAGTTTTGGAAAGTTCTTTATTGAAATTTGAAGCAAGGACCTCGGCGAACTATTTGGGATGACAAGTACCTTTCATTAGAAACTTAATAGTCTAGTATTAAAAAAACCCCATGAGTTTCTTGTGGTTTCTTCTCATCGGAGGGCGCGTTCCGAAACCTCGGTAAAATAAAATCTCGACGTTTCAAAACGTACGTATGTGTGTTTAATATACGTTCTAAATGAATAAATAATTTTGAGTTTTGATTTTTTTGAGTTTTGGGCACGATCAAATACAACTATTATCATTCAATTATAATCAAAATTAATGAAAGCAAGTTACATGGATCAGGTGTTTTAATTGGTCGGTTTTCTGCCGAGATGCCATAATATATATATTCTTATCATTCAGTTTTCTTTTTTAATTTCAGGCGTCACTCACTAGCGAGGAACCGACTTTGTTTTTTAATTGTAGACTACGATTTGAAACATTTTCCTGAAGAAAACTGTCAATTACAAGGAATCAAAACGTCAGATTATTGTCTGAAATTAAAGTAACGTACCTGCTATAGTTACTGTATACGTGTACTGTACATGTTCGCGAGCATCCTTTGGTTTGTGGAAAATATCCGTTCGTCGTCGGCTTGCTGTAAGCCGCTCGTGGAGCGCTCATTACAGGCTCGCGAACCACGCATCTACCTACACATGTTATAGTGAGTTACACGGGTTATATTGAACTAAAAGATTGCTTAACACATCTCCAAAAATAGACATAAAATTAGATGTGTCTGGTGAATATTTATATAACTTAAATAAGTGATAATGTAAATTTATCTAGACAATTCAAACTACGATTTTATTTTCACTACAAATATTATTATACAACGGGTTATTTACCATGCTTAAACTTGTTTTTTCATTGAGCTCGATCTTTTCGCTGCGTCTAGGTCCTGGTCCCCTAATAGTAGGACCTAGACGCAGCGAGCGCATTAGGATGATGGTAGTTCGATATGGACGCCCCTAACTGTCATCGCCCGCAATCTCCAGTCTCGTGAACAAGCCAGTTGAAATTACTGGCAAAATATCGAGGTCAATGTCAAGTCTAAACATGGTAAATACCCCGTTGTATATTAATATTTGTACAATTCAAACTATTAAAACACATGTTTGTGATCAATGCCAATACAATGGTTTTTGTTTTTTTATTTATTTCCTATAGGGAAACAAAAAAAATATATATGTCGCTGTTAGGATTGATGGGTAAAGCAAAATTCAAACGAGCTCTATATTCATAGTTCACGGTCTGATTGGTTTGGATTGAACTGTGCTAGCCATTTCCCTTGCTAGTCGATCTAAAGCTAGACCGACCAGCTATATTTTTTATCGATTATCCCATCCGGCGTTATTTATAAACAGGTTTCAAAGCTGAGATAAATTGCCACCGACAAAGATATTTTTGAAAATACATTAATACAGCAGTAATACGATAGTATTTGACATTTCAAGATTGGACTAAAAGATTAAATCTAGATTATCCTTAAGAGGATCTCCATACAAACGTAGTTGACTGTTTCCTCCCTGGATACAGACATTGGAGCAAATATATTTATGCCATAAAACCCATATCTGTCATGACTATGTACTCCATTGAAATGTTACATTTGAGTGTGCATTTGTCAGAGGACGCAATTTTATTTTTTAGATATCAAGGGGGGGTTAGTTTAAAGTTAAATAATAGTTTGTGGGGTTGTGGCTCTTGTCCCACGGCCGCCATCTTGGAAAAACGTGTTCAAATGGTTTTTATGGTTTATTTGACGAACTATAGGTCTCACAAAAAAAAATTACCATTTTGTATTGCAAATAAGATTATTTGTAAATCTTATTTGCAAGATTTGTAAGATTTTTTAAAGTTGTAGCTTTTGGTAAGTAACTTTTAGCCGTAGAACTAAAAATAAAAAGTTATAAGCAAAAATCCATGGATATTTGAGAAACAAATTCTATTGGTCATTTATGAACCGATTTTAATGATTCTTTGTTTATTCGTAAGGTAGAAGTCCCAAGGTGACTCCATAAAAAAATTATATGGATCGGACGAGGATCTTCGGAGTGATGAGCAGAATAGTTCCTCAGAAAGTAGTAAATTACTTACTTTTGGACTTTTACCAGTAGAATCAGACCTTGTGCTACTGGTTAGGGATTGATAAAGCACCTGGAACCACCTTATCATCAGAGAACTCCTCGATGATTAAAGTTATGGTTAAAATTCTAATGATTTTTAGTGGTAGATGAAAGTAGGTACTCAAAAAAGGATGAAATAAAAAAACCGACTTCAAAAAAACATAATATAACCTCACCTACATACAGTAATTGAGGATTTCTCTGATGAAAAGGTGGTTACAGGTGCTTCATCAATCCCTAACCAGTAGCACACGGTCTGATTCTACTGGTAAAAGTCCAAAAGTAAGTAATTTACTACTCTCTGAGGAACTATTCTGCTCATCACTCCGAAGATCCTCGTCCTATCCATGTTTTTTTTTATGGAGCCACCTTGGGACTTCTACCTTTCGAATAAAAAAATAATCATCAAAATCGGTTCATAAATGACCAATAGAAATTGTTTCTCAAATTTCCATGGATTATCGCCTAAAACTTTTTATTTTTAGTTCTACGACTAAAAGTTACTTAACAAAAGTTGTAGATAATCTTATTTGCAAAACAAAATGTTAATTATTTTTTATGTGAAACCTAAAGTTCGTCAAATAAACCATAAAAACCATTTGAACCCGTTTTTACAAGATGGCGGCCGTGGGACAAGAGCCACAACCCCACAAACTATTATTTAACTTTAAACTAACCCCCCCTTGATATCTAAAAAATAAAATTGCGTCCTCTGACAAATACACGCGGAGCCCAAAAAATGTAATATTTCAATGGAGTAATGCCCCTACCTTTTGATTTTTTTCATTTTCTAATTTAGAATAGTAATAAAATAAAAAAAAAAATAGAAAATGAAAAAAATAAAAAGGTAGGCATAGTCATGACAGATATAGGTTTTATGGCATAAACATATTTGCTCTAATGTCTTTATCCAGGGAGGAAACAGTCGACTACGTTTGTATGGAGAAAGAGTACGGAGACTGTCCTCTTAAATGAAGTCGAGTGTAATATAAGGATAGTAATAAGGATATGAAGTAAAGATAATTCAAAGAGAATTACAACAGCATAACATTTTCTTTACCCACTGACCTCCATTACAGCTGGACAGGACATAGCACACTGAATTTTGTGCCGATTTGATCTGCGCCATGTTACGCTGTTGTCGCGCGTTTTCTATTGAAAATGATGGTGACTGTCTGCGAAACTATTAGTTCCATGGACGGTCACCATCGTTTTCAATAGAAAACGCGCGACAACAGCGCAACATGGCTCAAATCAAATCGGCACAAAAATCTAACGTCATTTTGTATGGTATAGCAATTCCAGCGTACTTGTATAGCTTTATTTCAGTGTCTTCACCTCTCTCCAACTCTCTCATTACTGTGAGACAAAAACTTCCTTACACGAATGAGGTCTTAATATCTCTTCCGAAAAAGTTTGTTTACTTTTTGTTCGCGTCTCTTACGGAGTAGTAAGTCAACGCTACTATTTCCCGTTTTAAAGTTTCCGAAGCCGAGGCACAACTCTAAGTTTTGCTTTTTCGGAACTCTAGGTTCCTGTTTTTTGAGTATATCTAGATCTTGAGGAAGGAAACAATGTTTCATTTTAAGAAGTTTTCGAGATTCAAGGCACTTAAGTGTGTTTTAATTGAGGTTGTTTCTTCATATTCTTTTGTTGTTATTAGGTTAGAAGATAAAGTTTATACTCCCTATGGTTTCGGTCGATGTTGTCGTAATATATGGGTAAAGTTAGTTTATTAATTATAAGTACAGTCAAGTAATTTTATCTCAGTTACAAGAATACTTTATTACAAGTTTCATTGTTATTCTTTCAGCGTCAAGGAGTAACAAACAACTATACATTGCATCGATCCATCAATTCTCACAAATTTTCCATTTATTATACAGTGCATTTTGGGAACAGTAATAAACTCCGAAATGGGGTTGTTAAAATGTTCAAGACGTATAAGCAATACTTTTTTGGCTTTGTTGGGTTACGTTTGCTCGAAAATCATCTATTTCAAAGAGTTAGAGGTTTTTTATTTCAGGTTATCTAATATTAATTTAGACATGAATTTCCTAACAGCTGTTTTCCCAGTCAAATATAATCCTAAATATTATAAAAAAAACTAGACGGTTTCTAGACGTCCTTACCTACGTGGTTTCCGGCCAAGCCGACGGACACGATTTTACCGTCGCTAAAATACACTGTTTTTATTTCCAGCACATTAACAGGATTTTGTTTTTGTTTGATATCCAAAGTTTGAAAAGCTATCTGGTATTCTTTTGACAATCCCGTCCGTCACCCCTGCAATCATCTTCTTGAACTTTCCTCGTGGCTTATGGTGCTACTTTTACGAGTCGCTACGAGTATTTCCCGTCTAAAATCAGACGTTTATACGTTGGAAAGTTATTACAATACGGAACACGTACACAAAGTAAAAGAACCGTACACAAGTTTCCTCATATTTCGCGAAAACATTTCACCTAGACTTGTCTAAATATTACGTATTCTTAACAAGAAAATGAATGATGTCTGAAAACTCGTGCAGTGCAGAATATTTTTAGCCTTATTCAATTTTCTTGTACTCTTCGATATAGACTGTCTAAATTATTATTTGCATCTCCATTTTGCATTTCGATAGTCTTTGTTGTTTTATTTCCATCACTGTTGTATTTATTTTGATCGTCTTTTGTTTTTATTTCGATGTTGTTGGATACCCATTAGTAATTAATAATATTGAAAAGAAGACGCGGGGCAAGCATCTCGAGCAACTTAGTTGCCTGGCAACTTATTTGCCTCTGCTTCAAGTCTACGGGTTAGTTATGAAAGTGCGCGCACGTAGCGATGCGATAGTCTTCTCTTCTTCTTCTTTCTCCCCGCTCTTTCCCACTTTATTATTCCCACTTGGGTTGGGCCTGTCCTGGGTTGTCGGGTCGGGCAGTTCTTCCTCCATTACGAGTTTCGTAATGCTGGTCCACCATGTAGCAGGAGGTCGACCTCTACCTATCTTGTGTTCAGGAAGTTGCAATGGCTTCTTTGCCACATGTGATGCGATAGTAAGGAGACTTTTTTGTCCGCTAGGCCGGCGAGCAGCGCGCGCACGGCGACAAAAAAGTTGCCAGGCAACTAAGTTGCTCGTGGCCACTAGCTTAGAAGAATAACAAATAAACATACATGATCACAATAAAACCTGGAATGCGTGGATCTGATATGTGAATTCGGAAACCCTTCATTGCAAATTTGACAGGTGCACAGTTATTTTAAGCGTGTCAAAAATAAGAATTGCTTGATTTCCTGTAACAAATTTTTACTTCCTAAGTGCGTATGAAAGTGCAGAAAGAAAGCTGGAAACTTATAAGCGCTTGGCAGCGCTGGTCCGTTCACACAAAGGAAGCAGGTTGAGGCAGGCCAAGCAAAATGTCGGACTCATCGGACGATGTTATGACGTCAGCCGCCCAGCGCTGACCAGCGCTTACCAGCGCTTATCGGCCCGGGTTCATACATTCTCCTGCGCGGGTCACCAGCGCTGACAAGCGCTGGTCAGCGCTGGGCGGCTGATGTTATAACATCGTCCGATGAGTCCGACATTCTGCCTCAACCTGTTTCCTTTGTGTAGAACGGACCAGCGCTGACAAGCGCTTGTCAGCGCTTATAAGTTTCCAGCTTTCTTTCTGTATACGGCCTAAATCTGGAGAACCGTACGCGAACCACGAAAACAGTGGAATGTTATTTATTTTCATCTAAAAAAAGATCCAGTTAAATCACCACTGCTGGAGCCGCTTAATTGACTTCTATCTTTAGACAATAAAGCTGGGTTCCCACCGCAAGCGGAGCGGAGTCATCAATTTAACGTGTCAGTTTAATGTACAAAACAAATATCGTTTTCATAAAAATACGATTATTTCAGGCTCTTTCGCGCTAATCATAGCGCGAAAGAGCCTGAAATAAGTCAGTTTGATAGTTTGATAGTCAGTTTGATATCCACCAATTGTTTATATCAATAAACAATTGGTGGATATCAAACTGACTCACAAGGGGAAAGGGTACCTAGTAATCTTTTCTCTAAACAAGCTTTACAAAACTTAGTAGACTGTTTCCTCCCTGGATAAAAACATTACAGAAAATATGTTTATGCCTTAAAACCTATGACCAATCATGCCTCTAACTTTTGATTTTTTTAATTTTTTTTCCAAATTTCGTTTCTATTCTCATTTTTAATTTATTTAATTACAGCATAAACATCTCTCTCAAGCTCTTATGTCTTTATTATTATGAGGGAATAGTCGAATACGTTTGTAAACTTTGTATGGAGAAAAGAGTAGGTAGGTATCCTTCCCCTAGGGAGGAAACAGTCGACTACGTTTGTATGAAAAACGCTCCGCTCCGCTCGCGGTAGAAACGGAGCTCAGAATATTTCAAAATCATATTTTCAGCCTGAATATTAACATACACATTGACTATTGGATATAAAATATTGAAGAATAAGAGCTACCCGTGACATGCACATATTTGGATTTAATTTAGAGCCATAATTGCTTTCCTGGCTTAATTGAAGGGAAGAGAATAAATATCGAATTAAATTACGATGGTATGGTAAATTATTGTGGTGTTTATTCAATGTTGTAATAATTATTATAAAACTAACAGCGGGCTGCGGTTTCGCCCGCGTAAGTTCCAGTGTCGCGGGAATTAAAAAAAAAACCCTTCTTAGTGGATACCTACTTTCATCTCAAAAAACACACCCTTCAAATTTTATGTTTTAGGCTTTGCGTACGACTATATTCCTTGATGTAGCACAAGCCTTCGATAAAGTGTGGCACGAAGGCCTCATACACAAACTGAAGCGAATGCTACCGCAACAAATGACTGAAATTCTTGTGTCATATATATTAAACAGGGCATTTCGTATACGGCAAGAAGACGCCTATTCAGAAATAAGGCCAATCAAAGCTGGGGTACCACAAGGAAGTGTATTAGGCCCAATCCTATACCTACTATATACCAGTGATATCCCTGTTAACGAAAATAGTCCTATTGCAACTTTTGCCGACGACACGGCCATTATGGCGATAGGTAACAATCACAAGGAGGCTGTTGAAAAGGTCCAAATAGTTGTAAATGAAGTTATATCCTGGACTGAAAAATGGCGTATCAGGCTGAATGAAAGCAAATCAATTCACGTTGACTTTACAAATAAGAGAACTCAGTATTTGCCTGTATTTATAAATGGTAAACAAGTTCCATACTCAAATACAGCCAAATATCTTGGTATGACGCTTGACGCTAAGCAGCGCTGGAAAGCACACGTCAAGAAGAAAAGATCTGAACTAAAACTACGCTACCAGAAAATGTACTGGCTGCTTGGGCGGAACTCCCATGTATCAGTACACAACAAAGTCCTACTATATAAACAGGTTTTGATGCCAGTATGGACTTATGGTATCCAGCTTTGGGGCTGTACTAGTAAGAGTAATCGTCAGATCATCCAACGATTCCAAAATAAAGTTCTCAGGGATATAGTCAACGCACCCTGATACATTCGAAACTGCGACCTACATCGGGACTTGAACATGGACATCGTAGATAGAGTCATCCAAAAATATGCCGAAGCTCATGAAAAGAGACTTCACCATCACGTGAATGTCGAGGCAATCCAGCTCCTTGACACCACTAATATAGTGAGAAGACTGAAACGGACAAAGCCGTTCGAGTTAGTATAGTGTTTTTAGTGACAAACAAATAAATGCAGTGATAAGTGCCGCGTACAAAGAACACATGAACAAAGTGTCTTCGCCTTAACAGAAACTAAGTGAGTGTTACTGGACGCATTCTTAGCTTTATGTTTACGTAGTAATTTAGGTGAAAATTGTTTACTAATTAGTCAATAGGCTAGATTGTAATATAAATAAAGTATTTAGGTACTTTAATTATTAAAAAAAAAAAAAAAAAAAAGGCTTTGCGTTGATATCTAATTTATTTAATATTTAATACCGATAGTATCTGCCGGTCACGCCCGATGCATCTAAATTATAGCACGCACTAAATTGAACGTATTAAATCATCTTCCTACGTGGGTACAATAGTATCTACGGTATTCGTTAGTCATACAATACCTCAACACTCATTGATCTTAATCACCAACAAGTACTGGGAGTATTAGATACACTTGCTACTTGTCCGAGTGATTAATTCACATTTGACATGTAATTTATTGTTTGATCTGTGTCGTCCATCGGATACCGTGAACGATAAATATTGAAACAAAAGACGATCACATACTGCATGACACGGTGAGTCGTTCACCAGTCCCGATCCCGCGGGAGTTTCGGGATAAAATGTAGCCTATGTGTTAATAAATAAATAAATAAATAAATTCTGCGAACAACACACAGCGCCATCTAGCCCCGTGGTAAGCGACTAAGCTTGTGTTACGGTGACTAGACAACGGATATAATACTTATATTTATTTTTCTTTTGTAAATACATACATATTATACATAGAAGGACACCCAGACCAGACACAAATATTTATTTTTAAGCATAAATACTTGCACCCGGCGGGAATCGAAAAATAAAAGATCTTTATCAATTTGCATATTAAGTTTCATCGGAATCGTTTCAGTAGTTTCTGTGTTAAGAAGTACTTAAGAACGTGGCGACTGTTACCATTTCCATTCAAACTAAATACCAAAATAAATTATGAAAAATTTAGTTTTCTACCTTTACATCGATATTATTCGGATTAAGATTTTACTTTTAAAGGGTCCCCACCGCAAGGTTTTCCAAATATTAATTCGAAAAGAAATAAAACGGAGAAACATTTTTTTCATTGAAATTTGAAATGAAAAAAAATGTTTCTCCGTTTTATTTGAATGTGAATGAATATTTTGGAAAACCTTGCGGTGGGGACCCTTTAAAAGTAAAATCTTAATCCGAATAATATCGATATTAAGGTAGAAAACTAAATTTTTCATAATTTATTTTGGTATTTAGTTTGTATGGAAATGGTAACAGTCGCCACGTTCTTAAAAAACTCCTTTACTTACTTACTCACATACATTCTATCACACGGCGACGATCACTTTCGAACTGACTACTGTCGAAGAGCCTCGCCTACCTCGTTCATTAACATTGTTTGCCTTAAAAGCAATCGTTTTTTTCTAAAAACAAATCAACGCTTACGTGAACATCAGGTTAAGTGAAATAAACACAACATTAATATAACATACCGAAACAAAAAAAAACATAATATGAATAGATAATCTGCTTTTTAGAGAGCGGTGTTGATCTAGTGGTAGATACCCCGGCTTTCATTCCGAGAGTCGTGGGTCCGAATCCAGGCCGACCGCGCACCAATGTCTTTTTCTTTAAGAAAAAGGTATGGGCGCTAATAACATCGCTCTTACGGTGAAGGAAAAACATCGTGAGGAAACCAACATGTCCTAGGACTCACCACGGTCCGAAGACATGGGATATTCAGTGTTTTCTATATGTATCATATGTCTTGAATAGATATCCTCCACCTTTTTTTTGGAAGTCGATTAATTATGCCCTCCTAAGTCCTACAACATACAATAATATCTAATACAAACTAACAATATCCCAGACAATATTCGTTATTTCCCGGTGTGAACTGTAACAGTAACACGTAAAATGCAAGAAATAAAAATAACTTCGTTAGCATTCTTCCCTTTATGTTACTACGTTACGGATGTCAACTACTCGTGATACGAACGACAATAACGAGGTCAGCGTATCTAATGCCATGTGAACTGACGCCCTTTGCAAACATTTGTTTTAGTAGGGAGTATCGTGTACTGTGTGTAGAAGCATCGAATGATATTATGTCATGTTGTTATGTATGATTAGTACAAGTGTAGATTTTTCACGGTTTCACAAATTCAACTTGTTTTTCGGTTTTAATTGCGTTGCTTTTATTTGATTATTTTTAATGATCATACGAAATATAATAAATGTAAGTTGATAGTACCTATAAGCGTTCTCATTTAAACGGTTTCCACACTACTACACGAAAAGAAGAAGAACGGTTTGCGAAATATTAAAATATATCAAGTTTCAATCGTAAAATGCTTGCTGGGAATGCTTGAATCAACTACATTGTCACTTGATGTGACAAATTTTAACCGTCATTTGCGAAAACAATAAAATTGAATTCAGGATTCACTCTCCAGGAGAATTGGTAACCCACAATTTTATTATGTCACTGTCTGGTTTATTGGCATAATCCCCACCAACCAGTTGATTAACAGTGCTAGTCGGGAAAACGCCTATTGTTTTTGAAAATTGTCATAATTTCCACTAGTAGGGGAATTTTTAGTGAGATTTTGACAATTATTATAAACCTACTGTCTAACCTAAAACTTGAAAGTTTGACGTCAGCTTGACCTTACAACCAAACTTCAAAAAATCACCAAAAAATTCTTATAAGTATAAAGTAGATAGAGAAATATTTCACCGTAGTTTTCCCATTTCCATCATGAGAATGAACCTATTCCGGAAATTCCGGTTCGAAAAATACAAAATTACATGTTTATCTGAGATTAGGAGCGGACTTTGTTCAGGTAAACGTGCGAAGTAAACGTATTTGTACCACTACTCCCAAATGATTTCAATCCCGATTCAATTTCCGGTTCAAGCATTTTGTAAAGGATCCAAAGAGTGAAATATACTTCTAAGGGCTGTTAGGTACGGTTTTTTTTTAAATAATTGATGGACTGGCGTTTGACCTGTTTCTCATCAGATGATTAGTGATTTAAGGTTTTTGGTTTAAGATGGGTAACTGTTTTTTTTTTAATAGAACAAGTCATTAATCACGTAAATGACTACGTGTTCTAAAGCGGAGCACGTAAAATATATAACTCTAAACTCGCGACTTTCACATTAATTTAATGAAATTTCATTATCAAATAACTAATTTCTTAGCAAGCAACACATGCAATTCGTGACGTCAAAATTACTATGTTGTTTATGAAGTTATTAGTGTAGCTGTACTATTATGTATTCTGTGGGGAGCTTAGAATTATCAATGGGGTGGAAAATGTATGGCGCTCGGTCTCGCGCCCACGACTATGGAACTATGCTCTCATCATCATCCAAGCGATGTTCCCGTTTGGATCCCTCCTGGGAGCCACTTTTCTGCTCTTACGTCTTCACTCCGCACAATCTTCAGCACCTATACACTATGTAAACGCAAGATTGACAGCACGTTGTTACCTTTGCACATCCCATACGTGCGTTTGTATCACTATGGCTATGGCTGCTCAGTATATTATGTAGTCCCTATGTTAAGACATTTCAGAAACTAAATATAATAATTAAGCATAATATCATCGACAAAAAACAGCGTAAAAGCTGATACTTATAGACGCTGATTACTAATTTAATTACAGCAGTAAGGTTAATTCGAATTGGAAAATTAATTAACCAAGTCACGACTCCAATTTTAGTAATCAGAGTCATGCGCTGAATAAAAATAAAATTAACCACATTTTTACTTTGGAAAGCAAAATTTTATGAATAGAATCCGAACGTTGTGTTTAAAAATTTACAAATTCACTGCAAGTCTCGGTTCCTAACAAGAAGTCTACGAAACGGAACTCCGCAAAGTGAATTTTGAACTATTTTGTAAGATATTACTGTAATACGAGTGTGGAATTAAAATTCTGAAAGCTCTTATCCGAGAGATATTTAATTTTATTCTCTTCAGATCGAATTACAGTTGGATTCTCCAATTCAATGATTTTCGAGACAAGAGAGTTTGATCGACTTTTATTTATCCTGGCAATAAGTAGAGAACTCTTAATAATTAGGTAAGGTCTTAAAAACCATGATTTACCTATGTAAGCATTCTTAAGGTTTACATGTGAAAACTCTTTAGGTACCAAAAGTATAAGTATTACATAAAAGTTGAGTAATCTAATTAAACGACTTACAAAAACCCGAAGCACGAGTTTCTCATTTCGAATTATTTTAGTAGAGTCAAAGTCAAATATTAATTATTTATTAAGAACAATGTATAAATTACATGATCGTTTAGAAATGTCGAGATTTTAGTTTCGGTTTCGGAACGCGCCTTCTGATGAGAAGGAAGACAGCACAAGAAACTCATGGGGGTTTTTCTTCTTTGTGATCTTGTGTTAAATTACAATAGTTTTTAGCACTTCAAGAACTACTAGGTACTTAAAAGAATACTGTTACTTTAGCTGTGTGATAAGAGTGTGTTATCCAGCTTTCCCATGCCTCCAAAATCACGTTATCTCTGATAGCACTCGTTCGGCCTAAATGCGATCCGAAAACTTTGCTCCAAAAATAGGTGAGTAGAAATCTAAAGAAGAAGATTTCAAAAGACTTGACTATTTATTTTTCATAAGAAAATGACTAAAGCATAAAACCCTTGTTACAAAAATTAGTTTTTTTTAAGAAAAAACACGTCGTCTTCTTGCCAAGTCGTAAATAATAGCACAAAGCCTCGAGTAATGAGAACAAGTGTTCGGAATGTTAAAATAGCTTTCTTTTGTTTCATAACCAACTTTTGGGGTGCGAAATATACGTTTTAGCGGACTTTACATAGGCCGATAGCTCGCTTAGCAATCTGTCGACTTTGTAGCATGTTGGACACTCATACAGCCGAATATAGAAATGCCACTTAAAATTCGAGGCGTACTTAAATAATTTAGCAGCTACAAAAAGGTAGGTATTTTTAAATTGGAGAGGTGCTTAGTCGTTTAAGTAGAACTCAAATTTTGAGTTGCGTTTTTGTATTCGGCCGTTAGGGAAGCAAATAAGAATTAACCCATGCCACTTTTATGGATTGACCCTTACTTCTAAACGATGATTAATAACAGATGACTAAGTTATGTACTGTTTGTCTCTGTCTATCAACTTTGAAACGTCATTTGACAGTATGAGACAAACGAAACATAGTTTATGCAGCAGTTAATCGTTTATGAGTAAAGGGGTAAGTTGGATATATATTATCAACCCAAGTTTCATGTAAATGAACGAGCAATTTCATAGCCAACATTGACATACATGAATGTTAAAAAAAATTACCACGACACGAACCATAGTAAACAAAAACACTTGTTCCGTCTATATAGGTCCCCGTAGAGTTGTTTTTAAAACGAAATGTAATAAACTTGAAATATCATTCCATACTACAAAGACGATGATCGCACCGGTACACCCACTTGTAATTACAATTGAAACTAATAATGTAATGAACTTATTCACCGTGCAGTGGGCATTTTTGGACCGGTCTGCAATGAAAGTGTTTTATACGCTAGAAATTGCCAAAGGTCAAGGGCTCTACTCGTTTTCTCTAAAAATCTTAATCATCTACTCTTATTGAGTAGGTAAATCAAATAGCGCCCACGATAATACGAACGAAGTCGAAGAAGTCGACGAAGTCGAAGAAGTCGAAGTCTCCCATTCTGCGCAGTCTCACCACGATTAACACTCTCCTGAATTCAAATCCTGAATGCGATCTGTTTGCGGATGAATGGAGATCTATATTGTCAGTGTGTTTGAGTTTTTGCGAAAGATGTGTGTGATAGCGTGAACTTTCTTGTCTTGTGTCAATTAATGTAAATGGTCTTGTTATCGTATTAATTGAATAAATAAATAAATAAAATAAATAAATAAATATAGTTAAATAGGGAAAAAAATAATGTAATAATATCCTATGCCCACTGCCACTTAATCGGCGGAAGCGACAAATGACCGTTGTCAACGTGTCTTGACAACCAGTTTCGGGCGTGGCTTTGTTCATTTACTATTCGTTTATCCTCCCTGTTTACAACTATTATCTTGTCAACCGTGGCTTAGCGAAGTCTGCTGCAATTTTCAGGCTCGAAAATCTTCCATAGGGTCACGTAGGGACGTAATTCGTCACTTATAAATTTTAAGTTATAATGCCAATAAGTACTGTATGGCGAGCGATACATTTTCTGTTATTATCTTGTTTGGTAGGCTTTTTATTATAAACATAACAAATAGGCAAAACATGCCCAATAGAATTGCATTTTTAATAAACAATAAGTTCGGAATTTGTTTCGAAATACATTTTCCCATTATGTAGAGGTAGTAGTAACTACCTATTTACATTTTATTAAAATTAAACATAGGAACTGTGTGATAAAATAACTCACATACAGCTAAATTTAAAATATATCTATACATAAAAAGCAAAGGCGTGATAGTTACACCATTTATAACTCAAGAACGGCTGAACCGATTTGGCTGAAAATTAGGGGGGGGGGGGGGGGGGGAGGTAGCTTAGAACCAGAAGAAGGACATAGAATACTCTTGATCCCGTAAATAATGCGGTATAGGGTGTCGCTTACGCGGGTGAAACCACGAGGCGCAGCTAGTTTTCAATAAAAGACACACACCTATTATAGCTGATAAAATCACAATGTCCTTTCAGTCTAAGATGACGCCGTGCAAATATATTTGACAAGGGTCCCATATATTCGAAGTGGACGGAAGCTGTCCAGTTTTCAGAAAGCGGAAACGTGTATCGTGTTTTTAGATTAAGGCTTGTTGCAGAACGACGCGTGACTAGAATGAGGAGATAAACGCTCCCCCCATCACTTATTGATTGCGTAAGATTGAGGTTAAATCAGTTCATTGAATCGGGCCCTTTAATTTTTCATTGCGAAATAAGGGCTCATAAAAGGAGTTCTTTCGATTACGTCCCACTGATTATGTTGGACGTAATTGAAGAAATTTTATTACATTTTCTTTTAGCTTCTTTCTTTGTAAGTACCTATAAATCTACTAAGCTGATCTTAATTCATGTTATATGAAGTAGAAAGTACAAAAGAATATTCTTAATTAAAATGCATTTTACATACCTACATTTTGTTAACTTTACAGCGCCATTAAGCCCCATGGTAAGCTTTATTAGCTTGTTTTAGCTGTAGCTTATAAGTTATGGTGAATAATCAACAGGTATAATACATAGGTAGGTATATGTATATTTTTCTTTAGTAAATACATAGAAATATATTACAGATTTGGAAACAATAAAAAAATATCTAAGTAAGGATAAATATTTGTTAAGGCAAGTCATGCGTTGCAGCTGGGTATTCGCCCGACGAGCCACAGAGGTCGTCAAAGAATCCGCCTTATCCATTTTCAAAGCACATTTATATAAGTAAGGCTAAATCAATCAACTATTATAGGCACCCACTTGAAGCTAGATCGATTCAATTCAACACCACGAAGCGAAATTGTAAATTCAATTTGAAAGGAGATCGGCAACTCTTCATAGAACCTTGGGCGGAAGGTGAACTGAGATGAACAGTAGCAGTTTGGAATCTAGATTTATTACTAATTATACAAAAATCTGTTTTTCTAACTCAAAACTCCGGAATAGTGAGATATTTCGAATTTTACTTGATCAACTAATTGTCAATTTAATAACCTTAAAATTAATGTAATAAGTATATCGTTCAAGTTATCCAAACAAAATCCAGGAATGCCAAGTTTAGTCGTGTGAGCAAGATCAATCAGTCCGTAAACGTAGCACTAGGTTGTCGATTTGAAAAAAACTCGAAAAACATACAAAAATACACCGAACACAAAATCCCCAAGAATGACAGAAAGCGAGCTGTCAATCAAACACTCGAACATCTGCCACAGATACAATATCGATCTGACATCGATTATTAAATCGATTTTTATTAAATTATTAAAACATTTTCTCATAGTTCTCTAGTCATTTATTCATTGAATTATTATTATCGAGTCCAATAAAACGTCGTTCATAAATAGTTACGATAATAATTAAAACCAAAACAAAGAAGACAACGGATTATTTAGGTACATTATTATTGATTCAAAATCATTCGATTATCGACACAGCAATCGTTTAAATAAATGGTAACTTTTGGAATATTGCCATATCTGAAAGGACCGAAAATGGTAGATTTTTATTGAGGTTTTTTACGATTTTATGGTAAAAAATCATTCCGAAGTTGTAGGAAAAATCTAAAATGCTCATAAAATAAAGAAAAATACAAAATATTTTATGAACATATCGAATAACTTGTCTATCTCCGCCCAATTCAGCCGACCTCCTTTCGACATGATTAATAGTCACACGGCAGGAAAACTATAGGTTAGAGTAAGCTGACGTGAACACGCTTATCTTTACGCTGCCATGCCTCTCTCATGTAGGTAAGTACCTAAGAGATATTCGTGTGTGACATTTGAACCGAAATGAATGAAGACAATGTGCCTAATTTTGAATTCCATGACGTAATGTCTGTTCGGAATTATTGCGCTAGTCTATCTTTAAAATTGGGTTTCGCCCCGCGGTTTTGCTCGCGTAAGTCTCGTTCCCGCGGGAATATCGGAATAAAAAGTAGCCTATATTATTATCCAGGTTTTCAACTGTCTAGATACCAAGTTTTATCGCAATCGGGTTGACAGTTTTTGTATCAAATAGCAACAAACACTCACTAACAAACTTTTACCTTCATTAGATTAGTAGAATTTGATGTCTTCATAGTTCGTATACATCATGGGTCGTATATCTCTGTAAACATCTTATAAATAGTTTTTTTTTTCAATTTAATACATAGGTGGGTAGTTCAATTTTAATATAAATTATTCAAAACAACAGGTAGGTATTCAATGTTAAATAAAAATATTTTTTAAGAATTACAACGCCTACGCGACATAAGCATCTAATCTTCGGTTTAGTGGTATTATAAAGGCAACCAAAATTAAAAGGGTCTCTCATTAATTAACAATATGAATTATCGTAAAGCCACCACCGAGACAAAACCTTATTATCGGATAATACTTTTTATTGCCGACATAACTCACAGCTTGTGGCAATATAGAATCGGCTCTCTTTGTTATTAGGCCCAGATAAGGCGAGTAACAGCTGGCCGCAGAGCTGGAATTATTATGATTTTCGAATAATATCCGTTGGAAAATTGTTGGCTTATTACAGGAAATAGTTTATTGTTGGCTGTAATTAAGACCGCTAGTTCGGAGAATACCTAATTGCTAATTTGGTAAAAGCTACCACTGACTGTATAATACCTACCTATATTATAGTTAGCGTAGGGTGGGTATTAAGAAGGCCAAAAAAAAGGTGTTGAAACCAAAGTTCACATAAAGAAAGTTTTTAAAGGAAAACTCAACTTTGTCGGATTCGCATCGTTCAGAGTTGTCTATGTTCTGTTACGTAGGCCACTGTAGCCGCTAACGAATACAGGTTATATTAGGTTTTCCACAGAGCTGGAATAATTATGATTTTCGAATAATATCCGTTGGAAAAATTGTTGGCTTATTACCGGAAATAGTTTATTGTAATTAAGATCATAATTAAGGGCGTTTTCGGTATTCATTAAGACCGCTAGTTCGGATAATAGAAATAGAAATTTAAAGGAAAACACAAAAATCCTTTAAAAATGAGACGATGCGAATCTTCGCATCGTCTCATTCTGGATTGTTCATGTTCCGTTACGTAGGCCGGTGTAGCCGAAAATGAATACAGGTCATAATAGTTGGCTTTTAGTACGCGGATCAGGAGTTATGAGTACTAAGGGCGTTTTCAGTATCATGTGCTGAATTTCTCACGTACGCAGGGGAATTTGGGAGTCCCGCGTGCGTAAGCAAATACGCACGACATTAAAAACGCCCTATAAGATGTAATTACATTACAAATCACAAGATTAGTTGCTTAGTTTGGGGCCAGATAGCACTATGTACACTATTTTGCAAATATTTTATTCATTACTAATGTCTAACGGATTTCCGTCGTATCGGATAAATTTCTTACTTAAGATAGATGAAATTACATAATAATCGATCATGTCTCACATATAAGTTTTCTAGTAATTCGATCCACACAACTATAAACGTACTTGACGGTAAAACTCTTGAATAATTTCTTGATTTCCAGGGGGCTTACTCTTATAAATAACATTTTATTTAATTAAATTAAATTTAAAATTTAATATAATCTCTAAATTGCAGGAGCTATCGTGCAGTTCTTTACCTTTTACTTCATTTAATTAAAACAATTTTAAAATAAATAAAAAACCCGCCTGCTTAAAAAAACTTTAAATAAAAACATATACATAATAAAAACTGAAAAGAAAATAAAACAAGTCCAGAAGTCACAGAACATAGCGACTTTAACAGTCGGGACCCATTGACTGCCTAAAATCTAGTTCATCATATACCATTTCAGTAATGGGTCCCGACTGTTAAAGTCGCTATGTTCTGTGACTTCTGGACTTGTTTTATTTTCTTTTCAGTTTTTATTATGTATATGTTTTTATTTAAAGTTTTTTTAAGCAGGCGGGTTTTTTAAATTTTAATTTATTTTTTTTATTTTGCGCTTTTTGTCAGCATTAGGGGCAAGACGTATTATTATATCAATTTTATTGTATTTTAATCGCAATCGCATCATTTCATTGAGAGGGTTATTAAGTTGATGATTATTCAGTAAGTTGCGGTAATCTAAGGTATGGACGATTTCTAACCAGCTTTAAACCATTGTAGATCCCAAATGGTTACATTTAATGAAAAATGGTTAGAGAAACCTAACCATGATTTTCGAATACCTATTCAACGATACCCCACTTGATATAGTCAGTCAACTTTTGTTTTCTTAACTAACTTTAAGTCGTTGTAGATCGCAAATAGTTAAACTAAATTAAAGGAAACCTAAGAATGATTTTTAAATACCTATTCGACGATACCCCACTCGACATAGTCAGAAATTTTTTCATTTTTACAATATGGCGGCTGGTGGTCGCCATTTTGAATTTTGATAAATGTCATGTCTTCAATGACACTCCCAGGATTAAGACGAATCGATTGACGTGCGAATCATCAAAATCGGTCCAGCCGTTTGGCCTCTGGAGCGCCACAAAGGAACAAACATACAAACAAACATACATACATAGTCAGTCGGGTAGGCGCAGTCGGGTAAAAAACGTTCCATACAACAAAAATCACTAAAATTTAATGGCCCAATATTATACCATTAAATTTTAGTGATTTTTGTATTTTATTAATCATCAAACTTTTTTAACAAGCCACCCAATTTAAATGTAGTAACTAATCAATCCTGCTTTTAAGAACTTTCTTCTGAAGATTTATTTAGAGCTAGATTGATTAAAGCAACATTCAAATTGGCGAGTAAAGTCTAGATAATCTCCGTTTTACTACTATTAAGTAATCGATTCACATCTATCGGGATTGAGCGAGTTATGATTGAATCAGGGCGCTCAAAATGGTAGTTTAGCTGATTCTGCAAGCAATTTTTCCTTTTGACAGGTACAGTGTCATAGCCCGGTCACAGCGACGGGAAATGCTGATAATTATCGCGATGATGGTCGTTGAACGTTGGTGTAGCCACTCCATAGATAGATAGATTAATGCTTTATTGTACCAGATTAATACAAGACAAAGAAAAAACAGACACAATTAAATAGTAGTGGGTAATAATAAAAAAGATTTAAAAAAAATACAAAAAAAGACAGAAAAATACAGACCTAAAATAACGGAAATTAAACTTAAAACTAACAATGGAAGATACAATGGGCGGCCTTGTCGCTAAAAGCTGCAATAATTATCGCTATGATAATGCATTGACGTTTCCCGTTACCCGGTCATCAAAAAGCAGCTTGCTTTTTGAAAATTGCTTAAGAGGATAGTCTCCATTCTCCTTCTCCGTACAACGTAGTTTAAATTTTCCTCCCTGGATAAAGACATTAGAGCAAATATGTTTATGCCATAAAACTTATATCTGTCATGCATGACTATGCATCAACCTTTTTATTTTTTTCATTTTATTATTTTTTGATTTTTTATTATTGTTTTAATTAGAAAAAAAAAAGTTAGATGCATTGTCATGATAGATATAGGTTTTATGGCATAAACATATTTGCTCTAATGTCTTTATTCAGGGAGGAAAATTTAAACTACGTTTGTATGGAGAAAGAGAATGGAGACTATCCTCTTAAAGAATCCGCTAGAATCCATTTTGCTATGCTATTTATTATATTTAGATATTTAAAAAATAACAAACAATATACGGGTCAAATTGAGAAACTCCTCCTTTTTTTAAAGTCAGTTAAAAACGTATTCACTTGTTTTTACATTTAACCGTACTTACCATTTAGTTCCATTCGATATAAACATAAACAACTCTTTATTTCTACGGTTCCGTATAGAAAGATTCCTGACAGACAGGTACGGAATCCTAAAAAAACTGGCCATTGCCGCCGGCTTTTATGGTTAAAATGCAAATTGATTGTTAAATGGAAACCAAATTAAGCTAATGTAAAGCAATAAAACAACTCGTTAAAGAGAGAGTAGATAGATAGAGTATGTATGTATGTACCTACTGAAACACACAGTGACACAACATAATGATAGCTAGCGACAGCGACAATTTGAGCTTGCATTTGCATGCAAACTGTGTATCCTCGGCATAAAATAGGGTTACCCCATCTCTTCCAGTGGGTGTTGTAAAAGGCGGGTAAGGGATCTGGGGGAGACTAGTAAAACTTGAGTTCTCCCTGCGCGGTGTCTCTTTAGCGGGGCTAAACCATTATTTTATAATTAGGTACCATCTTAATATTCATGAAAGTGGTTATTATAAAAAAAATGGTTTTAATACCCATAGTTTCCCCAGTATACCCCATCAACTACACTATCACATCACCATAATGATAACTCAAGTTACTTTTTATTCGCAGATTCATCAATACTTCTATCCGATCCGGTGGTTGTCCTTGGCTGCATTTTATAGTGCAGACAGGGATAATCGTCGGCTTGGTTTCCTCTTTATAGTTTGCGAGTAAAACTGTTATTGAAAAGGGAATTTACGTATTGACTTTGGCTCCACGCACACCTTTTAAGGCTCAATAATAATAATAAAATGGTTTCTTCCCGTGGTTTCTTTTGCCGACAGTACCGTATTTCGTTGCTCTATTGTGGATCGTCGTTGGTAATATATCGCCGTAGGTGAAAAGAGTTACAACATAGTAAATTTATTCAGTTTGTTTGTCGTCGACTAATGAGAGTGACTATGGTATGTGCTTTTTACATGTGCATGATACAACATCTGTATACTTGTTAAACCAAACCACTTAGTTGTTAGTCGACAATCGAAAAACATTGGTAATTTTTTAAGCATTCTGTTTACATGTTGTAATACTTATTTATATTAAACTACCTGACTCGGTGAACTTTGTTCCGCCTTAGAGGAAATTAAGAAATAAAGTATCCTATACCCTTCTTCTGGTTCTAAGCAACCTCCCCACCAATTTTCTGCCAAATCGGTTGAGCCGTTCTTGAGTTATAAATAGTGTAACTAAGATGACTTTCTTCTATATTTATAGACTTATATTATTATCTATATTTAAGTACTTTCGCCGCTTGTCACATTTCTGCAATTTAGCGGGTGGCAGGGGCGGGTGCCGAAGCGGCAGCTCGGGCCAAGCGACTCAAATACGCTTGCCTGGAGTCGGCGTATGTTTTTATTCCGTTTGCCGTTGAGACTTCTGGGTCGTGGGGTTCTGGCGCCAAGGGTTTGGTTGCTGAGCTTGGGCGCCGCCTCAGAGAGAGGGGCTATGGCCCTCGGTCTGGGGAATATTTGGCGCAGAATGTGTCTTTGGCCATTCAGCGGGGGAATGCCGCCAGCATATTGGGCACTTTTGGCCGTAATGAGCCAGGTATTTGATTGTTTTATTTGTTGTGTGATTTTCTTTTGTAGCAAAAATAAATTATATATTTATAGATAGATATAATTTACAAATATAAGATATTATAGATAGATAGAATTTACAAATATAATATTACCATGACTTTTATATAGACAAAAACACACAGATATATCTAGAAGATATGTCATACTTCGTGACAGGCCGATGCTGTAATGGGGTATTCCATCATATTACTTCGACATTCCCGGTAGTTATTCAATTGCTTCCTTGAAATAACATAGGTACCTAATTGTGAAATGAAATGTAACATTTTAATTATTAGGTCGGATTTAATACCCTTCATTGTTCGTACGCGTTCACGGCACGACGCGGTACGTCAACAGCGCCTGCATTATGTTTTGTATGGCTTCCCATCGGATGCAGCTAAGCACTTAGTCGCAGAATGGGAGGAGTTTCGCGCACTATTTCATAATTGCCTGCTTTTCAGTTGAGCGACGTTTAGCGAGATTTTATCAGTCTTGTTCAGGTACCTACCTCCATCAGATTATTAGCACAGTTTCCTAATTGGTGATTTTTCTCTACTGTGATGTTAGTATATCCGGCCGTTTTAAAAATTAAATTACATTAATCTTAAATTTTACATAGTACAACCTATCTAAAATTTAAGATTATTTTAAGTTAATCGGTAGGTAGGTACGAATTTTCTTTTAGGAATATCCTTAGGAATATTAGGTAGGTGCCTATAGGTATTATATTGTATCAATGGTATTTATAGGTCAGTGGATTTAATAGTTTACCAGGTATATCCAGCAGAATAAGTAAAAGTAGCTATATGTGGTCACTGTACAATTTGTCTACGCAACTTGTATTGTAACTTAGTTATTTTTCACCTATACTGCAAGTCGCGCCGACTAGTGCGACTTGCTGAATACGCGCGGCAACCACTGCGAATCTACACTAAACTTAAATACATGTTGATAATTCTTCTGTTTTCGCAATGTTGGATTCAAATTAAACAAAAGAATGACAAATCACATCTCAATCAATCACGAAGAAAAGACCGGTATAGGTCTCGAAACGTTGAGCATTGAAACTTGAAACAATGCTTAAAGTATTAAACACCAACGCTAAAATGAGTTTAATTTTAACTACATGTTTATTCAGCTGAATATACTATACGTCTTGAATGAATTCTCCTTCTACAACACAACCGTAGACACATACGCTCTTCAATACTAAAGTTTCACGCTCTGCTCTGCGACAATTGCCTTTCATCGGAGAATGTTTCAATAGACGACGACGTTGCATTGGAGTCATTACAAACTCACGTAGATAGATATGGAATAGCAATTTCCCTTAAAGCCAGCATTTTGGTCGACGTTCATGAATGGATTTACGTAGTCTAAACTAGAATACGAGTATATTGAGGATTGGTAGCCAACGTGAGTGAACTCCGATGTGTTCTTCACACGGCGAAGCTGTTATGTAGTGGGTGGATAATGGTACCACTTTACATGATTGTAGTACCTATAGATAATTAGAAATCTAGATATTTTATAAGTAGATTAAATTACCTCGTTAATATAGGAAACCAGTTAATAGGAAAGGGTTCCTAATTCGTTCTCCATCCAAACGTAGTCGGCTGCTTCCTCCCTGGATGCCAGGTTTTATGGTATAAACATATTTGAGGAAACCATCGACTACGTTTGTAAAGTTTGTATGAAGAAAAGAGTAGGTATCTTTTCCCCTGAAAATAATAGTAGCACAGAACTTACAGGTACCTATTAAGGCTAATAACTGTTATGTAGGGATGAAGGCGCATCGGCGTAGCATTCCAAAATCCCTTTGTGACTATCGCCTATTCTGTAGTTATGTTAATGAAATTCGCGACGCCACGACTCATCAGGTATAGCCTAAAAGTTGGTAGGTACTTATAAGTACAATACACTTCTCACATTTCAGTCTAAGAAAAATACAATCATTAGGTAATATTCTTGTAATAAACATTATCTACGTCTTAGTCAGCTTATTAATTGGAGGTAATTTTTTATCTGTAAATTGCACTTTTTACACATTTTAAAGAAAGTTCCTTGATAATAAATAAATAAATAATAATAAATAAATTCTCCGAACAACACACAGCGCCATCTAGCCCCGTGGTAAGCGACTAAGCTTGTGTTACGGTGACTAGATAATGCTAATACAATATGCATCCCTCTCGTCGTGCGTCCACCTTGCCGTGGTGAGAGGGCTCAGTAACCGCCCACCATAGCAATCCAGCTATGTTGGGCGGTGAAGCGAAGAGGCGCACCGGGCGGGTATACTTCGCACACACTCTTTTGGTGTGTGCGGAGTATACCCGCCCTAATTGGAGGTGGGTGCCTTGTCGTCACTGGCCGGGCACGTGGGTGGAGGGCTCCCGCGCGACCCGCGGTGGGTGATGTGGGCCTTGCCTTTACCGGCCGGGCCCGGCAGAGCACACTGCCTCACCAAAGCGGCAGAGCACACTGCCTGACCAAAGCGGCAGAGGACACTGCCTTACCAAACCAGAGAGGGGGAACGGGCCCGCGAGTTGCTCCCCGGCACTCAAGGGCCCAAAAGTTCCACATAACGGGCGGGCAACGTAGGTTGCCGCCCTAACCCGGCTCTTGGCGGCTGACTCGGGGGGGTCAGTCGCCAACCAATGAGCCCGAGATGGCGGCGGCGTGTCAACGCCGCCTCTCGCGAGGGTTGGCCCTTTTAAGGGCCAGAGAGGAGGCCTGAAGAGGCCACCCGCAGTTGGGGCTGACGGACTTTTGCTAACGCAGTTACCGTTGGCCCCGACACTTTGCGGCAGCGATGGACACCCTGGGTTTTTAGTGGGTATACCCCGGCCACCCCCACCTCGGCCGGGGGGACCCCCACTCACCGGGCCGCTCTCCCCCGAGGGCGGCCTGATGGTCTTAATTAGATTTTCCCAGGTAAAAAAAAAAAAAAAAAAAAAAAATACAATATGCATAATGTTGCAATATCGTTAATATTTATGAAGACGTTGAGACGTAGGTTGTTATTGCGCTCTTAACTTGTACATTATGATGAATAACAATGGTTTTATTGAACTAATAGAATAATAGTGCCTATAAACTGCATAATATTTCTGCCGATAACTACAAGGAACAATTCCGAGCTTGTTGATCGACAATAATAAAAAATATTTACTTAAAACCGAGCTTATAAATAGGTGCGTAGGTTTAGAAGAAGTTTTAACGGAAAGAAAGCTAGAAAAAAACGTGTGGCACTCAGGGACTGCCGCGGTAAAGCTATTGCATAGCATTTTTTATCAACTTATGCAATTATAATTATTTATTTTATAATGTAACCAATGCAATAATGGTAACCATGGCAACATGGTAGGCGGAGTGGGGAGTGTTAGGTTTTATTTTCGTTACGGAATTTCTTGATTCGGTGACCGCGCTCAAAACCCACGATAAAAGCTATGCAATAGCTTAAAAACGGGTTGCACTCCGGGAGTGCCGACAGAATTGAAAGAAAACTTATCGCAGCTATAGCTGTGGTTATAGTGTGTGCATATGCATTTCATGATGTGTCGCGAGTCCAGAGATTTTATCCGATCTAAAAATATGCGTACCGCGCTAAAAAAAGTTTTCACTTCAAACATATCTGCTTAAAACCAAATCTACTGTAGGTACCTGTACTGTAGGTACTGTAACAGTTCGTTTATATACTGTGTGAAGTAGTGTGCAAACTCGAACGTGCGAGTGCTACATAATTCCTCACTCGTAAAAATAAGAAAAATGCGATCCTCAATATCCAACTCTATTGCTTCAGCTCACTTGGCTTAGTTAGTGCGCCCGCTAGAGAACTGGATCAAATTTGGAACAAAGGCATTTTTTTAATACATTTTTTTCCTGAAATGTCGGTAACACTAAAATGTAAACTCTTCCTGTATTGACTCGTTAAATTATAAGTACCTATCTGGCACCTACATCACATAATCATAAAATATAGATAGCTTTCAATAAGTTTCTGAAGAAAGTTTAAAAATCTTCTTGGTCAGTCATTCTTGTCATCAAAAAAAATGGCTTATGGCCAAACGCGCCACAATCATTTAAAAATACGTAGGTACAGTTCATGATAGTAAATAACTAACATAATAATAAGAAAAAAATAAGGCTAAGTTTGTTATGTACTACCCCAATATTTTAACAGGAAAACTTCTGAAATATGTACGGAACTTGTAACTAATTTAAATTTTGCTATAGCCCATTGACGGGAGAAAATCAATGTCCATTATAAGTTTTAAAAAGTCGTCTTCTTGTCAAGTGGTTCTGAAAGTTTAACGGCTGATGTTTTTCATTCCATCCCATATTTAAAGGCCTTTGTCATTGAAATAAAAAAGAAACTAAAAGTAATTTGAAAACTTATGATGCGGCTGAGCCCCTATATTACCTTACTATTACTTCAGAATCGCTTTAAGAATGGGTCTATGAAACCCTTGGGAACCCTTTTAAAACCGAAGGGAGTGTAGGTTGTCTCTTCTGGCCTGAGGTTCTAAAGCCAGGACTTCTTCTTTTTTATGTCAAAGGTACAATCATCTATATCTTATACCTTCTTATATATAAAACAAAGGAATGTCAGTTACACTATTTATAACTCAAGAACGGCTGAATTGATTTGGCTGAAAATCGGTGGGGAAGTAGCTTAGAATCTGGAGAGGGACATATGGAGAGGAGGTCCAATCCAGTGGGCAATCCAATCCATCCAACCCATCATCCAGGAGAGGATATTTTTTGCTACTAAGGCGGACCAAAGTTCGCCGGGTCAGCTGGTTTAGAATAATATTAGATATCATATTATTCTAAACTAGCAACTTCTAAACAGTCCTGACCTGCGGCATTTCTAAACTTCAACATGCGGCAGGTCAGGACTGCTGGGTACTTAGGAGTCTTCCGTCATGTACTACGACACTGTCAGTTGATATCCTTTACCATAATCAATCATACAAATCCTTTCCAACCAATAAAGCACTCCTAAACATTTTTCAAATATACACTCAATGTACAAAATCTGGAATTTATTTTCCTGATATGCAAAAATGGGAACATTTCTTGTACTTTAAATCATAGTGAAGGAGTAATATTCGCTGCACACCTGCTGTACACGTTCGATTTAATAACGGGACTTCATGTTCGATTCTCCCTGTATAACATAATAAAATCTGAAATATTATAAACGACCCGCATTTTCTGTACGTCTTCGACAGATGTGTGCTTTTGATACTGTTATAAAAGAAACTTAGCTTATAGCTTGATTTTAACTCTGCTTAATTATTAGTATTAAAATTTATTATTATTTACTTGTATAGTAAAAAACAGATACAAAATGATAAACAAATAAAAGAACCTAAAATAAATCTAAGTCCCCGTCACTTGGCACCGTAATAAATAATGTTTTCGTTTAAAAACAAATTACCTACAACCTAAATTTTACTTCTGTTTTCGCGGTGTTGGATTGAAATTAAACATTTTTTTTAGGTTTTATTTGCGTGGTGTTTCTAACTTTTAGCATAGTTTCAATGCTCAACGTTTCGAGAACTTTACAGGTATCTTCATCAGGATTGACTGAGATGATGAGGATGAGATGAAGTACCTGTATAGGTCTCGAAACGTTGAGCTTTGAAACAATGCTAAAAGTAATAAACACCACGCGATTAAAAGCCAAAACTGAGTTTCATTTTAAATGTCCCTCCTTGTTAAATAACCGATTGATGATTTATTACAATTTTATACAATTAAAAGAAAAACTTCAATAAAACTATCATGATATTACTCAGACTTAACTGCCGTCCCATCGGCCACAATTAAGCGTAATATCTCGACAGTCGCAGCGAAATAAGAAAGGAATTAAATCTGTGAATTATTGGCTCTGGAAGCAGCCCGCCTGTGAGAAAAAAGCACATTATGCAAGCATAGCGAACTGCAAAAGGCACCTGCCACTGTCGTTACGGGTTTATTGCATGGCAAACCCAGCTTTGAGGCAATTGAATTATAATTTCGATACGGAATTATGTTGAGAAATTATAGTTGTAGAATCTTCTTCGTCTTTTCGTGTACCTAGTGGTATGGCTCACCTATATAGTGTTAGAGTTTTCAGTGCGCCCTAACGCCTCTAACTTGATCTAACGACTGCTATTAGAAATAACAACAGGGAACAATAAACTACTGGTTAACGTGCCTTCCAAAGCTCGGATGAGCTTGAGACATTATTTATTAACTACACAAATTATCGGTCACCCATCCTAGTAACGAGCGCGTCAAGATATGTTCTAATAAGAATATAATAAAATGTCGCTAAGATATATTTTTAAGGAAAAATAAAACGCAATTTGGAGAAGATGGGTATCTTTTCCAATTTGAATGTCCGAACGCGCCTAACCACGTCGATGAGTCACGCCCAGTTTGCACATGCATTTTACCCATCATTTACAACTTAAATATGTCTCCGGAACCATACAAATTAAAGTGATGCCGTTAATTTTTAGGGTTCCGTAGCCAAAGGATATAAACGGGACTCTTTCACTAAGACTTTACTGTTCGTCTGTCTGTATGTCACCAAGCTGTACCTCATGAACCGTGATAGCTAGACAGTTGAAATTTTTGTCGATTTTTTATTTTTGTTGCCGTTATAATTTTACTAAATAAACAACGATAACAAACACCAGCATGACAAAAGACGTGGGGCAAAAAACACCGTAAACAAAATATTTTCTCTGAAAAATATTTTTCTATTAGCTTCTCTATTCATAGAGGCGACTGAAGTGGGTTTATTAATACCAATTTTCTGGAAAACAGTGTTCAGTCAAACCTCCGTCACGGCCTCACAGCCATGATAAGGGGGAAAGTACACAGTTTCCTTATACGCTGTAGTAAATAAAGTACAAACAATAAACAATCGTGAGGAGTGCGTCTCTCTAGACACACTCTTCTTGTCAAGAACCGTGATAGGGACAATGGATTAAGTACTTTATACGTTCTGCTTGTAGGTGAAATATACGAGTACAAATATTTGCAGCCACTTGTGTGTTTTATTTTATTTACTATCAAATAGGACTGAATGTTTTATTTGAGTGTATTTTATTTTCTTTTGTGTATGGCGATGTTATTCGCTTGTTATTGGTATACCTTGACGACGTGTGTGGCCGTGTCGGGGGAAGGCCCGACTGCAATGAGGAGGTTGCGGGTTCGATTAAAATAAAATAAACATTTGTTTCTGGTTTGAGTGTTTTCTATGTCATCCTATGTACCTATTTACAAAAAAGAATTATATTTTTGTACGCTATATATAGCGAAAAAATCATATACGATTCCTCGTTTTTATAAATAATAAAATAAGCAAACAATCTCTAAATCGAATAATTCATGAAAAAAACCTGCTTGATACTTATGATAATAAACAATAAATACGACATTGGCAGATGTGCAACAAGACTTCGTGGTTCGATGCCATGAACAAAAAAAAACTTGCTTTAGAGAACAGCATGGTCAAGACAGATTCGAATTTTAAAAACACTTCCCACGCTAGCGGGCAAAATACGATTTTCTACGCAGAAATCTGCGTGCAAAACAGAATTTTACGAGGTTGTGAGGTGAAAAATTAGTTTATTGGTGGGGGAAATTGGCAACTTTAATCCCAGTCCCCGAAATGTGCTGATAAAACAGCGAACAAATTATTTGTTGTTTTTTATGATTTTCGTTTCTTTGAATGTGCGCTAAGCTTAAGATATTAAATCAGTATGTAGGATACGGGTGGAACGTGGTCGGGTGCGAGAAGGATATTAATTGAACTCTAAATTATGTAGAGCCTTTTTATTTCTCACTAGCTGCGACCCGCAGTTTCTGTTTCAATGGTTCTTTTTGTGTGTGTCTAAACTTTGGTCTAAACTTTTTGTTTAAATGTAATCTATAAAGATTTTTCATCTGTTTTCGCGATGTTGGATAGAAATTAAACTCATTTTTCGGTTTTAATCGCCTAGTGTTTATTACTTTTAGCATTGTTTCATGCTCAACGTTTCGAGACCTTCACAAGTCTCTTCTTGAGGATAGACTCGATTGTGCTAAAAGTAATCAACACCACGCGATTAAAACCGAAAAATGAGTATTTTTTAAAGGAAAAGGTAATTACACAAAACACCGGCATCTGATAAAGTTAAAGGGTGGAAAGAGATTTTTCTTTTTACCCTTTCTGTATTGAGATTTACGCTTTGACTCGCCTGTCAAATAGTTCTCTGAAAGTAAAGGAAAAAAGTCTTCTCGTGACCACGGTCGTGACCCTTATGCCGAAACGTTGAGGTTATTATAAAAATGATTATCTATATCGCAAACTAGACCCGTGTTTCTAATAATAACGATGGACGAAACTCGTGTAATTTAAAAAGTATAAAGAAAAGAACATCTATAAACTATTTTCTCGTTGCTAACAGCGGTTCTATGCTAAGTATTATATATCTATATATATAAAAGAAAGTCGTGTTAGTTACTCCACTTATAACTCAAGAACGGCTGAACCGATTTAGCTGAAAATTGGCAAGGAGGTAGTTTAGAGCCAGGAGAAGGACATAGGATACTTTTTATCCCGTTCAATTAAAAAAAAATGCTTATTTATTGCCTTTAAGGCGGAACAAAGTTCGCCGGGTCAGCTAGTCTTTACTGTTTGGCTAAAACTCTGTACAACATAAAATAAGATCTATCTACACCTAAAACTAATAACAGAGTCCAGCAATTACTGTAAGTGCTGACAGCCGCTTCATTTTTGTTTTACGTACCATTTTATGTCATAGCCCGTAATAAAATAGATACGAAACTTTGATAGCTCATTTGAGTCATTATATTGAAACATAAAGCCCGTTTATGTTCATATTGTAAAATAAAATGAAATGACGTGGTGGTGCGAGGGTTCAGTCTCGAAATGAACAATTCTTAGTCTTAAAAGAGGACGGTCTACCTACTC
The DNA here is from genome assembly GCA_958496205.1 of Idaea biselata. NCBI lineage: Eukaryota > Metazoa > Arthropoda > Insecta > Lepidoptera > Geometridae > Idaea > Idaea biselata. The sequence goes on from OY292397.1 coordinate 8,861,115, forward strand.
TTTCTCCATACAAACGTAGTCCACTGTTTTATGCCATAAAACCTATATCGGCTATGACCATGCCCTTAAGTTTTGGTTTTTTTCATTTCTTATTTAGAATAGAAATAAAATTCAGAAAAATTAAGAAAGTGAAAAAAAAATCAAAACATGGCTGATATAAGACTAATGGCATTAACATTTTTTTATAATATATTTTTCCAAGGAGGAAACAGTCGACTACGTTTGTAAATTTTGTAGTATGGAGAAAAGAGTAGGTCCCCTTCAGGCGTGGGAAAATATTATTCCACACATACATAGGCAATTTCTAGTCACACAAATGCAAGTCAGTCTATTGTATACTCCCTGGTAAATGACTACATCTACTGTGGGCATTTAGACATGCTACATATTCATTACGCGTCCTTCAAAGTGTGACTTTATGAATGTCATAAAAAACCCGCAACGCATAAGTTTGACAATCATAAGCCTAAAGTCATTTTAGTCTGAAATTGAACGCAAAGGGTGGGGTCAGACTGTACCTGTTACTGTACGTTTGATTTGTTTTGCTATATTTGATTTAGATTTTTTCATAATACAAATTAAAAAAATAAGCAGTTTGTAACAACAATAGTATATTATATATATATAGTATATTATATACAACAATAGTATATTATACAATATTTGTATCATGAAAAAATCTAAATCAAATATAGCAAAACAAATCAAACGTACAGTAACAGGTACAGTCTGACCCCACCCTTTGCGTTCAATTTCAGACTAAAATGACTTTAGGATTATGATTGTCAAACTTATGCATATTATGCATTGCGGGTTTTTTATGACATTCAGAGTTTCACTCTGCAGTCTTCGTAATAATCATTGATAAATTACACCAACGTTAAAACATAAATTACTTGTTTTTTTATAAACGATAGATTAACGTTTGACTACTGTCTCACCCGATGGAAAGTATTGAAATGGTCTAAGATGTAGCAACTCTTTTTTATCGCCTTTTATACGGGCAGAAGATACGGTAGCGGTAGCGGTTGCGGATACGGTAATCTAAAACAATATTGCTTGCAAGTCTTTCTACGTAACTATCACTGGCCCTATCAACAGCTACCTGTCAAATACGAGTTTGTCTTCACATGCAAAAGAATATCTTCAAGTCTCTGTCTTTCTTCGTAGACAAAGTTTTTTCAAAATGTTGTTCTGATAGGTGCCGGTCGCAGGACCGAAGGGGGTAAGGAATGAAGCTACTTTCTTACATACGATCGAATTTAATTTGAGATACAGTTTGAATTTGTATTATACGTAGAAAGTCCCTTTCGCAAAAATGTTACTGAATCTTAATTCCTATCAGGCACAGAACGGCCATCTATAATTATAGTCAAATACTTGCTATGGCTTAGACGAACTTGATGGCCCTTCAGCGCAAGAAATAGCTAGGCCTTTGTGAGTGGAAGACTGACAGGCTTACACAAAAATACCTGTGGAGTTGCATTTACAGTTAACATATTGGGTTTCTATTATGTGCCGACTAGATATGGCCGTATTGGCGTACCATGAACGGTAGAACAAGAGGATGTATTGTCAAACGTCAGGCCTTATTAATAAACGTGGAGTAAGGTCGGAGTAGTGAGAACATACTTTGTCTTTTTTCGTGAACTTTCAAAGTTAACTGACAGAATCAAAAAGTGGTAAAATTATGCGTGTTTACAAATATTCGTGTCGATTGAGTTTTGGGGCAATAGCGGAGACATGTTCTCCGCTATTGCCCCAAAACTCAATCGGAAAATAAATATGTTATAAAACTACAATAGGAATTGCTCTATGGTAACCAACTTTACCAAAGGCATTACCTTGTCATGCAAGCATTCCCTGCTAAATAACAAATTCGTTGATGAATCCTTGAGCAAGTTATGATGATATCTTACGAAGTTTTGCAAACTGTAACGTTATAAAATCCTGCAGGGCTATTGCGTTATTTTCGACCGATAATTTTTGACGTCCAAAATACAAAGTGCTGAAGAAAATTATCGGTCGGATCGACCGATAATTCATAAATGACGAAATAAAGTAGGGCCTCTTGTTTGAACAAAACAGTATTAGCAAACGTGCAGTAGGGTAGGAATAATTAAACTACTATTTGGTTCTGTCTGTCAACTTTGAGAGTACTTGTCACGGCAAAAGACAAAGCATGTTCTTACTGCTGCGACCTTACTCCACGTTTATTAATAATGCTAATACGTTAATTTTTCTTCAAAACTGTTCTAAGTTGCTTGTTTTTATTAGATTGACGTATATCTTAGAATTCATAAAGAAAAATAATCTGCAGAAAAGATAGTATTTTCTTTTGTGCAGATTATTGCAGACTTACTTTATTACTCTATTCCAGAAACTTAGATCAAAAATTTATACAAAGAACTGTCAATTTTAAAGAAAAAAGACAATAAAGAGCTGTCACTTTCAAATTAATGTATGAGATTTTTGTTTACATTTTATTCTACGTTTCTGAAATAGGGTATAGATAACTACAACAAAAATAATAAGCAAAAGAAAGTTTATAGCACGTTAATAATAAGATTCGATCAGACAATGTTGTTTGCTTGGTTTCATTATGGTAATCCGATGAGGCACCTGTCGTCTGTCTGAACATTGACGTCTAAAGGAAACGTTACCCTGATTTTAATTAAAACCCCAAGGAAAACAACGCTATTAAATTGTTAGCTTTAAAAATAACGTGCATTTTACCGGAACATTTTCTGTCTTTTTATTTCGTTTTATTATTTGTTCTTTTGTCACGCAAGAATTTAATTTAGTCAGACTTTTCAGACACTACCTTAATGATAAAGTAAACAGAAAGATAAACCAAAAATGCGAAACAAACTCGTTTTTCGTTTTTAATGATAAAAATAACAAGAGCAAGCGAAAAATTAGTTTTAATGCAATAACAAATAGGTCATTAAAAAAAACAATATATTATTGTCTAACCCCCTTACTTATAAACGATGTTTAAATTATGAAACGTTTGTCTCTGTCTGTCAACTTTGAAACTTCATGTCACAGGGAAGGACACACGGTACATAGTTCTTGCAGTTTTTAACCAGCGTTATAAGTAAAGGGGATAAATGTAGATGAAATGTAACTACTAAAATGAAATAAATTAAGTTTCGCGAGTACCATATTTCATGTCTAAGTATGAAAACAAACCACAACATGAAACTAATTTCAGTGTAGCAAAGGAAAAGTTATATCCTACTTTATTTACCAGCCACAACTAGTTAGAATCTACCAAACCATGATATCAAACTTTAAAGTTACTAATTATTATTAGAATTTTTACTAAACTGCATTTTGGGGTTTAACTTCCTAACTAAATAGCTTGAGAACTTTAACTCCCTTACTTATAAACGATGACTAACTTTATGTAAAATTGAATTGAATTTTGACTGATGGCGATTCTGCGCACAGTGTGTTGCAATTCCGCCAAAGTCCAGTGATGAAGAAATTAATACGTTTGTCTTTTACTGTGTCATAAAGTTTGAAAGTTAACAAACAGTGACAAACGTTACCTACTTAAAGTTAGTCATCGTTTATAAATAAGGGTGTATATGTTTATGTATATGTAAGCATCAAGAAAGTAGAGCTAATTGACATGTTACCGTTAGTTTGTATTCGACGGCACTTTAGGTAATCTAACCATAATCGACGCTTTTTTAGTGAAAATAATTAAAAAAAAAGAGGTCAGATTTTCATTTGCCCACCAATAAAAGCTGGACTTATTCCAGACACAAATGACAAGCTAATTTCACCAGGTAAAGATAAATAGAATTGATGGCCCCACCAAAATCTTGGGGCGCGATTCTTATTTTCATGAAGTGGTAATAAAGAAATAAGGTTTGCGTGCTCACAAAAAGTCACGAAGAACTACTAAATCACCTATTATATTCTTCTTCTATCTATTCTTATAAAGCGGAAGGGTTCGTTTGTTTGTTTGAACGCGCTAATCTCAATAACCGCCGGTCCGATTTAAAAAATTCTCATTGTTGGATAGTCCATTTATTGAGGAAGGCTATATACAGGGTGTCCCAGAAACGAGTGTCAAGCGAAAGTCCAGAGGTAGAGGACCTTAAGGGGTACCCGAATCACCCCCACGTATGTTCCGCGATTTTTCGTAGTTTAGAAGTTATGGCCTTTTTTCTCATTTTTCCACTAAAATGAGACCACTGAGACCTATTTACTCATACTAACTTCAATAATTAAGATAATTGGCTGATTTCTTTTCACATGTGGAGCTGAATAATAGGGTCATGTTACCTGTTACAAAAAAAGGCGTAACACTAACCTAACTGTTACAAATAAAAAAAGTATTTCATAAAGAGAGTGTTGACAAAACGCTATAAACACTTTAAAGAGCAATTATAAGAAAAACTCGCCTATTATTTTTTTTTCAAACATACATCAAAAACTTCCTTACTTCATTAGCTGTCTACCCTATTATTTTTATTGGTCTATCATTAGAGGATAATAGCAAAAAAAATATTTAAATATTTTTTGGTCGAAAATTCTCTCACTCATCTCTATTACTAAGACTTCGCTATCTGACCATCTGGCACCGGGCTGTATCTCATAAACCGTGATAGCTAGACAGTTGAAATTTTTACAGAGGATGTATTACTGTAGCCGCAAATATTTAAGGGAGCTCCCATACAACTAACGTGATTTTTGACATAAAAACGCAACGATACCACGATGTATTTTACCACTAGCGCCATCTAGTGATAGTTTTTGTCTTCCGCAAAAAAACTTCCGCACAAATCTTAATTAAGATTTGTACAAATAAATGTATTAAATAAAATAAGAACAAATATGTTTTTTATGTTATTAGATTAGGCCGGGAGTTTCCCTTCAGGTTTAAGTAAGATGAGTGAGAGAATTTTCGACCAAAGAATTTTTAAATAAAATGTTTGCTATGATCCTCTAATGATAGACCAATAAAATTAATAGGGTAGATAGCTAAAGAAGTATGGAAGTTTTTGATGTTTGTTTGGAAAAAAAATATTAGGCGAGTTTTTCTTTTAATTGCTCTTTAAAGTGTTATTAGCGTTTTGTCTACGCTCTCTTTATGAAATACTTTTTTTATTTGTAACAGTTTGGTTAGTGTTACGCCTTTTTTTGTAAAAATGAGAAAAAAGGCCATAACTCCTTAACTACGAAAAATCGCGGAACATACATGAGGGTAATTCGGGTACCCCTTGAGGTCCTCTACCTCTGGAATTTCGCTTGACACTCGTTTCTGGGACACCCTGTATAGGCTAAAATATAATTTAAAAAAAATTAGGCGGACGAAGTCGCGGGCACTGCTAGTTTAAGTATAAATGAAACTGTCAACCTACGAAGTAGAGTGCGTTTCATCTTTAAATTCCTATGGCGTCATGTTGGTTGCAAATCAAAAAAGTGCAAAATACAAAAAAAATAATGTGCTATCTTGAATTCAACGGGATTTGTATTTAAAGAATGAATGAACGAATCTTCCTGTATTCAAGGTTTAGGGTATAGCACATTCAAGATATTAAGGCAAGACTTTTTTGTTTTGCTACCAACATGACGGCATAGGTAATTAAAGATGAAACGCACTTTAGAACCTAGGTACCTGTGTATTTTTTTGTGGTCGCGTGATAACAAAAGGTTTGCTATACCGGATACAATGCAACATTCTTCGGTAGATAAATGGTACGGAATTTTTGTCACGGAATTCTCGACACCTGTTGCTACTATAAATATTTTGATTTAGATAGTAAATATTGGTTGCCCATTTTGAAATATTAAAATTAAGAGTTTTAAAATAATACGCATTTCTCTTTTGCAGTGGAAACACAACTTTAAACTTTTCCCCCTTACTTATAAGCGATGATTAACAGATGACTAAGATATGTAACGTTTATTCCTGTATGTCAACTTTGAATCTTTATGTCACAGTCAAAGACAAACGATATATAGTTTATACAGCTGTTAATCATCGTTTATAAGTAAAGGTGTTTGTTTTTAAGGCTCTGCTCAAAAATCTTCCAAGATAGTTTTTTTATATTCCTTCAATTTGTGACTGAATTTCTTTTCCAAACAAACATCTGTCTTACTTTAATGCTACTGTAAATATACAGGGTGTTGAAGTCTATGGAACAGCTGCCTATACGCTGTTCTACACGTCCCGCGGGCGAATCACTTATAACTTTTTTTATTTCGTCAAAAATGCTGAGTTTATCTTTTACTGAAAATAAGCTGTTTTTTGAAAACAAAGACAACTAATATACGATTTTAAACTTACATGGTATTCACAAATATGGCGAAATATCATAAACAAATCTAAACATGGCAAATACCCCGTTATTTAATAATATTTGTGAAGGCAAATAATGTTTAGATTATAGCAGTCCGAACTAAATAAGTACTATAATTTAAGGTCAATGTCCGGCAACTCTAAGAAACAGTTGATTTTCAATTAAACTTTCAACTCAAAATTCGAAAGCTAATTTCAAATTTAAAAAAAGTAAAAAGTTGTTTGTTTACACGCGTAGAACAACGTATACGTTTTTTTTCTTAGTACGTATTGTAAAATTTATTTTGTATTTATTTAGGTATTGCTGTGTGCTTGTCCTAATAAACATATTTTCTTCTTTTCTTTATATAAGTACCTGCCCTATAAACTCCCACACCCAGTAGATAATATAGAGGACCGCGATCAATTTCCCAAATACCTACCTTCTGTCTGTCCCTCTGTTTAAGGTATATCGGACCTAAACCAACATAACAATATAAAGTATGATTAACTACCGTAAAAGCCTATGACATTTATCCCTCTCGTTTATGTGCCTACGCACTTTGTTAGGTATACAAACCTACACATTCATTTGTTTTCCAAATTGTTCTATACAAAGGATCGATTATATTTGAGGAGCTCATTGGCCTTGCTGTACCTGCCGATCATAAACGGAAGGCACGTTAAACAGTTGGTCCCGGTTGGTTTCTCAAATAGCAGTCGTTAGGTAAAGTTAGAGGCCTTAGGGTGACCTGAAAACTCTAACACCAGGTGAGCCACACCACTAAAAGTAAAGAAGAAGAAGAAGATTATATTCTATTACTTCATATTTTAATTGTACACTACAATTTGACTCTGTCTGTGTCTTCTAAAAAAAAAAAACAAATACAAAAGCTCGTAGTCTAAAATTAAAAACGCATAATATTGTTTTTGATAAAATGCTTCCAAAAATGTTCGTACCCGGCGGGATTCAAACCCGCCGGATAAAAACAGTATAGTGTTGGTTGCAAACAAAGGTGTTTTTTTTTAAAACAGTACCTACTTCCTAAGTGTGATTAACACAAGAAGAGAAATATACTATTTTACTTCACTGTTAAATAAAAAAAACATGTGTAAGTAGATATCATATGGGATACCTATATATAAATTGAGAATTGATTTAATTGAAGAAATGTTTTTCGAAAATTGCACCCGACAGGACTTGAACCCGCAACTTGTTAACAAGCACCCGTAGCGCAATTGGTAAGCGCGCGACACGGAATGTCGAGGTTGCGGGTTCAAGTCCTGTCGGGTGCAATTTTTGAAAAACATTTCTTCAATTAAATCAATTATCCAAGTGTAGGAAACACTTTAAAAATAAAATCAAGGTAAATTGAGAATTTTCAACCTAATTTAATTTCCGCGATGCCTCAATCATATTTACCAATAAGTAGGGGTACCTACTTACTTACCTGAAAAAAATATAATTAATCTCAAGTGACAGCCAATAAAACTCATATAATAATGTTCGGAATCGCTCACATTTCGATCTGACACTCACGACCCTACTTAATCGGAACGTTGGTATGTTTCTGACGTAGATATTAGCGGAATTATACCCATTTACTGATTCGATCCGATACTCGCCTAATATGGCGAAGAAAATTTATTATGTAAGATAATTAAAGTACGAGCGATATTAATGCGCAATATGATCAAATATCTATGTCCAAAATCAATGAGAAAAGCGATGGAGATTCAGTATCTTTTTAAGGTTCCGTATATACCCAAAGGGTAAATACGGGACTGTCTGTCCGCGGCGGTATCTCATGAACCGTGAGCTAGACAGTTAACATTTTTACAGATAATATATTTCTGTAGCCGCTATAACAACAAATACAAACAAAATTAAATAAATATTTAAGGGGGACTCTCATACAATAAACGTGCTTTTTTAATTTTAAACACAACGATATCGCTATTTATTTTTACCACTGGCTCCATCTAGTGGCGCCAATCGTAAGAATAAATGCTAATGTTGCGTAATGTCGTCAAAGATTTTTGTAAAGATAATGGTACGGAACACTTCGTGCACGTTATTGTTAATCTACATTGATCACTACCTACACGGTAAAGGCCTACAGGCTACAGGAACTCGTAGAGGCCCTACGAATTCTTGTAGCCGTAGCTGTACCTACAAATCAAGACAATAGACTGACTCAGAGGTACTTACTTTCTCCTAATAAGACTATCATCGATTGTAGATGTTCTAAATAACCTAGGCAGCCTCTGCAGAGAACCAGCTATCTCTTTGCTTACTATTTATGTATTCTGTGACAATAGTCGATTGTAATGAACTTCAGTTTGAGAATAAATATGTAAATGTAAAATATAATCACATTTTATATGCTTCGATAAATGATACATTCCCTTCATTTTTCAAAAGAAATCAGTCAAACAGTTTTCAACCAAGAGGAATAAAGAAACTCTACCTGCAAAAAATATTTCACATTAAATCTCACCAATTCCTAACATCTATTTCATTTGAAGTCAATAATGAACTATGCAACGCAAACAAACAGTTTTAATTAAAGCACATATCAAGCTCAAACACAGCCCGGCGCACTAGTTAAGTAGTTACATAACTAGATATATCTGTTTAGCAATATTATGACAGCTATGCGAAAATTATTTCAAACGTTACGACGACGACGGTCACCGGACTTTCTATTTGAGATTTGGCAGACGGATTTTCAAGTTTCGTTATTTGCTTAAACTATCGGCCAACTATTAGCTTGAAAATTAATTATCGTCTAAGGTTTTTTTTAGTGATACCACAGTGTACCTAATCGACGCTCTGTACAATTTTTTTCTGAAGTTGGGTACACTTGTATTGTATTTAGAAAAGTGCTTTTTGTTTGTAAATAATTTTATTGGTTTCGTATCGTCTGCTTCAAAACGAGAAAAAGGGTTTCATTGCCCAAGGTGTCCCTTGTGTTACGTACGTATTCTATAAATCTTGTTCCACTGCTGTCTTTCTATATTCTATACTAGCGTCCTGCGGTTTTACCCGCGTAAGTCCCGATCTCGTGGGAATATTGGGATCAAAAGTAGCCTATGTTACTCAGGGTGAATGTAGCTTTTTAATGGTGAAGAATTTTTGAAATTGGTCCAGTAGTTTTTGAGTTTATGTATTACAATCATACAGACACACACACACACACACAAAATACAAATCTTTCTTCTTTATAATATTAGTATAGAAGTATAGATAATCCAGTCAAACATTCAATTATAAAAAATTATAAAGTGGCGTTTCGACCCCTAAAAATATATAACCCTTTCACTACCCTTTCACCTCTTTCACGCTTAGAAAAAAACATACAACTATCGTTTTCATATCGCCAAAGAGTCATAGGGCTGAAAACACACCATGTATGTCAAAGGGAGTCGAAAAAATTAAGAGTCGAATGAATCTTTTTGATTGTTAGAGTGCGGTTTTATATTCCTTTTCTTTTTTTTTATGTCGTCAGTTTCTTAGGTACCTAAGTTTTTTAAATAAATTATTTTAATTATTAAATTTTCTTATAGATCGGTCAGAAAATTCTCGTGCTTAAGTTTCTTTTAATCACCTAGATACTTTAACTACAGATTTCCATTGGCCGATTACTTTATCTGACATATAGTAATCGGCCAATGGAAATCTGCAGTATACTCGAGGCCTCTCTCGCCATACTCAGTCCCAACGGATCTCGCGTGCATTGGGTCATAAATTGGTGTCCTTTGTGGAACGGAATTGGTTTTTCTAGCACCACACCGATATCGGTATGATACAAAAGAAGTATGTGGCTTCCGAAGCTGAAATTTAATTAAATGTGCAGCAACTCAAAGATTTAGGATTAAATAGAATTACATTTCTAAATAGATTATGTATAAGTATCTCTTTTGCCTTTGAGAAGTTGTGGTCGGATTTTCCACTTCAGTTAATCAAATTACCTATGATTTAAATTGATTCAGACAGAAGTAAGTGAATGCAAATAAGGTTATATCTAGCTTTGTTATTTGACCACAAGACTTTGAACACGAAAAACTTTGTAAAACTTCAAAAAATAGATATAACCTAAGAGTAGGTACTTTGCAGAATAGAAAATAATTTTTGTGTCTGTTTTTTAATAAAATCTAACACAAATAAATTGAACATAAAATAGTACATTAAAACTTAAATAACCTAATCTAAAAAAGGAGGAAGGCACTCTCCTGTACACTCTCCCGAAGCATTGTCTCCAAGATGCTTGTGGCATTCCCTCTCCGTATTGCGAGGGTAATACGCTGAGACCTAAAAGTACCAGCTCTGGGATCCCCGGGAGCCTCAAGTATTAGACGTGCCGACAACTCTCTCAAAAAGGTCCAATACGCAATGGTCTCGTGCCAGGCCTACTGAATTGAAAATGTGGCAATGACTAATTTCTTAATTTACTCAAATAATGATACAAAACATTCTAATGTAGGTTTTGGCATAGGCGTTCATATTCCAGTAACAAAAGACGAGCATTTCCAAATTCCACATCATTAGAGTTGCAAATCAAGCTGTCCGTCCGTACGCACAGCATCAGATTATAGTTAGGACATGCATCAGCACGTAGCGACTGTAATGTCGGGTCGAACATTGCATGAAACATAACGGTCGGAGCGCGTTCTGAATTCCCAAATATCAATGCGATGCAAACTTCGGTTTGGATTAGGTACTGCCGCGATAGATGGACTAATTTCTGAAGTTTTATATGATTTAACTTTAAGGTATTTACCGATAGAATGGAACGACTGCCAGCTGCAGTCATGTGGCTTTTTTATCCATTTTACCCGTTGTCATAAGGTAAACAGTTGGTGAGCTACTGGACGCGATATGTAGCGACACGAAAGCGACACGATTTAATGCCAGTAATATTTCTGATTGAAATTATATTGATATACAGGTCCACGCGACAACGCAGGGCATAATCACATACCCACAATGACGATAAACTCACGTTTTTGCTCAGCGTCTCTTCTGGACAATGGGTTACTGTCAGTTTGAGGTAGGTACCTATACACAAATCGGAAAGACTAATCAATTATTGAAACCGGCCAATCTTCTCTGTTAATTTCTTCATCACTGGACATTGGCGGAATTGCAACAAACTGTGCGCACAATCGCCATCAGTCAAATATTCAATTCAAAGACTAATCATGCTACTCACGGAACACCTTCTGTCTGTTATTTACCTGAAACAAAGCGAATATTTTTTAATTGAATACATTTTTAGCACTTAAATGAAGTTAGATAGGTAATTAGGAATTCACTTTTGCTAAAAATAAAATTGTGAGAAATGTCTTCGCTTCGCTAAGTATGATTTCCATTTGTCTTTCTGACATCTTTTTAGTCTATGTAGTGAGGGTTTGCACACTTTGGATGCTGTTTCACGTTTTACACTATCTATGAAACTCCATAGGTTTTCGTAAACAAAGTTAGTTAGTTAGTTTCACTAGGCCTTTTTCCGCACTTAGCCTCACGATTGGGTAATTGTACGTGATATTGGGGTTAAGCAGTAAAACTCCACGGGAGCCTACTCCGGATTTGCGAATATTCCATGCCATTGGACCGTGGTGAGTCCTAGGACTTTTGTTATACTTTTACCTATTACTTTCTTAATTTACGAAAATTATTTAGAAATACAATTACTGGAATAAATGTGGTAGTTTTGTGGCGAAACCTTCTACAAGATTTTAGTTTTTAAACCCATTAAATTGGTAAACCAAAAAAAAAACAAAAACCAAATGATTTCGTTTCTGTAATCAGTACCTACCTAGTCTCTTCAACGCAACCCAACCTATTTAATTCTATCAAGCCGTTCCATGCTCGCTTAGTGTATTTGCATCGACAAACCGTACGTTATGCTTTGACGGCTGACGGCTGATATTCCAGATATTTCCAGTTTGCACCAGCTTTGAGCTGTAGTACTGTCAGGTATCAAAATACACGTATACCTTTATCGGTGTAGATGTAGGGAGGGAGATAACATTGTTTCAATCGAGCCGTATTTCACGGAATCTGTCACTGGTACCACATCTACTCGTAATACCTACAGCCAATGATGTTCTTATAGGAGAAGATACGGTATATTCTAACATTGCGTAGTCGAAAATGAGCTAGAAACTCCCAGTGTGACAGTACGTGTCCACGTGACAACGGTTCCACATACGACTGAGGCTAGTGCGTCAGCTGACGCAGTTTTATCGTCTCATTTGCCGTCGCTAGGTACGGTATCTGCCATTATTTGTTTTTATCTAAGCCTACAGCATAACTTTTTTGCTCTACCTTCCTACTTCCCAAACCGGATTATTTATTAATTTGAAAATTTAGCTAAATTCTCTCTTGTCAAAAAATAATAATACAAATCCAAAATACTTTACATTACCTAGATAGTGTAGTGTGTATTCTAACAAAGACGTTCGAATTTTGATCAATCTTTTTTTAAAGGTGTGGGAGTAATTTTCCGAACAATTTGTTTTTGGAACTGGTAAAGCTCGTCCGTCAGAGACGAGTTTGAAATTGATCACTTTCCTATCTTTCTCCTTCTAGTCTCTAATAGATGCCGGTCTAGTTCTATGACAAACAAAATACATTATCTTTATTCATTTGAAGAACACAGGCAGGCAACAAGGCAGAAAGATTGAAGGGTTGACAAAAGTAAGAAAGTAACTACATAGTAGATAGAACACTAATCAATTAAATGTAGAAAGGAAACACACGGAATAGTATGCCCGTCATGTTCAGAATAGAAACGGATAATATCCAGCCATTATAACCATTTTGGCTTTAGCTTGAGCTATATATGCCTTTAGAAAGAAGAAGAAGAAAGAAGAATATCAAAATCTTCAAATCAAGCGTGAATAATACTATACGTGCACTGATAAGCCGCGGCGGAGGCGCGTCGCCGTATCGTCGGGAAATTTCTTTGCATAACCACACAATTAATAGTGACAAAAGAATTTTGCAACGCTACGGGCGGGCCAGCGACGCGCCGCCCTCGCGACTTGTCAGTTACGTATTTTTCAAGTAAACAACATCGTAACTATCTGTTATTTTGTCGTTAGGTTTATCAAAAGAATTGTCGGACCTAGTTGAAAAACATGTAGGTATGTAGTTAGTTATCCTTTATTGTAGGTATCAAAGAAAGGAGATTACAAAGACGGCCACATTGATTTTTCCTACAAGTAGGTAAGTATAAAGATGGTATAAAGCTACTTTCTCTGAGACCATTGTTATATTGAACAAATCCGTATAGGACGAAAAAAATATCAGTTAATAATATATTGCCAATCGTTTGTACTAAGAAAAGAACACTGATAAATATAGTTGAAGACCTGAATGGAATTCTAACAAAAACACTTGTTTTAGTCGTTTATTATTCTAATTTTAATATTTATGTAACAAAACATATTTTTAAAATTATTTGTGTATACTTTATTAAAATTTCGAATACATTTAAAATGACAATAAGTCATTCTTTACATAATTATATATATATTATTTTAATTCAGTTAGATACTGACTGACATGACCGTAACACGGCCTAGCTATTTCCATCCCGATATTCTTACAAATCATAATCCAGATCGAATCTTCTTGCAACAATAAAACCGTTCGAAACTCGGGCTATAGCTTAAACTAGCATGATTTTAATAAAGGACAGTCTGTTGTTCTTGTTACCCTACTAGCTTTAAAATTATTTATAAACTAGCTGTGCCCGCGACTTCGTCAGCGTTTTTCGAACACCTACTTATCGCTGTGCAAAAATCTATGCTTAAACGGACGACCAGGGAAGACTGTTGCTGAGCTGAAGACAATCATGGCAGAGTCTGTTTAAGTGTTGATTTTGCGCAGCGGTAGGTAACTTGTAAGTAGGGTAGGTAACGACAAAGTAGCCTTAGTAGAAAATATAAAAAAATTAACCTGACTTCAAAAATAGAAGAAATTAAGCCCCCTCGGCGTTCCTCCTTCCGCAAGTGCCGAGGTCAGTGGAAATTCCTCACGGACTACATCCACCTACTCGGACGGCCTCATCTCTGTCCCGAAGGACAATCCCTTTCCAAGAGGTACGGACACGCCACTATCTCAAGATTGAGAGTCTCGAGATAGCCGGCGGTAATCCTAGGCTCCGAAAGCCCCAAGTTCACCACCCCGGGCTGAGGCGATTTTTTAAAGTGGTTGTCTTCCACGCGGCCTTCCCTCCTTGCCGAAAGGACCCTCGGACCCGCTGACGCAGACTTGCGGTTGACTGACAGGCCCTGGCAAAACCACGACGGCCCGGCACCCCCTCGTAATTTTTTATAGTGGTTTTCTTCCACGCGGCCCCTTCCTTGCGAAAAAGGATCCCCGACCCCGCTGATGCGGGGTCACGGGTTAGAAGCCAGGCAAGCCCGGCTTCCCACCTTGTGCGCCTTGCAGCTTCACTGCCCGCCGCCCAGCTACTGAGTCCCCCCACTACGGTAAGGTGGACGTACATCGGGAGGGAAACTACACGCAATATGAAAAAGTGCCCGACTTCAGCTTACATAACAAATAAGTTGGTGGTACTGTATATAGGAGAAGTTATTTTGTCCCTTTTTTCTAAAGTCGGTTTTAATTTTTTTAATTTATCTTATTTTACCCTTTTTGGTGCATTCTTGACTGCCAATAAAAATCATCCAAATTGTAACCGTAACTTTAATCACCGAGGAGTTTTTCTGATGAGAAAGTGGTTTCATGTGGTCCATCAAGTTGTACCTAGTACTTCATAATATTATATTGATGGAAATCCATGCATTCATACATACAAACATACAAACCATATACGGGTCGAATTAGAACCTCCTCCTTTTTTGAAGTCGGTTAAAAATAGATACTACTCATGAAATTTTTCATTTAGTATCTTCCAAAAACAGACATCTCTCATTTACAATTTTAGTATAAGTACCTACCTATAGATTTTTGAATTATCGGTCGGTCCGACCAAAAAGTTTCTTCAACAGTTTCAAACAAATTTTAAATTTCGAACGTCACAAATTATCATTCGGAGAAACGCAGTAGGCCTTCTGGACATACGGATAGGTCCAATATCTGTTTTTTTTTGAATTTCCGGATAACCGGTTTTTTTGTTTTGTTCTAATTTTTCGATATCCAGATATCCAGAAATTATGTGTTGATTGCTCACAACATACTTCTTTGATACAACATTGAAATCAATTAGGAGAAAATTAGAAAAATCACTTTTTCCGGATAACCGGACTTGATATCCGGATATAAAATAGCCTAAAGCCTAATCGGGGTCAAAAGCTATCTGCATACCGAATTTGGTTAAAATCGTATGAGCCGTTTCTGAGATTAGCGTAGTCAAAGCCACACACAAACAGACAAACAGACAACCTATTTATTTTTTCAATAGGTTCTTTTGCGTTAATAGATACCCATAAAATTTATATTTTTTTTATATCTTCCAAAAACAGACACCGCTAAGTTACGATTTTATTATATGTATAGATATGTGTATTATTGAGATATATTCCCATGATCGTATTGAATCGTTAAATTTAGACACAGTGTGTCTTCGGAACGCGACCTCCAATGAGAAGAAAACACAAAAAACTCATTGGTTTTTTTTCAGTGGAGTTCATAGTGGAACCGGAGCAATAATCTCTACTATAATGCGTTTCATCTTTAATTACCTATGCCGTCATGTTGGTAGCAAAACAAAAAAGTCTTGCCTTAATATCTTGAATGTGCTATACCCTAAACCTTGAATACAGGAAGATTCGTTCATTCATTCTTTATATACAAATCCCCCTAAATTCAAGGTAGCGCATTTTTTTTTTTTTGTATTTTGCACTTTTGTTTTTTTGTTTTGCTACCAACATGACGCCATAGGAATTTAAAGGTGAAACGCACTCTATAATTCTTACTAACACTATAAGCGCGAAAGTAACACTGTCAGTCTGTCTGTATGTCTGTTAAAATAAATATGTAAACTTTTTTAATCTATAGGCCTACTAATATTATAAAGAGGAAATATTTGTATTTTGTGTGTGTGTGTGTGTGTGTGCGTTACAGACGCACATAGACACATGTTTGTTATTAATAAACTCAAAATAAACAATACAGAGAGTAAAGCTTATACTCACCTACACACATGACGTCAAACTTCGATCTCTATAGAAGGTAACCGGATACTTTATAAAAGAACTTCCAAAGCCTATGGTTTCAATTTCAAAGAGGAATTTCAACAATGTAAATAGGAATATTAACTTACCTACTACACCTGATATGTACATATATACACATGAAAGGGCACTTTGTAAACTGAGGGTTTAGGTAATTACACGCTATTATTTACTTCCCTTATTGGGTATGTAATATAGAAGGGTATCCGCATAATGCCAAATAGAAAATGGTTTATTATTAGTAACTATCAGCGTTCTTCAGTTTCGTTTTGCTTCAATTTCATATTTTGTTCGAGAATTTCAGGATTCCATAAAGGTTTAAGACGATAAGTCTGCAATGCCTACTCTTTTTCCGTACAAACGAAGTTGACTGTTTTCTTCCTAAATAAAGACATTATAGCAAATTGTTTATGGCATGAAACCTATATCTGCCATGACCTACGTTTTGTTTTTTTATTCATTTTATATTTACTAGAAATTTATAAAAATTAGCAAGTGTAATTTAAAAAATTAGAAACACAAGCTTAGTAACTTGCCACGAGACTAGATACCGCTGTGTGTTGTTCACATTTTTTTTAGATATGTATGAGTAATAATTATTATGGGTATTTAAACTTTAGCATGGCTATTAACAAACGCGTACTTAGGTTGTACCTACTAGCTGAACGTGTTTTGTCATTTACCGTGACCAGAACTTTTAAAGATGCCAAACAAAAGATGGTCCTGCCATCTTGATTGATTGAGCCTGATCTTAAATTAGTCGTAGTCGTTACTTTATAATGAGCTTAAGAGATTATTATTGACATGAACTGAGGTTAATTATTTGAAATGCTTTATAACTAACCCGTATCTATCTAATTTTAACGATGTAGTTATGTTAACGATGTGTATTTAACATTTGAAGTGCCAAAATGTTGAATCTCGAAACATGAAATTTCCCAAAATGTTAACACAAAATCCGTATTAATAAACATGGAGTAAAGTCGGAGTAATAAGAAGAGCTTTCAAAGTCGACAGACAGAAACAAAAAGTGGAAAAAATATATTGACCTTACTTACGTTTAGGTATTAGAAAGAAAATCGCGTTTTTAGCACTAAAAGGTATTCAAATATCACAGTAACTATGGCAGAACTTGTTACGTGATTGTTACGTAACATGATCTACTTCAACTTTTTTTTAATTAAGATGAGCTATCTATTTCAACATAAGCAAATGTAACTGCTATACATCCCATTGCTCTAATATTATAAATGCGAATGTCGGTTTGTTAGTTTGGATTACACTTTTTAAACTTACACGATTTCTGTATATTATACGTTCAGTATCACGGGCCTATGGTGCCCCGGACTTTTGGAAGGCGTGCGTGGAGCCGAAGCGAACACGTAGAGGCCGTTATCAATGACAATTTTACTCGCTGCTGGCGATTTTTCCTGTCTGCACTGTAAAATGCTGTCTATTATTATATTTTTTTAGATCGCGTTGGGAGATAATTTATTTAGATTTAAATTACCTCGACACTTCGGCAAACGGGTTACACCGGCCGTGTTTGTATTTCAATCACGCAATAACTACTGAACCGATTGCGATGAAACTTGGTATGCAGATAGCTGAAGATCATAGGCTACTTTTTATCCCGATATTCCCGTTAAATCATGGAATTACGCGGGTGAAACCGCGGGGCGCAATTGGTTAAAAATAAAACAATAGGTTCAATGTATGATACAATTTTATTGTTACGTAGTAATTGTATTCTCTTTGCAGATGTATCAAAATTGCAAAGAGAATATTCAATTACTATGCAACAATAGTATCATACATTGAAACATATTGTTTTATTTTTCATTATTTCGTTCTATTGAAAACCTCACTGTACAATTTACGAGTACCTACCTATATACCTAAGGGCGGATTCGACCAAACTTGGGTAATTCTTATTCAAAGAATAAATCGCCAATTTTTAGGAAGTAGGTAATTCATTTTTACATTTTATCAAAAACAATTTCCATAATTACAACTCTATACGGAGAAAAACAACTATTTTGTATATTGGTATTTTAATGGCGGTCGTATGTCAAGCATTGACTAATAAAAAACAGAGAGTGGTAAGTGAGAATGTCTGTCACAATATTATCCGACAAAATAGGATTATTATCGACAATATAACATTGAATTAATTCCTCTTACACAACTAGTTACATATCATTATTTTTTTTATAAAGAATAGGTTTACTCGAAATACCTACCTCAGATTTCATGAAAAAACGACTTCGATGGTTTTGTCGAGTATAATAGATGAAATAGGTAAAAAAACCTGGTAGAGTAACTCCAGAGTAAACTCAAGTTTGGTCGAACGTACCCTAAGTGTAGTATTCAGTAACAATTAATTTAATATGCATACATTTGCATATTCGTTCACACATTTCAACAATATGAACACTTTTTGTAGTTTTTATTTCACTTTGTCGTGACTATTAGATTAAATTCATTTCTATAAATCCAAGTGTTAAAAGCAAAATATCTTTATAAGTAAAATAAACCTCAAATTAGTCTTCTATTTGTTTAATTTACTAGCTGCGCTCCGTGGTTTCACCTACTTAAGTCACGATCGGAAAATCGAGATAAAACGTGGCCTATGTGTTCATTCCAGTTCTATAGATAGATCTGGAACATAAATTATTACATTATGCAGATCTGCATACCAAGTTTCATCGCAAATCGTATTTAGATGCGAAAAAAAAGTATTACCTACCTACATTTATGTTGTTTAGTACCCATAGTAGAAGCGTATAGTTGCAGTACTAACGTCCTGCATTATTTATTTAAGTATATGTTTATTTAAATCAGTGTCTATACGACCAGTGGTTTATGCAGTGAGTAATTGAATCAGTCGTAAGTCGGAATAATCGATTTTACATTTTAGATTGGGTCCTTCTTAGACCCCCAAACTTAGGTGAAAGCAAAAATAGTAGATACGGTAAATTCCAACATTGCGTATTCGGAAAATGAGCTAGAAACACCTACATGCATTTTCATAAAATTATTGTATTTAAAAACATTTGTCTTTAAGAATGATTCAGGCATTTGTAAATAAGCAAAAAGACATTCTTATGGATTTCAAAAAGATGACAGATTGTGACAGCACGTGCTCACGCATCAACGGTTCGCCATACGACTGAGGCTAGTGCGTCAGCTAGACGCAGTTTTATCGTCTCATTTTCCGAGACTAGGTACCGTATCTTTAGTTTTTTGTTTTAATCTAAGCCCCCAACGCCTATTGTTCTCAAAAATAAACTTTCATACATTAGCTCTCCCGACCCCCAAAACAATTAAAATAAATATAAGTACAAAATATTATTTTTTCTTCCCAAAACTTCCAAACATGAATTTTAGTTATGATTATCAAGACAAGTTTCTGAAAAGATTATAATTATGTAGATTACCGTTATTGCTCTGTCTTTGTCTTTGTGTACAATAAAATAGTCCTCATATCTTGAAAAATTAAACCCCATTCATTCGTAAGAGTGAGACATTCGTTCGAAAACAGATTTTATCGTACCAAAAAATAGGCCAGCAATTTTTAAACTTTGATATTCTGTTTCATTACGCAAATGGTTCCGGAGATGTCGCGGTGATTAATCTCTCTTATAAACGTTTGAGGTGAGAGGTGTTACCTTTCAACCTTGTCGACTGTGATTTCATCAATCTAAAAATCCTATTAGAGTTTCCGCAGACTAAAAACTGGACGATACTGTTGTGTTGTGTGGCTATTTGGGAGTTCCAGAATAAGTTTACCTACAATCTTATTAATAAACTCATCACACTACTAATTTTTCGGTTTTGATCGCGTGGTCTTTATTATTTTTAGCATTGTTTCAATACTCAACGTTTCGAGACCTTTGCTCTTCTACTATTGTATTATTTCAATCCAACATCGCAAAAATAGAAGAAAAATCTATAATTGTGTCGTCTAGAATCAATCTCCGCTACATCCACTTTTAATGAAAAGCGAGGTTTTGATCTCTATGGATTTATTTTAAACTTACCTATATCCAACTCAACAAACTATTTATGTTTGAGCTAATTTCCATCTTGAATTATTTGATGCTAAAATCATGATTTTTTATGAATCCTTTACTAATGAATATCAATCGCCGCCACATCAAAATTAACCAATCAGAGAATCTGATGCTGGATGTAGCGGAGTTTGATTCTAGACGACACATATCATTAATTACACAACGTTACGTAACATCATTATTCTTATAAATTTATTTTAATTATTGTATGTAGCTCAAGGCAATTTTATTTTCAAGGAAAAATAGCATTCAATTTTTTTTTTATTTTTTGAAAATTTTTGAATGCTATTTTTCCTTGAAAATAAAGCATTATTCTTCTTTTTATTTTGGTTCAGTGAGTAAGGCGGAAATGAAAATGTAAACAATATCGTATTGACGGCGGTACTAGTGAGGCCTGCAAACTGTATCGTTCGATAGAATACGCCGTTTACCTACTCTGCTGTCTGCGATTACCTTAAAGAGTATTTTAAAGCTTGAAGTCAAATTATGATTTTATGTTACTGAGATCAATTCTCACCCACTTAGTTAAATTGGTTTCAAGAAAATGATCGAGCAAGTAAGTATTTCTTGCAAATATATGACACTTTGCGAGAATCAAATCTATGCGGGCAGTCTACCTACTCTTTTCTCCATACAAACTTTACAAACGTAGTCGACTGTTTCCTCCCAGGACAAAGATATTAGAAAAAATATGTTTATGCCATAAGTCCGTTATCTATCACTTATCATCAGCCATGACCATGCCCCTACGGTTAGTTTTTTTTCCTTTTATATTTTTTCTGAATTTTATTTCTATTCTAATTGAAAAATGAAAAAAAAAACTAAATGTCAACGGCATAGTCAATTGGTCATGGCAGATATAGATTTTATGGCATAAACATTTTTGCTCTAATGTCTTTATCCAGGGAGGAAACAGTCGACTACGTTGTATGGAATAAGATTAGGTGGGCAGTCCTCTGTACCTAGTTTAAGGGCCCTATTCTGAAAAACTGAAAATCCATGTGGGGCGCATCGAAAATTGTTGATTATGTCATGACGGAATGTCGTAGAACTTTTTTTTGTGTACAGATTGTAGGCGACATTGTTTCCGATATTTTAGTGCAGTTTCCATACAAATATGTCTAAACGTATTGAAGCCTATCGACATTTTAGCCAAATCAGACATTTTTTGTCTAAAATTTGGATAGGCTTTGCACCAATAGGAGGTTCTTGTCTTAAAACTACACCAAAATGTAGGAAACAATGTCACCTACAATCTGTGCACAAAAAAAAGTTCTACGACATTCCGTCATGAAATAATCAACAATTTTCGATGAGCCCGACAGGGATTTTCAATTTCAAGGTCGTTGGCGTATATACTCCTCTTAATGTAAACACGAAGCCGAGCATTGATTGTTTTGGTACAAATTGATATCAGTCATCATTCGCATACGTAAATCAATGTGAGAGTAGCCATTAATACCTTTATCTAACCAATAGTTCATGAAACACTGCTTACGACTGTAATTCCGTTTTGACAAACGATAACTTTGCGGTAGGTACAGTCGTGGAGCCAGAGTACAAATTGGATAAACCTAAACCGCCATTATGGTATTAACTCCGTTGTAGACATGTAAATGTAATCTGGGTTTATTTTGCGTGAATAACTAACTACTAATTTCAAGGTAAGGTTTAAAATAGTGGGTAACTAGTGGGTAAATAGTGGTGAATATACTTTTGGTGCCATACGTTATAGGCAACCAGCGCAAGGCGTATAGGCAACAACTAAATATTGGTCTGGTGTAGGACAACAACAGCAGCTAGACCACTGGATACCATTGTTTAGTCTGGCCTGTTGTAGAATATTGTAGACTTTAGTTTTTTTTGTAAGCATAAATCGCTAACCGCCATGAGTCTTTTTAGGCTTTTTCTTATAAGATGGTCACATTATTATTACAAAATATCGTAGGTACTAGTGATTTATGCTTAATTAAATAATAAGTCTAAAGAACAACGGAATATGCTGATACGATATTAGACGATACGGTAGTTTTCAGTAACTTTTAGAACAATAAATAAATATGCGATTAAAAGACCCAGTAAAGTGTAACTATTGTCAATAATAGTTATGAAACTTCTTCTAACAATCTTTTTACCACGCAATGCTGAGAAAAGTTCCTTTGTCCACTTTCTAAAGTCATATTTGTCAATATCAGAGCTTTTTCACGATTCTAAAGAAGTTAAAGCTTGGTCACCAGATCACTGCAAGTATATAATGCTTTCAAGTCTAGGGCATTAAGAATTTACCCCTTCGACCTAAAGTTACCAAGTAGCTACTCGAAGAAATAAAACAAAATAAACTAAGCAGGGATTAACTTGCTGGTTGTCGCAAGACGCGCCTGCCGAAACTTCGGCCTCCGAACGAGAACAAAAATAACATTCTTAAGTATTGGCGGGTCCAAGTCTTAAAAACACAAGATTGGTGTCGTTTTTGGTTTTAAATTTAATGAAACTTCCAACGAAGTCCTATTAGATTAGCCGTAATTTTACGAAATGTTGACGTTAACTGATCTCAGAAACAATATCTATATTTTTTATCCACACTATATGACAGTATTAAGTAAGTTTGATTGTAATCGGTTTAGTAGTAATTATAACTGATCCGATCCGTCATGCAATTGCGTGAAGGATAAACATCCATAGCTTATGCAAAAACTTTGTTCCTATTGAAAAAAATAAAATAAACATAGGTTGACAAAGAACAAATACAAAGCTTTTAAACAATATTTATGGTACAACTCCTAACCTATTTCTCTTCCTAAAGACAAACCCAGGTGAAAGTTGTTTGATAGTTGAAAACGAGGAGTAATGGCGTCCTTCCTCGCGATCTGCCGCCGCCAAGTCTGGGGCAGTATTGTGACGTCACTAGAATCTGTGTTACCAACTAGCAAGAGGTTATTCAAGGACTGAGGATTTTGGCACTCCGACCATGTTATCTGTGCGTGCCGTTTAGTGGGGCTACAGCCCCCTATCCTAAACCAGTCATCATCATCATCATCATCATTTCAGCTGTAAGAAGTCCACTGCTGGACATAAGCCTCCCTCATAGATTTCCAGATGCTTCGGTTATAAGCGCCCTGTATCCACCGTGAACGTGTGATGAAAATGAGAATACCTGTCACTGTCTTACTAAGTCGCACTGAGCGAGACGAAGATACGTATCCGATCTTCGGTCTCAGACCGAAGCTCTCTGAATACCTCTTCAGGTAGCTATAGCGCCAGTTGATTTCGAAGCTAGGATTTTTTTAGGTCTCAGTTCTGATTTTGTCCGCTTGAACATCTGTTCAACTCACAGATATATCTGAACATTTATCTCTTCTGTGTTAACTTATCTAAGTTGGTGGCACAGTAAGCAGATTGAATATTTGATTGATTGTAATAGAAATGTCACAAACATTCATTGTTTTTTTGTTATCGGAAAACGTAATAAAATATCTAAAAAATTACTTTTATTCTTTATACATTTGTCAGGGTGTGATTTGCTAAAGGACTATTCAGTTGAACCAAGGCTTCCGCTGCAACTTGTCCCCAACCTTTGGATTAAGCCCTGTCACTCATCCCTAGAAGGAACCTGATCGATCACTCTTGAATACAATCACAATTTACACTTCTAAGCAGTGGAACAAGTTACGCCAATTTGACTTCTTAAGTGGCAGTACCAGAACACTTCTTACAACATGGATAACTTTGGGTGAAAAAACTTAAACCAAAGGGTGGTGACAAGTTAAGCGAAATCCTCCATCTAAGTGGTTAGTCCTTTTAGCAAGGCTTTGTCCTAATTGGCTGATGGATCAACGGACAGCCTAAACCACTAACAATAAAGGGCTGAAATGTGGCAGTTGTGTTTTTATGTGTTGTAGGCATTCGATAAGAAAAGATTTTTAAAAATTCCCACGTGATCGGGACTTACGCGGGTGCAACCGTAGTCGAAACACAATATTATTTAATTTATTGTCTTTACCTTACAGAACCTAACATACCTTCCCTCATACTTATATACTCTATATCAGAAACTTAGATCTAAAGTTAAATGTAAAAAAATAACTGTCAACTTTAAAGGAAAAGTAAATAAAGAGCTGTCACTTTCCGATAAATATATGGGATTTTTGTTTACATTTTTTATCTAAGTTTTTGAAATAGGGTATAGTTGTTAACTACCATGACACTCTACTGTATTATAGAACGAAATAATTAAAATGTTCAAATACTCCTAATACAAATTAATAAAACTGATTACCGAGCAACTTACTCGGCTATCAACTAACTGGTAACCGCCTAAAGACAAATTTCCTAATATTGAAGTAGGATTCGATTATGTTTACACTTCATTACTTTGAAGTAATTCAAGTAGCGGAGTCTATAATTTTGTAATTCATCGTATTTAATGAAAATAGATGTGTATAGGTTTATTTACAACTAGAAACTATTCAAATAGATGCTTGAGTGGTTTTATGCCCTAGCGTCTATCTAGGTAGGTTAGGTATATTTGATATATAAATTATTGGAATTCACAATAAATAAGGAAGTACCTGTCTGTAATGAAATTTTATGAGTACCTAACAACAATAGTATATAATAAAATAAGACGCACTTATAAAATTAGTGATTTATTTTGAAATCGCAACAAATTTATTATGATTTCAATAGCAATTCTTCAAATAGGAACTTCAAAAGGACACACTCCACACCACAGAACCAAAGCACAGAATAAAGATATCTATATTTAGATATTTAGCTTATAATAAGAGTGCTTCCTACGTGGACGATTGGATGCGAACGCGATTGCGAAGCGATCCGATCCGGTGCGGTGCGGAAACAAGAAACAGTCGAGAATCGCGCCGCATCGCACTTTACGTGCATTTAGTCACGTAGGACACTTCAATAGCTATCGACTGTTTGTTGTTTCCGCACCGCACCGGATCGGATCGCTTCGCAATCGCGTTCGCATCCAATCGTCCACGTAGTACGCTGCGTTATACTTAGTATGAAGCGAAGTCGCTATCGTCTGTCTGTTTCTCTGCTAAATTCTTTCCGGTTTTCGTTAGCCTTTAGGGAATTTCTTCTTCAAATTAAGGTTTAATATTAACAATAAATTAATATTGCTAAGGTGTGGTGTGGGGTAGATACCTACACAACACGTTAGGTACGTTTAGCTAGACATATTATATGTTTTCCTTCTGAATCACCTATTTAAACAGTTGCTACAAGTACAGAAATCAATCATACTATACAAATAAACAGCCGTCAACAGTCACCATCTACCTAAAATATAACTAAGCCATTAAAGAGAAGCATAACACTGATATAATGCTATAAACTATAAACGGGGGTTGCAGACCCATCCCTAACTGTGGCGTCTTAGTGGCGGGACAGGACGGCGCCCGTGACGTCACGCCGAGGATCGATAGGAACCCAGATGATCAGCTCAAGGGGAGCCAAATGGACTGCGGACATTTTATTTGGCAACGACTACTTACTGAGTGCCAATCGATACGCCTTTTAGCACATTAGGTCAAATAAGACGTAGGCGTCTCTTATGAAGTTTTATAGCAATACAAAGCTATAGATAGGTATGTAGATTTTTTTTTATTGTTACACATCAAAATACAATTACCTAAAATTTAAAAAAAATACGTAAACAACTTAAAACTAGGTGGCACAATGGGCGGCCTTATCGCTTGAAGCGATCTTTTTCAGGCGACCTTTGCAGCTAGCTTTGTCATCAGCTTTTTGTGGTACATCTTGGAGGAGTCTTGGAGCACTTTTGTATGCCTCCATGCGGTGAAATTCCACCGCCGACTAAAATAAGGTCCTTAATTTATGTTTCGTGCAGTCAAGCCAGTTTTTCATGTGCGTTCACTGCAAACTACGAGTATGTCAGCTCATGATTACTTGTTTGAAAGCCAAGCGAGCCAAGCTAAATTGTCAGGCGGTGGACGTTTGGTGTCAAGCCTGGCGCAACTGCTATACCCGAGTGCGGTGCAATTAGAGTCACTTTCTGGACACTTGTGTAGAAAATATAATTATAATTCCACTGATCATTGTTCATTGCTTAATAACGCTAAAAGGTATTGAAAATGTGATGTTTTTATCATCTATAATCTGCCCGAGAGAGAACAGGAGGGTTACTGCGGTTCGTTTCGATACGACATCGATACGATAATACGATGATTCTACTGTCACATTCTGATAGTAGGGTGACAGTAGAACCATCGTATTATCGTATCGTTGTCGTATCGAAACAAACCGAAGTAACCCTCCTGAATATGATGTATAAACAATAGTTCTAGGGACCGTAAAGATCTAACCTAAAACCTTTTTAGCACGGTCGTATTTATTTTTAAGACAAAAGCAAACTGAAGTGTTGATCACAGAATAAGCAATGTCGGATAGCTACCTACTTTTATTGTGACCCATTTTGCTACCAATATTTAAGTAAAATGAGAAAACTAAGCCGGTTGCAAACCGTCAGTTGTTATTGGATAAGTTTCAACCATAGCCAACCTTTATACCGAGAGAGGTTAAGTCGTAATATAAACTTTGAGTAACCAGTTTCTTTGCCACAAAGTTTACAGTCAGTCAAAGTCTTGGTTTTGGTAAAAACGGTGCAATAAAATAAAGGTTACGAACTAAGTTTGACAGTGTATTAAACATTTTAAGGGGGCTACAAGTTTATTACTTTTCCTTAAGCCTGCTATTCAAATTTATGTTATTTTCTGTTTAATATTGTTACAGTTTGCTGTCAGCCATAGTTTTTGTCAGGAGTGTCGTTTGGAACCTGATTTATGGCTACAATTACAGAGTAGAGCTACAGCCGCAATATGTAGTCGTTTGTCGCTTGGTTTAGTCCACTCCTTTTTATGTTACCTACTGCTGTTGTACTTTGGCATCATCGACATTTTTATAACAATAGGTAGGGGGAATCCCCAATGAAACGGACGTGTTTCGAAACGGACATTATCGAAAATCGAAAATACATTGGGTGCTATTATAAAATGAGTTTTAGGTGCCAGACTTGATTTAAACCATGATTTACTTTGCCTTAATCATGGTTTAAACGAGGTCTAGCCTTAAAACTCATTTTAAGCAAGGTTTATGTTTTTGGGTGTTGGCACCATTGATGTCCATAGACCTGTGGGCCTGTGACCATAGACCCTTGTCTATGGTCATCAATGGTGCCAACACCAAAAAACCTAAATATGTTCGATCAAAACTTGAGATATTGATAGGGTCCATTTAAAAACGCGTCCGTTTCATTGCGTATTCCCCCTATGTAGATTAATTATTAATGTACCATTGTCATTGAAATTATGTAATACTAGAGGTGATCTCAAACATATTCCATGTTCATTCTACGCGAAATAAATATATCGTAAAAATAAAATAATCATTGCTGCGGGCTCTAATATGAAGATTAATGACGATTAAAACGTCAAAAGCATCATTGAGTTTAAAACAGTTGTAAACATCTACTGCGGTAGCGTTACCGCAGTGGCTGTTACAACTGTCTTATTTCTGAAATCATATCTACTGTTAAGGTTGAGAACAATCAATTTTGTCGACTGTTCAAATCAAATTATAAATGTGGGTGTTTGTTAGAGAGTAAAGCGACACATTTCCATGTTTAAACCGCTAATTATTATGAAATTTGGTATAAAAATAGATGGGACAATGACAAACAGCTATGCCTATAGAAGATAGGTAGGTATATGTCTACATATTTTCTAGCTTTCAATTTCGGAATAATATCTCAGAGATAAAGTAGCAAGTAAAAAATAAAATTTATGAGAGATAGATCGCTCCTGATAAAGGTAAGATTTGATATAAAAATGCTAATATTATACATAATATGTCTAGGTCTAAAAACTATACCAAGTGAAATGTCATTCTCTCTATAAGGAACAATAGAAATCCATACCCATTCTTGAATATAAGTAGGTTACCTAATGAAAATTAACTTTAAAAAATTGTCTTCTGTAACACATTAACTGAAGCTAAAACAGGCACGTATAACCGATTATGTAAACTGTGCGTATAGGAACAAAACCTCGCGACGCACGACATGCGGAAATTAACAAAATACTAGTGATTTGTTGGGGTTATTGTTACTAAAGTTTAAGTAGAAACTATAATAAATCAATTGCCCTACAAAATAAAGTTATAGGTATGTATCTAGTTATTATATTATTTATTTATTCAAAACTCAAAATTATTTATTCATTTAGAACGTATATTAAACACATACGTACGTTTTATATTAAACACAAACGTCGAGATTTTATTTTACCGAGGTTTCGGAACGCGCCCTCCGATGAGAAGAAACCACAAGAAACTCATCGGGTTTTTTTTTTCAATTATTTTTTTTATCATGTTTTATATTACAATCGTCATAATACAGATATCTGTAATTTGAACAGGAGCAGTTAACAATCATGTCCATGGATTCTTTTCATCAAAATATTTAGACGCGCTATAGTACGCCTTATTACACAATTTAAGTTTAATATATTTTTTGAATCTTGTAATGGACATGTCACATACGTCTTCAGGTAGTTTATTATAATAAAGTACACTAGTACTACAGAACGACTTACTTATTTTCTGGAGCCTTCGAAATTTACAATCTTTTTATATAATAAAAACTAACTAAAAATCACAGAGATTTGTCCGGAATGCTACTTGAAAGTAAAGTCCTTTAAACACACTTTTTAAACTTACACGATTTCCGTCCATTATTATTATTAGAGACGGGTCTAGATCGCGTTATATATAATCATTGTTATCATTTACCTCGACGTTTCGGCAAACGGATTATACCGGCCGTGGTCCCGAGAAAACGCGATTCTAGACCCGAGTCTAATATTAATAAGTTCTTTCAACTAAGTACATACACTAGTAATATATTTTTTTTTTAATATACTATTTTGGTTTATTCTTATAAAACACAGTTAAAATTAAAAACTAAATTAAAACTAAAACTGATTATAATAAAACTAAACTAAAAACTAAACTAAATCTAAATCAGCTAAAAACTTGGTGGAGGGAAAAGTGCCCAGAATACTGGCTGCATTGCCCCGTTGTATACATATACTTATTTTCTGGGCAAAATACAAGCCAGCATTCCGGTCACCCGATGCCTCCACCAAACGTTTAGCTAGCTCTCTGTACAGCTCCAGAGCGGCCGGCCCCCACGGACCTAAAGTCTCCACCCCAAACGGCACAAACATGTAACCCCTATCTATATTACTATATTTGTGCCGTTTAAGGTTTTCAGCTTTATCAGCGGCAGCTCCTGCCCGCACCGTGGTCACTGGAAGATGGGAAGGAGCCAGCGTGTCCACACAAGTGGCAGTAATATTAAATAAAATTAAACATAATATTATATAGGCGCTGAAGAATATGGATAGAATAAAGCAACAGTTCCAACGATATTACATGCCACAAAGACATCGAAAGTTTTTAAGTAAAAAAGGGCAATATCTATTTAGATGATCGCTCACAGTTTTTCCGAAGAAGGCCGTATGAATCTGTAAACAGACATTTGAGAATATCTGAAACCACCCTCCTTACGCATATGGGCCATGATTCAAGACGCCAGATGTGTCCCATCGATTACAATCAAACCATTGTTATAAGAGTGATTTACAATATAACTTCGACCAGCAATTTTATAGGGTTTTTCATTGAATATTTTATGCGACTGCTTTAACAGTTATCTTTTTTATTAACCCCCGACGGAAAAAGAGGGGTGTTATAAGTTTGACGTGTCTGTGTGTCTGTCTGTCTGTGTATCTGTCTGTGGCATCGTAGCTCACGATCGGATGAACCGATTTCAATGTAGTTTTTTTTGGTTGATAGGTGACTTTTGCGCGAGTGTTCTTAGCTATGTTTGATCAAAATCGGTTCAGCCGTTTATAATATATGCGAGTTGAAGTTCGGAAATAAAAACCGAATGTTTTCAAATATAGCCGAGTGGGGTATCAAATAAAAGGGCATAACTTTTTTTGGATTTCAGTTAGGGAGTATTTCGCGTTATTTAACTTATCGTTTTCGAGTCGTTAATAGGTAAATGTCTGTTCCTATATTATAAATAACTAGCTGACCCATCGGCCTTAGAGTCAAAAAAACTTTTTAAAAAAAGTATCCTGGGTCCTTCTCCTGGTTCTAAGCTACTTCCCCACCAGTTTTCGGCCAAATCGGTTCAGCCGTTCTTGAGTTATAAATAGTGTAACATATATACATATATTTAAGCTATATAGATATAGATAATATCAATTTTCAATTGGGGTTATCAATAATTATTCGTGGAATAAACCAATCTTACTAATATTATAAATGCGAAAGTAACTCTGTCTGTCTGTCTATCTGTCTGTCGCTTTCACGCCTTAACCGCTGAACCGATATTGATGAATTTTTGGTGTAGAAATAGGTAGGACCTTGGAGAAGGACAAAGGACATTTTGATCCCGTATCCCGCAATCCCGCGGGATCGAGACGTATGCGGGTGAAACCGCGGGTGCAGCTAGTATCTTATATATAAAAAAGAAAGTCGTGTTAGTTACACTATTTATAAATCGAGAACGGCTGAACCGATTTGGCTGAAAATTGGTGAGGAGGTAGCTAAGAACTTAGAGTAGAACATAGGATTTGCGTCTATGGCGAAACAAAATGCACCGAGTCAGCTAGTAATTAAATATATACTAGCAGAGTCCGACTTTTTGACTTCTTGTGTCAGATTGAACATAGCTTTAAATTTAGTCTGTAACTTAAAATGTAATATTTTCGCAACATTCCGACGAACTCGTATCGTAAGTCATTTCAAGTATTTGCATATAGATAGCATGTTTTCGTTTCTATGAAACTTCTATGAGTTCAAAGAAAACATTGAGAATTGAAACTTGAATGATATCTATTCAAAAAGCTGAAAACAAAAACAAAATAGAAACCGACTTCAAAAAAGCATAAAATAACATCACCTACATACAGTGCCACCGACTTATAACCAGAGAAGGAGGGATTAGGTGCTCTAATCTGTACCTACATTTTTTTAAAGAACCGACGCTATTGGTAGTAGTCCATAAAGTAGTATTTTACTGCATTCTAGGATGCTATTCTGTTCATCATTCCAAAGATACTCATCAGATCATCACTAAGATTTTATGGGAACAACTCGGAACTCTCACCTTCCAAAATAAAAAAAGAATTATCAAAATTCGGACTTTATATGCCGAAGCACGGCGCGGACATATTCAAACACACATATACATACAAACAATATACGGGTCGAATTGAGAACCTCCTCCTTTTTTTGAAGTCGGATAAAAAAATACATGGTGTTGATAAAAACGAATATAGACTACCCTAAAGGATCGTTTTGTTCAGTTTTACTCTTTATTTATATCTCGTTTGGGATTCCAAAGAACGTGCTTAGGTATCACAAAAAGATTTTCGATTATCCCAGAATATTCTCTACCTAACTTATTGGGTTTAAAGCCGCGTACAGACATCGCGATCCGTGCTTCGCAAATACCTCGACCTATGGCATATGACGTTAGATATATACATGCCTTAGATAAAAACAAATAAGGGCAGATACGGTACCTAGCCACGGCAAATGAGACGATAAAACTGCGTCAGCTGACGCACTAGCCTCGGTCGTATGTGGAACCGTTGTCATGTGAACACGTACTGTCACACAGCGATTCCCGATTCGGATTTTGCTTGAGTGTTTGCTATCTCGTTCGCGCTGCAGCCTGGAACGTCTCTCGTCGTCTATCTCTGTCATTGATTTCAACTTACATGGCATTGGGAATGTTTATGTGGAGGTGTGTATTTGCATGTAGGTGTTTCTAGCTGATTTTCGACTACGCAATGTTAGAATATACCGTATCTTCCCCTTTATGAACATAATTGAAGCATGCGTCCCGATCGACATATTGTCATGCTTCCAGCTACGCACGCAAACCCAACGATTGGCCGCGTACAGACATCGCGATGCGTGCTTCGCAAATACCTCGACTTGAGGCACACCACGTAATATATATGCATGCGTCCCGAACGACATATTGTCATGGTCTCAACTACGCACACAAACCCGATTTTCACCCAATGGATTTGCTGCATACGTTCGTCGGGAACGTATACAGCAAATCTGTCATGCATATGTTTCTAAAATGCTCGCAACAAGCACAAACATCTAGACAACTCGAGGCATACATGACGGAGCATTCATGGCACATGCCTCGCGATGTCTGTACGTGCCATAAGGGCCTAAGGCACAAACAAAATATGCCGACACCAAACCATTATTTTGTTTAGATCTAACATAAATGTTGGCATAAATAAAACACAAATGTAACCTCATTCATGCCTCATTCTTATTACAGCAGGTTAGCCACTGAAATGAAACCATACAAGTACGCTGGAATTGCTATACCATACAAAATTACATTAGATCTTTGTGGCGAATTGATTTGCGCCACGTTGCGCTGTTGTCGCGCGTTTTCTATTGAAAGTGATGGTGACCGTCCATGGAACTAATAGTTCCGGAGACAGTTTGTGCGCTATTTCGCTGTCCAGCGACTTGTACCATGGAGGTCAGTGATTTTATCTATGGTCGTCATTTTTATTTTGATGCGTGCATGCACAAAGAAAAAGATTTATTACTAAACCCGGAAAACACACTGAGCTCTAATACGTACACTTGTATGTATGGAGGTTAGTAGGTAAACACCAAAAATATACCCTTGTATAATGTAGGCAATGTTAATTCAAAAACCTCAAAATACAATGAGCAGAGCAATTCAAAAAGTTATCTCTAAATAAATACCTAATATATTTTTATTTCATTTTGGGTAAACCACTTAGTAATTTTAGATAACTTTTATGTTTATTTCGCGCTACTTATCTTTAAAATGCAGATTATACTTGAGAACTTGGAATATAACGGCTTTGAAATTTCTTTTGTTTTAAACTTTAATTTACTGTTTATGATAATCTTAAAATCTATTAAAATTGTATAAATCAGTTTAAATAAATGTCCCAGTTACAGAAAGAAAGATGAAAAGCATAGCAAATGTCGCTAAAAAAATGCATTTTTATATTTTTTTTCTTAATGTTGCTAATTAGTGTCATTCTAGGTCTTTAGCTATCTATATTCCAAGTTTCATCAAAATCGGTTCAGTAGTTTTAACTTGAAGTAATTAATACGAGTACATATACATCCATACATACATCTTGCAAACTTTCGCGTTTATAATATTAAGTAGGAAGTAGGATCTCTGCGTTCAAGTAAAATACTAAACTGAATTGAATCTGAATATTAACTCAGCGCCCAATGGACTTGTCAGTGTTCCGACAAATGAGCCAGTGCAGCCATCAAAGAAAAGGAGAAGGAACTTAATCTGCCGTGTTCATATTTTCAAAAATTAGTTTCTTTTTGGTGGCAGCCAAAAGTGACTTTAGATTAGAAGAGATGGTAAGGTTATTTTTGTCCTTTTTACAGTTATCTTTTTTTTAAACAGTGCAATTAAGTTTGTGCTATTTTAATAAGTAGATAGTCGCATGACCTTGTTACGTTTAAATCAGTGCCTAATTTTATAATTATATTAATGTTTAACAATAATTGTCGCTATCAGTAAGTTATCAATGTTATTCAATTATATTTTATATTCATTTTATAGTTTTCCCAGTGGTTAATTATGACGATAAGGGATACATCCCGGAAATCACTGATTAATAAAAAACCGGCCAAGTGCGAGTCGGACTCGCGCACAAAGGGTTCCGTACCATTATCAATACAACAGATTTTGTTTTGAAAGGTAAATTGTGGTTTACGATTTATGACGTTTTAAAAAAAAACTACTTAATAGATCTCGTTCAAACCAATTTTCGTTGGAAGTTTGCATAGTAATGTACATCATATATAATTTTTACTTTTATCATTCCATTATTTTAGAAGTTACAGGGGGGGGGACACACATTTTACCACTTTGGGAGCGTCTCTCGCGCAAACTATTTAGTTTAGAAAAAAATGATTTTAGAAACCTCAATATCATTTTTGAAGACCTATCTATTGATACCCCACATGAATAGGTTTGATGAAAATATTTTTTTTGAGTTTTAGTTCTATGTATGGGGAACCCCAAAAATTTGGTACTTTTTTCTATTTTTGTGTAAAAATCTAAATGCGGTTCACTGAATACATCTACTTACCAAGTTTTAACACTATAGCTCTTATAGTTTCGGAAAAAAGTGGCTGTGACATACGGACGGACGGACAGACAGACAGACAGACATGACGAATCTATAAGGGTTCCGTTTTTTGCCATTTGGCTACGGAACCCTAAAAAGGTATAGCAATATTGTATGTATATTCTAGAACTAGGTACCTACTATAATGTAGTGTACCTACCTACGACCTTGGTACTCAAAGGGACTTGCGTGGTCTAGTTGGAATAGACAGACCCAAAGACGCGAGTTCAAGCCTCGCCTCAAGTAAAATTAAAAAAAAAACTAGACAAAACTGCCTTGAGCAATTAAAACAAATTAAGAAGTATATCGCATTATTGCCAATGCAAATGTGTAATTTACTAATCTTCAACACACCCGCCGATTCGTCCGGCGGACTTTACCGTTTTTTACCAACATTACCGGCGGAATTACCTTTTATGAATCTAATTCGAAATTATTGAATTTGAGCTGAAACGCACAGATTCGATCCGACGGACACCGCCCCGGATCAAATTCGAAATTATTGAATTTGAGCTGAAACGCACGAATTTTATCCGACGGACACCGCCCTGGATCCGACCAACACACAAGCACCGATGTACGCCGGCA
Organism: Idaea biselata; assembly: GCA_958496205.1. Classification (NCBI taxonomy): domain Eukaryota; kingdom Metazoa; phylum Arthropoda; class Insecta; order Lepidoptera; family Geometridae; genus Idaea; species Idaea biselata. The sequence goes on from OY292397.1 coordinate 8,896,586, forward strand.
ACCGACGCGACGGAAACCGACTTTATCTCAAGCGTACAAATTAAATCAAAATATGTTTATTCATTCGGATTTTCACAGAACACTTAGAAACGTCAGTAATCTAGTGTGTCTTCGGAACGCGACCTTCAATGAGAAGAAGACACAAGAAACTCATGAGGTTTTTTTTTGCAGTGATCATGTGTCTATTATATACTATTGATGGCTTCAATATACTTACGACAAAGAAATCGTATTTAGGTAGGTACTTATTAATCGACTTTCTATACAATTCCTAGATTTAAAATCAAGATAACAGCCGGCAATTTCAAAGGTTATTGGCCATAATAACCGCAGCTCGGTTGCTGATCAACCATTTAACCCTTCGACCTACCGGTACTGTGACAAAGTTACGAACCAGTACTCTATTGTACTAACAGTTATAACTGGACCATGGCCCTATGCCACGGTTTAAGGGTACAGTCTACCTACTCTTTTCTCCATACAAACTTTACAAACGTATAGTCGATTGTTTCCTCCCTGGATAAAGATATTAGAAAAAATATGTTTATTCCATAAGTTCTATATCAACTATGACCATGCCATAATTTGATTTTTTTCATTTTCATTATTTTTCTGAATTTTATTTCTATTCTAATTAGAAAAGGAAAAATAAAACAAAACGTAGGGGCATAGTCATGGCAGATGTAGGTTTTATGGCATTAACATATTTGCTCTAAGGTCTTTATCCAGGGAGGAAACAGTCGACTACGTTTGTGTGGAGAAAGAGTAGAAGACTCTCCTCTTAAGCTTTTTAAGATTAGTTTCTTCATTTTATGTTCATATTTTATTTCGTTTTCATTACGGACAGCAAGGTATACCTACTCCTATTTCTGAATCTTAGATCAAAAATGTAAACAAAGAACTGTCTATATCAAAGGAAAAAGCAAATAAAGAGCTGAAACTTTTAAATAAAATGTATGTGTATTTTGTTTACATTTTTTAATTAAGATCCTGAAATAGAGTTATAGTATTTTCCGTGTAGTCTGGCATAGAATAGGGCTATCATATCTCTTCCTGTGGATATGGTTGTCTTATATAAAAGGCGATTATGGGATCTGGGGTAGTCTAGCGAACTCGGATTTCTCCCGGTGCGGTGGCAGGTAAATTACTTGGTGCTAAGAAGGGTGTTAGGGCAACGGTCGTTAAAATATTGTCAAATGAATTTGCGTAAGCATGGTCGATGGGTCAATGGAGACCTACCTGTGCTTTCCTCAAATATCCGAATTATTTGAGGAAAGCACAGGTAGGTCTCCTAAGGGCAGGAAGAATTGGTACTTAACTAATGTTTTCATTGAAAGATGAACCTCAATACTGTTCTATACGTTGCGTTTAGATAACCTTTGTAAAGTTTCACGATAGCCTGCGGTCAAAAGTATGTTGAATGTTTGTCTTTGTTTTTACTGTAAACAGAAAACAGAATATACCCACGTAAAGGCCTGTTAGTGGTTAAATATGCGAAAAACCTACTAGTTATATGTATACTAATATTAGCAGACTTGGCTTTATCCCGTGGCATTTTCCAAAAACCCTTTCTTAGTGGATAGTTAATTATCACAAAGAACACACTCTCCAAATTTCAAGTCTCTAGGGCCAGCGGTTTAGGTTCTGCGTTTATATATAGATCAGTCAGGACTTTAAATTTTATATATAGACTAGCTGCGTCCCGCGGTTTCACCCGCATAACTCCCGATTCCGTGGGAGTTTTTAAAAATCCTTTCTTATCGGATGCCTACATCACATAAAGAACACAATCTCCGAATTTCAGCTCTCTACTATCAGCGGTTTAGGCTGTGCGTTGATAGAAAATCAGTCACTCAGGACAAAGAATTTTATAGATATAGATTACGAATGTAAAAATTTGTGTGTCAGTAAGTGTTTCACGTAAAAGCAATACGGTATGCAGATAGCTGGAGGGTTAACACATAGGTCAAAAATTCCCACGGAATCGGGACTACGCGAGGGAAACCGCGTGATGTAAATATATGAAAAAATATCATTTTGGTTGATGGGGTGTTGGTATAAAATCGCAAATGAGTAGGTATACCTTTACCAAAAAATTCGGTACAAGAAGTGAGTTGATAAAAACTCATAACGTACGGCTTTTACGACCATTGTTTCGGAGTTTCCTATAATTTCTGGGATTTTGGCACCGAACCTGCGCCCAGAATGAATCGTTCGCTGCTTTTGACATTTCCATGAGTTTCGCACATTTTTTTTACGTGGAATGCTGATGCAAGAACGGTATTCATTTAAGCGGGTAAAAATCCTAAACCGTTGATTTATAAATTGTGCTGTTCTGAGATTTTTGTGATTTGTGAAATTTTTATGGCGACTTTTCCGTCGTTCAATGGAGTATGATGATTTGCATAAAAACTGAAAGTCTCCGCCCACTGAAACGGTTCGTATTTTATTGATTTATTTTTGTCATTTGCAGGTGACCTATTCTACAAATCTATGGTCCGAGGCGACTGGAATAATCGAATGAGATAGCGCTCTTTTACGATATTAATTCTGTCTATTCAATTACGTTTTGTTCGAATACTGTAATTGAAAATTACATCAGAGAATAAATAAATTTTCCTTTTAACAATTCCTTTTTTATTAAAAAACACTTAATGAAGGTGAAATTGAGACCTTTGAATATTAAAAATTCATTAATTTGAACATTATTGAATCTATACAATTACTTTAGCTCTCTCACGAACCGTTTTTATTTTCTTGTTAATTTACACTTCCCTTAAACAGATTATAAACTTTGTATCTCTCATTAAAACATAGGTAACCTTTCTACCCTTTCAGTTGTACAAAAGTAGAGATTTTGTAAAACACGAGCAAACTTTGGGCGCAAATTATTTAAAATTGAGGAAAAAAACAAGTTAGGACCGACTCCTTGATAACACTCCAAAGAAAGAGTTCAAAGCAAATTAGGTTTGTCTCAGTTTGTTAGCTATTATTTACTTTGAGAATTTATGAAAATAGTCTTCATTTTAGCTAATATTATTTCTATATTTAATAAGGTAACAACGAAAATGTAAACATGCCAAAACGCCTTTACGGTATCCAACTCTTTACTCTTGGGTTTAACATTAAGTATTTGTATTTAAAGTCTTTACAAGTATCTTTTACCTACCTTTATCCAGGCCGACCGCGCACCAATATCTTTTTCTTTAAGAATAAGTTATGTGCGCTAAAAAACATCGCTCTTACGGTGGAGGAAAACATCGTGAGGAAACCGACATGTCCTAGGACTCACCACGGTCTGAAGGCATGGGACATTCGCCAATTCGGAGTAGGATCCCGTGGTATCGTACTGCCTAACCCCTCTAAGAAATCACGTACAATGGCCCAATTGTGAGGCTAAGTGCAGAAAAGGGCCAGCGAAAACTAACTAACTAACGACCTACCGTTAAATGTAAAGGAACTCTAGATAAACTTTCAATTCATAATAATTTTGTATTTCCCGGGTCTTAATCACGCGTTTTTTAACTTTTTAATTTTCTTACATCGACGTTTCGACCATGTTACAACGGTCTTGGTCGCGAGAATACTGACAGACAGTCCGAAAATACAAAATTATGAGTTCCAACCGTGTTAGTTTAAAAAGTTTTTAAACTTTCAATTATCATAAAAAGGACTACCTAAATGTCCAACACAGTAACTAATTCTAATGCATGGACATATACTTTGACCGTCATGCCACGAGCCATTCCGCTTTAATTGGAGTAAATATTATTTAGCGAGTAAGTAGTACCTATTTGCTGTATTTCCTGTAGTCATAAACTATTCCAATTTAGAATTAGTAACCGAGATGTGCTTCTATCACGGAGTTTGGAACCGTTGATGAGTCAAAGTGTTCGTGGTGTGTTATTGTGATAGTATTGCAGTGTCTGAATTTCTAGAAGACACGTTAAGCTAGGAGTATATCTAAATTTTATATCTGAAATATAGTAGGTATTGTTTAGAAGTGGATGATGTCGAAGATTGTTCTGTTGAAGCAAATACTTGTACTTGCTGAACGTGTTTTGATTTCTGAACATTATTTCTTATAGCCTAAGCCTAAGAACCCTCCTTGGACCACTCGGTATAGTTCCTATTTACTGCCTCGCACTCGTCCCTTCAGCCGAAAGGGGGCTGTTCAAGAGTTCTAGGCGAAAAACTTTTGTTCTACGACTTTTAGAAATTCGAAGTAGTTTTCGAAAATGTTGACTTTAAAGTTTACTTTAAAACCATAGCTGTTTCTCAGGGTTAGAGGTCATTGGCCTTAAGTTGTCCTTTAATTTATTTTATCTGGCAATGAATGACGTGATTTTTAATAATATTCTGAAGGTAATCTGAATCACACTTTTTTAATTGCTAAATTTAGATCGGTATTTTGCACACCGTTAGTACCGTTTATCTGCCATAGCCACTGCAAGGCAAACTTCATAATAGTCCAGCGTTCTTACCTGTTCTTACGTATGTATTGTATAGTAGCATGCCTTGACAAACTTTCAGCTTTTATAAAATAACGAAGGTGCATTCAGGCTAATATAGGTAGTTAATAAACGTGGACTAAGGTCGGAATAATTTTACCACCTTTTGTTTCTGTCTGTCAACTTTGAAAGCTCTTGTCACGGAAAAAGACAAAGCATGTTATTCCTTCTCCGACCCTACTCCACGTTTATTAATAAGGCTATTAGTGTTTACCACACTTCATAATTTCTACGTAAACCCTAGTTTTGTTTGTCATATTGTTGTCGTAATATAGACTGTATAAACTGTAGGTATGTGTAAATACTTGTTTGCAAAACTGGCGAGCTAAGTTAGCTTACTTTATTTGGCTGTGGTCCTTTGGCTTATATAATAACTGGACTGAGTTCTAGTACTTTGTTTTTTTTTATTTGTTTCTAAATAAGAGAAAATCTTGTTCATCTGTACATTAGATCTGCTGAATGTTCGGTAGTTAAACTGAAATTTTGTAATGCGGGTCTACTCTACAGAGAGTTTTGCTTCTTTGTGCTTGTATATAATACCCACCTATAGCATAGTACCTACCTACATCAGATATGTTTTAGTTTTAACGAAATTTAAATGTAGGTAAGTAGGTTGTATACTGTTGTTTGTCATTAGCAGCTAGTGGACTCTGCCACTGTGTAAATAAACTGAAAACGGCGGTGTTGAACAGTAAAGTTAAAATTAGGTCCCGTAGGTGTCGTAAAAGGCGATTAAGGAATCTGTATATAGGGGCCTAGTGCGAACATGGAGTTCTCCACGCACAGTAGCGTGTATTGCTTGGCCCCAAGGAGGGTCGGTGTCAGGCAGGCGTACGCCCAGTTAAAACATTGCAAAATTGCCATCTCTAGAATCTAGAGTGATGGCAATTTTTATGCCTTTTTTTGATAAACCGGGAACATCGTACAGATCGAGATAAATCAATAAGGACAAAGTGTAGATATCTACTAATTTCTTATAAGACATCGGTAATTTTACGTCAATTAGATTTACTATTTTATTATTTCAAATATCTTCCAGGTTCTAGGTTTCAACGACGAAAATAAGAATTAAAATTGTAATACAGCTGTTTATACCAAAAGGATAGGATTGGTATAAACTCCTATCCTACTAATTTTATAAAGCTGAAAGTTTGTGAGTATGTATGTGTGTTTGTTACTCAATCACGTAAAAACCGCTGAACCGATTGCGTTGAAACTTGGAATATAAGTAGCTGGAGATTTAGAATAATACATAGGCTATTTTTTATTCCGATATTCCCGTAGGATCGGGACTTACGCGGGTGAAACCGCGTGGCGCATCTAGTTACCTATATTATAACAGCAATAATATAAAGAACTCTGTAAGAGCCAAAGATCCTTATCGTCTATTGTCATTCAAGAGCACAGATCTTATAAGTATGAAAATAAAACTGAATATGTAGGTACACGTAATTGCCTCTACATCTTGTAATAAATAATACCTATTGGTAAGTAACGTGAACGAACGTTAAGTACATTTTTATTTGCGGCACAGTAGATATTAGCCGGGGAGGTGAGCGACAAAAAAATGCTTCCATTTTCAAAAGGCTCATTCATAGAACTAGAAATAGCCTGCCGTCAGTCTGCCTGATTCGTTAGCGTTTAGCGCCGAAAAACTTTGTCTTTACATTTTTGTCGCTCACCTCCCAGGCCATATTATGTACATACAGTTGGTTGGGTTGGTAGCATGTGGGTAGGTATACATTTTTTCACTCACATTTTTCACAGAGGAAAGTGATTATTTTTAAGAATTGACTATAGTCGAGTTGGTACCGCGGGCGAAGCGAAATTATTAATTAAAAACTTCGAATCTGTGTTTATAATATTCAAATCTAATCGTTAGTACCTAATCTAATAATCTTTTTCATAGAGCGAAAGAGTCCGTACCTATAATATATAATGTACTTTGTGGTCCATACTACCAAACTTCATGATTTAAATTTACAAAGAAACATGTAGACACTTTTGCTCCATAATATTATACTCTATGGGCTTTTCCAACGTAGTCAATTTACGTTGGAAAGACCCAAGGCCAATTAAATTTAGGCCATTTAGACTAAATACTACTACTAATAACGATCGTTGTATGGTGATGAGATGCCTCGTTGTTCAGTTTGTTGTGCAGTCGGGATTGAATTGATGCAGGTGTAGCCACCCAACCGAAACGTCGTATTCGCCTGAATACTTTGCGTTGGCGTACCCGGCCACATACATTGCGTAAACACAAATATTCGCGCTAGCTCGCTAATGAAGCCACAGCACAAACACATTAATGACACCGCTCCGCTTGCGATAGGAACTTGGCTTAAGAAAGGATGACACTGTGACATAGTGAAGCCAATTAGCCTTCCCCTTTTCCAATAAACCTTTAGGTTTTGTTTGTCACAAGCTCGTTTGACTTTCCTCATGAAATATTTCACACGATGTTTATTTGTATTTTGTGTTTTCTCGCGTAAAGGTATCTATCTACGTTGATTTTTCGATTTTCTTTTACACATTTCTCTTCTGAAGCAATCTCCTTTTTACCTCCCGGAAGGCACTCAATTATGAGTGTCGTAGTCACGCCTTTATACAAGAGTTTTAATAAATAAGGTGATGGTTGAAATGAAATGGCATGTTACATTGAGGCCTACTATGTATTGACGAAAAATGTTTTTACGTTCGTTCGGTCGTTTAGGATATACGTTTTGTATTTCCTAAACGACGAACAAAAAACATTTACTACAGTTCTACTTCTTTCTGCGTTTGCGGACGAACGAAAATTGTATGAGGTAAAAATACTATGAAAATTTTGTTTTGTTTTGGATTCGAAGTTTTTACCTGAAAAAGACCTACACATTTTGAAGTTATAAAGTCGATCTGAAATAGAATTGTAGCAGGGTAGTCATAGTCAATAACTTCGTTTAAAATTTCGGTCGTCTGAAATTTTCGATCGTTAATTCGTTCGTGAAAACATAGTAGGTCCCAAGTTCCTTTTGTAGAATACCTCATTACGAATTTTCGTCGACTTTCGTAATATTACATTATGATACAAGTGTGTAATGTTAGTGATTATTGCTGAGTTGGTGTTCATTTCCGAGAAGGAGATAATTTTAAGGGTTTAAAAAAAGCCGAGGACGGTAATGCCTGTTGAGACACGTAAGTAGGTATTGATGATTACCGTAAGTACAACGGTTTTTTAAACCACCCGAAAAGAAAATAAATGAAAAATCTATTTTCTACAGTAATATTATAAAGAGGAAAGATTTGTATTTTATGTGTTTGTATGTATGTATGTTTGTAATGAATAAACTCAAAAACTACTGAGCCGTTTTCAACAATTCTTTCACCATTATAGTGCAAGTGATAGTGAAAGTTTATAGTTAAAGTTCCAAAGTCTTTCATGACATTGGACCACCACGTTCACCAAATGTGTAGTTAGTGGTTGAACAAAAAGATTTTACTACATTACATAAGTGTGTAATGGTGATCAAAATGTCACAGTTTGGCTACAAGCGGCTTTTATTTACCTAAGTGAGGTGCTGTGCAATTACAGTCACTTTCTGAGTCAATGTCTTGAAAAAGTATTGTATTACGTTATTCAAGTCGTATTGTAGGTACAGCATTTTGTTGTTAATTAATTTCGAATTAATTAACAACAATATAATTTAATTAATTATTTTATGATTTTTTTACCTTGTAGGTACTGAAGATATTATATGGTAAAACTCAGCTTGAACTGTAATTTTTTTGTGAAAAAACCTACATTCCTAGGACTCAACACGGTCCAAAAGTCCAAAGCCATAGGACATTCGCCAATCCGGAGTAAACTCCCATGGCGTTTGACTGCCTAACCCCTTTAAGACGAGGCCCGCGCCCTACAGTAGGACAAATTAGCAAAAAAAAAATGCTAAAACATTCCGGCCATTTTAATGAAATTGTATCGCGCACGTCAAATAAAGAAACCGTGATTTTTCTTCAAGTGCCTTCGTGTTGACAAAATTGTCACGTAAAAAATAGGCTTGTAAGGCATCTCATTATTTTTTATGACGCATATTAAAGTATCTAACTACAGCCTTCAGCTGCGCTACTGTCCGCTTTCAACGATGATTATGGAATCTTTTCAGGACTTTGTCGGGAGCAGGTTCTGGTTTGGATGATAATGATAATCAAAGTATGTCGGTTTGTTTATCATTCATTTTAGAGGCCTAGTTCATAATGATTGCTTTGCCTTTTAATCTTAAAGAAAGTCGTCTTAGTTACACTATTTTTAACTCATGAACGGCTGAGCCGTTTTGGTTGAGAATTGGTGGGGAAAATTGGTCGAAATTTGGTCGAAATGCACAAAAAACTTATAAGTAAAACGTTGTACAAATGGGCGATCTTATCGCTAAAAGCGATGGAAAAGGCCAGTAAAATATTATTGGGATTTATCTCAGCTGTCTCTTTAAAAAGTTACAGCACGAACACTATAATCAACTGATGGATAATAAGGTTTCATGATGTAACTCTAACACGGCTATTAAGTGCGCAGAAGCCTTAGCAATGGCAAGGGTGCCTCGGGTAATAAGATTCCGACTGTAATTTCGTCTAAGTTGCACTAATGACTGTGAAGAAAGATAAAAACCATTTTACGGTTAGAATACCAAGACCAGTAGAACATTGTGTTTTATTTAATCTTTTCTATCTACCTTTTACAAAAAACATACCTACCTACTCTCCAAGTTTAAAGTCTCCAGGACTAACAGTTTTAGTTGTGCGTTATTTTTTTTTATTTATTTCGGTCTGAGACCGATATGGCCAATTTGGAACAGCCAGGGTCAAGTTTTAGAATATTTCAAGTTTCTTCTTATTAAAGTTTTGGCGTCGTACATCTTGTACATCTTGCCAGTATCAAGTATTTTGCATGAAATTAGCCCGATTGGGCCTATAGTTTCAAGTCAGGGGCTATGGTAAAGCGGTGGCAACTTTACTATAACCTTCAAGGACCTTCGGCGCGAACGACGGAAAGTCCATGTTTAACACTCAATTTTGTTTTCACTACACTTGTGCACATTCACGGAACTAAATTGAATAAGATTCCACCAAAATTACACAATTTAACCAAGTTTACAACATAGTTTAACGAAAATAACATTGGAGCACGACATGGTGTCTCCGCTTTCCCGCCGAAAGTCAGTTGTGCGTTGTAATATATATCTGTCAGTCAGGACGTAGAGTTTTATGCTTAACTAGTTGTGTCCCGCGTAAATCCCGATCCCGTGGGTATTAAGAAAAATCCTACATCACATAAAGAACACACTCTCCAATTTTCTGCTCTTTGCTCTCAACGGTTTAGGTTGTGCGTTGATTAGTCAGTCATGGATGGATGGAGTATGGAGAAAAAAGTAGGTACACTGTCCTCTTAAGCACCACTCGATGTGGGATTAGACATTGGTATAATTAAGGTATAATGTGGTCAGTTCACGTTACTCGTGAGAGATTTAATTAACACTTTGTGTGCTGTTGTGTCGTATATTATGATCACGACACACACCAGTGATAGCAGCACACAAAGTTTTCAAAAGCAGCGTAATCTGCCTGAGACCCTCAAAAAAATTCGCCGACGATAACCTCAGCGAGGGACCGAAACATTTGTCAAACCCCCTCAACATCTCATCTTATCTAAACAGCTGGTAACCTAATCTTCACTGTGTATAGAACACAATATAATCTATCAATGACATAACAAGTTGAAGTGGCTATAAAACCGCTAAGTGCCGTTGACCCGTCCACTGAAATGGCACGAAATAGCACATTATCCTAAGGGTTTGGCCACCACACCCAGTTTACGACTGATGGGGAAATATCATGTTTGGCTTAATTCCCTAAAAGGCGTCTAGAGTGGTGTAAGGATGGTGTAAATTCACGTTTTTTTATGTCCACTCTACGTGGAACTGTATATGTAACTGACTTGGGTGCCATAAAGGTGCACGTGACAAACCTCAAGCTTCAAGCATAGCCACTGAGCGCTGGCGTAAAAAACTGGCTACAGTTTTTAATCCATATCTTTAAAATGCGTTATTCTTACTGACTGACTTATCAACGCACTGCCTAACCGTTGAAAGTAGAAAGCTGAAATTTGGAGAGTGTGTTCTTTATGATGTAAGCATCCCAGAAGATGTGAGGATTTTGGAAAAAAATCAGGGGAACCGGTCTTACTCGAGTGAAACCGTGGGACATGGCTTGTTTGTTAATCAAAAGTATGCAGTCATTTTAAATATGCTTAAATATGCGGCCTTTTTTCGTAAAATCCATTACGACCTTTTGATAATTTATTTAATAGGCTAAGAAACCCCACTTGGGCTAGCCCGAACCCAAGCCTACTAACTTGGAGGTTAAAAACTAACCTTAGTTTACACATGTGAGGCTATAGGTAATTTACCTACCAAAGGTTATTTTTAAAATGTAGATTGATCGATCAAAACGATTAGTATAAAAATCTTGATTTAAAAAAAGATATTTAAACGCATGAAGATATGTAAGTATAACGCATTTAGGTGAGTAAAACTTACGTGCGTATTAAACATTTTCGGAAAATTGTTCATCTAATTACCTACTTTCAAAATATTTTTAACAGACTTCAAAAAAAAGAATGAGGAGGTTCCGATATTGTTTCATATACAGGGTGTTTCGACGAGGGGGTATTAAGCCGAAAGGGGTTGTTCTAGAGGTCTAGGCGAACAACTTTTATTCTACGACTTTTGGAAATTCTAATTTTTTTTTCGAAAATTTTAAAATTGTATCACTAAAAAAAACAGCTGTTTATGTAAAAAAAAAGGAAATTAATGTTTAGATTGTAGTGGTCCAAACTAAATAAAAGGGCACCTTAAAACCAATGACCTCAAACTCTAAAAAACAGCTGATTTTCATGCAAACTTTAAACTCAAAAATTTCAAAAACTACTTCGAATTTCCAAAACTTGTAAAACAAAAGTTGTTCGCCTAGACCTCTAGAACAACCCCCTTTCGGCTTAATACTCCCTCCTCGCAGCACCCTGTATATATTTAACTGTGTGTACAGTACATTCGAAGACAACTAATCCAATTGAAATGATTCTTCTTCTATGGCAGGAAGGGGCCTGAATACAAGTTGTTTACATAAAAATTTGGTGATGATCTGATGAGGATGTTTGGAATAATGAAATGGTACCCTCCCAAAATGCATTAAAACGGAAAATGGGTTGTCCCCCTGAGGTGCCAACGTTAGGTTACCATACCTACTTGAAAACATGGCATTTGCTTTTGGCTTATAAGTACCTACCTATGTAATTACCATACTTGGCTTTTGTGCACACTATGTTGTTTTTTAGTCTGTTTTTTTTTTCGTAATCCGTTAATTGCGAAAATATTGAGTCATAGATAATTTACCTTTCGAAGGCTGTTTTGAAATTGCATTCGATCGATTAAAACGGTTTGGATAAGAATCTTGATCAAAATACTGATATTATGAAGACGCAAGTCAATAGGTAGCATTATACTGTTATCAACAGCAAGGACCCCGACGATTATCTAGATTACATTTACGCAATATGCACATCAATGTTGTATTTTATTGTGTTAGAGCCTGTCCAGAAAGCGCGATTTACGCGCGAGTCGAGTGTCCCGCTCATTGCAAGCGTTTTACGCGCGTGTGAGGTAACGCGCGAGAGCATCTGGACGGAATGTATGTAGCTCTAGTAACTCGAGAACGCGCGAGTGCCTACGCGCGAGTGGACACGCGCGTAAATCGCGCTTTCTGGACAGGCTCTAAATTAGGAAATTTGACGAATTTGAGCGTCCTGGCGCAAGTTGATAGGGAGACCCGACCCCAAATAACGGGACGAGGGAAGGAAGAAGAAGAAGAAATTAGGGAATTTGAAGCGAAGGCGACGCGGGCGGGTGGGCATATCATACAATAACCCCTCTTGGCGTCGCGCAGTCGGATAAAAACAGGCAGTTTCTAGCCTTAGACTGAAACAATGGTTTTCTTGTTGCATTGCATCGCTTGTGGATCACGTAGGTACCTACATCATACGGTAGAATTGAATATCTATTGACGAAGCATATTTTACAATGTCCCAAACGCACATGTTCATTATGAAACTGAAACTACCGGATTATTAACCGCAAGAATTGAAACAGGAAATCTCAAAGACACTTTTATTGCAAAGTACAAACACAAAGGTACACCCAGTCATCAAAAAATACCGTTCAGCAACATCATAAAATTACAGAACCGTGGACAAAACAATAGCCACATACCTACTTATAAACGATTATTAACAGATGCATAAACTATGTATCATTTGTCTTATACAGTGACATGAAGTTTCAAAGTCGACAGACAGAAACAAACATTACATAATTTAGTAATAGTTAATCATCGTTAATAAATAAAGGAGTAAAAACATACTTAGCCCACACGCGCCCACACGCGCAACGCGTGACGATATCTGGACTCGTGAACTTGTATGAAATCCTTTGAGTTAGAAACATACGATCACGCGCAACTTATTTACGCGCGTTACGCCAAATGTTAAGATCCATATCGGTGAGTGATGGTGCGTGTAGCGTGTGTGGGCTAAGTATGTTTCTACCTTAAAAGGGTAGGTAAATAACTTGAGAAACAGTATGTGTCGGTTGGTGGGAAGTCCCATGTCTCTATGTGGTAAAGGATACAACTTTCAACCAGCACTTAAACTGACACCCAAAGGAATGTTGAACATATCAACCCCAAAAATTAGTTGGGACCCAGAATAACAGTTTTATTCAGACATTTAGTGAAACTTCATCAAAGAACGAGCAAGTTTGTAACTACTACATACGACTGTGAAATCTCTAGAGAGACGTAAAGAGAGTATGGTTTAATTTCTTCAAGCCTATAGTTGTAGGTAAAGAGCTCTTGCAATCATACATGACCTTGCCCTGGTTCATTTCATATTTCTAGTTTAAATTAAAGTGTATAGTTATGTTATATACTGTAGATACTACAAACTTATTATTTTTAATCATCGTCTAAATCACAAACGTAGATTATATGCTGATCGATTGTATGTAGATTTATAGTTTGCTGTTAAAATTAAATGATTTTTCTTGATGGCTGAATAATAAAAAAAACATATACAGTATTTATAGACAGACATGCTTAGAGACGATTGTAATAAGTGAGACCTTAGCATGACGAATGCTAGCTAGAATCAGTCAGTCATCGTCACACTGATTGATGATTCACAAGAGAGAGACCAACATTCTGGCAAAAGCCACGACCACGACTCCCAATGACTGTTCCCTACATATAGATAACATTTAACTTTTTATATTCCTAGATGAAGTCTTAGGCGTGCCTATTTAATTTGTCTACAAATAAAATTAAGAAAAATATTAAAAATTAAAACTCGGACCATTGCGTTTTGGTCGGAGCTCACTCAATTTAAGGGATTTGATATTTTTAACCAACTTCTAAAGCAAGGATGAAGTTCTCAATTTAACGTGTATATTTTTTTGTTGTAATGAAGTATGTCATTTTATTTGTAACAAAAGTTTCAATACATTAATCAATTATTAAATTATTAATTAATAAATTTTTTGGCAATTCACCACAAACTTTTACACGTGTCCGTGCATGTTGCAATGAAAATTCATGACGCGTTTTCCAAGCGGATATTTCGATTAGCTGATCTGATATGAATACGAATACGTTACAAGGACATAATTAAAGATCAAAACAATGTACTCCTTAATTGATTGACGTAACGAAATCTACATTTAGACTTATCTTAATGTTGATGAAATTTTGTTTTAAAAAACTGGGCCATATTGCTAACTAATCAGTTGGTGGTTATCTCAAATTTTGATTTCTATAGGTACCTACAACCAAATCTTATAATATTAAATCTATATTTGAATAGGCGTCGATAATGTTTTGGGCTTCCAAAGACTAGTAAGTTCTTATCGAATCGAATATGGTATTTTCATGTCTTGCTATCTCAGGTTAGTTTATCGCGTATCCGCTAGTATGGTTCTGGTAACCACAGACATATTTTATCAAGTTTGAATGGTTACATGGTAGTAGGAACAAACAACTGGTTCTGTTTTAGTTTAGGTCATTCTAATGCGATCAAGACCTAAGGCGTTCTGAAAACATGAATAGGCAATTAAGGGTTCGCTCACAAAAAAAACTAGGTATGAAAACGACCTAAGTTTTATTTTCCTCACATAGTTCCACGGTGGAAGGTAATTACCTATCTAAATAAATTACCTATTAAAAACAGAACTCCTACTTATGAACTGGTATCGTGGTTGATTATAATAATCGGAGACTTTCATTCAGATGAAAAAAATGAAAATGAAAATGAAAAATATTTATTAACCAATAAAACCTAGTTACAAACAATCGAATATCAGCGGCCCCCACACTAGACATAGTCTGTGTCGTGAGGTGCCAGAAAACAATTTACATTTTAGTGATTGTAGTATTCGGTTGACCGTATCCCGAATTAATTAGTAGGGGATCGGTACTGCAAGTCAACGGAGAGATTTAAATACCTATAGTGAGTTTTTGAATTGTAGACTATGATTTGACACATCTTCCTGACGAAAAAACGCTGAACTGAAACTATACAAGTACGCTGGAATTGGTATACCATACAAAATTACATAAGATCTTTGTGCCTATTTGATTTGCGCCATGTTACGCTGTTGTCACGCAGTTTTATTGATAGTGATGGTGACCGTCCATGGAACCAATAGTTCCGAAGACGGTCACCAATACTTTCAACAGAAAACGCGCGACAACAGCGCAACATGGCGCAGATCAAATAGGCACAAAATTCAGCGCCTATGTCCTGTCCAGTTGTAATGGAGGTCAGTGAGAAAAAATGACAAAAAACCAAAACGTCAGATCGTAGTCTGAAATAAAAAAACAGAAATATACCAGTATACCTACCTATAGGTTAACTTTGTCTAGACGTGTAATCAATAACATCAAACTCGACTATTAAACACATTATGATTTTTCAAAACAATACGTAATCAAACTTATATTAAAATAGATTTATATTAGGTAGATTTTATCATCTACCTTTTGAAACCGAGCGATAACTGATATAAGTGCCCAACTACGGTGTACCTTGTATATCGGACAACCAATAATACCTACTGTGTGATGGATACTCTATAATTTAATGTTTTCACGAAGATGAAAACTATTATTTTGAAATTAAAGACCTTTACAGGTCTTGTAAAGTTCTCGTAACGTTGAGCGTTGAAACAATGCTAAAAGTAATAAACACCACGCGATTAAAACCGAAAAATGTCTTTAATTTCAATACAATAGGTATAGCGAAAACCAAAGCAATCCAAAGAAAATACTACTTATTTTCTTTGGATAATACCATTATTTGGATCTAATCACGTTTAAATAATTTAAGATGTATTTAAGATGTGTTGACGACCTCTGTGGCGCGTCGTGCGAGAGCGCGACTGCAATGCAGGAGGTTGCGGGTTCGATTCCCGCCGGGTGCAAGTATTTATGCTTAAAAAATAAATATTTGTGTCTGGTCTGGGTGTCCTTCTATGTATAATATATATGTATTTACAAAAGAAAAATAAATATAAGTATTATATCCGTTGTCTAGTCACCGTAACACAAGCTTAGTCGCTTACCACGGGGCTAGATGGCGCTGTGTGTTGTTCGCAGAATTTATTATTATTTATTATTATTTATTTAGTTCATTATTTGCTTTGTTTTTGTTTTGTCTATTTCTGTTCGGTTCTCTGTATTTCTAATTTCTTTCGTTCTTTATTTGTAATTTAATAGAGTTTATATAAAAAACATTTAAGATTAGTTTTTAGGGTTCCTAAAGCCTAAAGCGATTATAAACCCACGCTGGGACCAAATTTCTACTAAAGGTAGGTAAACCCTGAACTGACGCAAGTACTTTACTGAGGTACTGAAGGTTAGATATTATTTTCAGTCTTTATTTTAATTTGTCTCTTCTGATATAATTAATATTAATATTTAAAGAATTAATTTCTTTGGCCATTCAGGGGGGAAACACAGTCAGCGTAATGGGCACTTTTGGCCGTAATGGACTTAGTCAATAGAAATTTTTCTTTATTTTAATTGTAATTAGGTTTTAATTTAGGTTTTTTTAGTTTTTATTTTTAAGTTGATTGTAATTTTAACGTATGCTTTAATGAATAAACGATTACTACTTTTAATTTTTGTATTGTGTAGTGTTTGTTATATTTCCTTTGTATATATTCTATATCTTTATCTATATTCTAAAGAATTAATATTTATTTATTACTAGCTGACCCGGCGAACTTTGTTTCGCCTTAGGGGAAAAAAATAGAAAAAAAGCTACCTCCTCACCGATTTTCAGCCAAATCGGTTAGGCCGTTCTTGAGTTATAAATACAAACTTAACCATTAATACTAATTATGTAACAGAATGCGAAATATGACATCATTAAATGATAAGTGGGACCATGAAAAGAGTGCACATTATCGGAGCGTCACGTCATTGACCATAAAATTTATTGGTGCGTAACCTCATTAGTTGAATGAACTATAATTGAGAGACACCGGCTGACCTGTCAATTATACAGACGAGGGACTGAGCCATACGTTAAAGCCATACTTTTTTTATAACAATTATGTCACATCTGCTTCCTCCTTTTCTTTTATTCATTCTTTATTTTCATTTGCAATTTGCTAATAAAACGTAAAGAAAGAATGAGCTCTTAAGAGAAAGTCTACCTACTCTTTTTCCATACAAACGTAGTCGACTGTTTCCTCTCTGTATAAAGACATCATCAGAAAAAAAACATGTTTTTGCCCTAGAATCCATGCCCATGCCTCTAAGTTTTGATTCTTTTCATTTTCTAAATAGAATAGAAATAAAATTAAAACGCAGGCCCATGGTCATAGCTGATGTAGGTTTTACGTCTCTCTAACATCTTTATCCAGAAGGAAACAGTCGACATTTGACATTTGTAAAGTTTGTATGGAGAAAAGAGTAGGTAAACTTTCCTCTTAATTAAACAGAACTATTGATGTGAGCAAATTATAATAGCGGTTGTTTATCATTATGTATAGAATATGGACTAAGCTAGGCCGTTATTCCACTAAGCCAGGCCAGTAGGCCAACACGGACTAGTCCGCTAGTACGTTATGCACCACGACTTAGGCAGGTGGGTGGCTATGGCTACAAGCCGCGGCCTATGTCTCCCACCAAGATACCCGTTTAGGTTGCCTTGTGGGTAGACTGTACCCTATAGCCCTATATTCTTTTAGACCTGGGTTAGTCTAAAACTAGACAGGGACTTGATAAGTAGATTCATGTTTTGGATTATCTTTTGGCGACCAAAATACAAAACATAATATTTTAACCCAGATAGACCTGTGACGTGCAGACGTACCCAGATACAACGACTGCGTGTGCCAACTTTATACTGGCAGTAATGGCAGTAGGTTTTCTGTGTTATTTAAGAAAACTTTTAAAATATTTTATACAAATGTAAACCTTTTAAATTTATGAAAATCAGCTAATGTAAATATAAAACCGTTAATCATAAACTGAAGCACGTTCCGAGGGTTTTTTTTCCGCACAAAAAGAGACGTGACATGAATGATTCAAGAAACACGAAAGAGATTCCTTTAAATTGATTTCGTTTATATCTACAATACTCGTACCTAACTTCCCACGCTAAGGTACCAGAACCATGAATCAAGATCTTCACTGATTCAGTATCCTTGACTCTTTTAGCAAATAAGTTGCCAACGTACGTGAAACTACGTATACCAATATGAAAACAAGAATACAAAACGAGGCTTTGGATAAAACAGTATGATATTTACTATTACTGTGTGTTTCCGCAAGTAGCCCTACAGTATAACTGGGCCTTTTTGCGTGACTTTAAGCCGTAGGTTTCCTCACGATGTTTTCCTTCACCGTAAGAGCGATGTTAATAGCGCACTTAAATTTTTCTTAAAGAAAAAGACATTGTTGCGCGGTCGGCCAGGATTCGAAACCACGACCTTCGGAATGAAAGTCGCGATATCTACCACTAGACCAACACAGCTCTTCTCTCCGCTCTATGATATTACTAGCTGACCCGGCAAACGTTGTTTTGCCTTATAAATTAGCCGTAGCCGATAGTAGCCGATTCTCAGACGTACTGAATACGCATATAAAATTTGGTAAAAATCGGTCGCGCCGTTTCGAAGGAGTACGGTAACTAACGTTGTGACATGGAAATTTTATATATTAGAAGAAGATAGATGTCGCTCGAGTAGGGAGTCATTTCTGTGTTAGAATTTTCCAAAATTTAGTTTCAACACCTACGCTTGCCTGCATGCGGCGTTGTACGCGTTCTTCGAATACCTACGTAATGCAATGCAAAAATACTTACTTAGGGTTGATTCATGCTAAACCGGACCGTGTCCGGCCCAGGGTGGGGCCCGGTCAAGCATAAATCATTCTATACATGGTGTCCCATCGAAGTTCCCAGTGATACAACGATTGTAAAAATACTACTGCTGAAAAATGAATTAAAAAATTGACTACCCGGTGGAATTCGAATTCGCGACTGCTGGTATTCCGTCCCAGCGCGATAACCGCTACGCCACAGGTAAGCTGAAATTTAGAAAACACCTCCTCGTGTTCTTGCGAGTAAGACCTCGTAGTGATATCTACCGGCGCACTTTGCAGTGAGATTAGTTTCATTTATTTCAGATATACTATACATTATACTTTTATTTTAAAATAATTTAAATTAATAATCCAAAAATGAGTCCCTAGGTATAGTACCCAAAAGGCTGGCTGCATTGCCATTTGCAGTTCAACTCTGCTTATAATTCTCCATATTAGGTACATGGAAACGAAATTAAGAAAGCACCTCTTTTTAGGGTTCCGTACCTTAAGGTAAAAACGGGACCCTATTACTGAGACTTCGCTGTCTGTCTGTCTGTCCGTCTGTCCGTCCGTCCGTCCGTCCGTCCGTCCGTCCGTCCGTCCGTCCGTCCGTCCGTCCGTCCGTCCGTCTGTCCGTCTGTCACCAGGCTGTATCTCATGAACCGTAATAGCTAGAAGGTTGAAATTTTCACAGAAGATGTATTTCGGTTGCCGCTACAACAACAAATACTAAAAACAAAATAAAACAATTATTTAAAAGGGGCTCCCATACAACAAACGTGTTTCAAAAATAACAAGGAGTTTAGTTCAATGTGAGGTCGCTTCTGATTGGTCAGGACAAATCGAGTTGGTCATGGAATTCAAAATGGCTGCCCTATCTGTCAAATATACCAGTCTGCCTTACTTACCAAAGAGTTTCTTATAAGTTTCAGATTTTCTTTGTGCCAAGGTCTTTTTTTTTTATTGAGTGATTCGGTCGTTTGATGGGAGTAGAATCGAAGATAAATATTTCATATTTTCCTATAAAATTTAAAAATTGGTTGTTGTAAACCATTTTAGGGTTCCGTATTCAATTGTGATAGTGGTACGGAACCCTTTGTGCGCGAGTGTCGCACTTGCCCCGTTTTTTTTTTATATCTTGAGTCTTGTTCTTGTGTTCCGGGAGGCTTACCCGTGGCGTAGTGGTTATCGCGCTGGGCGTTTTTTCGAAAAACGTTTTAATAATAGGTACCTATAGATGCTTAAATTTTGTAAATTGTTTTTAAAATGTTAGTAATTTCAAATTGTTCGAACGTTTTCTAAAAGAAAGCTGAGGCATACCACATAATATTATTATCTGACACACTGGGAAACGTAATTTTTCTAGCGTATAAAAATTACTTAGAAAAAACTTTAAATAATAGTACGACGACGTTTAGACTTTAGGTATACTTATTACTTATCTTATTACACTCTCTTAGGTTATCTTTGGTTCATGCTATCTGAGATAATTCCGGACCTTGAGGAAGCTGTAAAGTCACCGGTAGATGGCGCTACGACTTAGTCGTCAAAAAGAAAGCATTCCCTAATTTCAACCCAATGGAGCCCATCAGTTAGTTAGTACATCGGTTATACGAAAGGGATTCGGTTCAAACCCCACTAAAAGCGATTTACGGTAATATAAAACATTATTAAGCGACATTTTACTGAAACTTAGAGGTAGTGTAAATCACAAGAGCGAGGTAAAATATAAGTTTGCTTTAATATTATAGCTTGACAAGATGTAGGTACTTTTTTAAAGATATTAAGGCCGGATAGCAGAGGTCTATTTAAAAATATATTTAGTTAAATCAATTTAAAAATAATTAACAGTAAATCCAATACCTATTTGACTCTATTTCAATAAATAGAAGGTTTCTATTATTTGTTATCTATCAAAGTTAACAGGAATTGATATTTTGACAGTTCTTAATTACGTTTAGGGGCCTAAGCATGCTTAGGAATAGTTATGCAAGCCGACCCAAATCTATTATTTACCACAATGCGTTTAAAATAACATCGTTCTTAAATCAAACTTCGAATAACAAATCTTAAAAGTTAAGTAAGTTTAAGTACCTATTCAAAACCCCCTCTATGTATAATATGTACCTATGTATTTACAAAAGAAAAATAAATGTAAGTATTATATCCGTTGTCTAGTCACCGTAACACAAGCTTAGTCGCTTACCACGGGGCTAGATGGCGCTGTGTGTTGTTCATAGAATTTATTAATTATTATTTAAAAAAACACTTACCTGAACAAATCGAGCAGTACAAAAGAACAGCAACGAACCACCGCATTTTTCCAACCAAACTATACAACACACTTCATAGAAAACAAAACTAAACGGATTTTGTTTTCGAAACTTTTCGCGATACACTTGTTTAGTATTAAATAATGCGACGAACGAGAATGGAGTCCTGTTTGAAACTGACGCGGTAGGAAAGAGTTCATCTCGGGACCTATGACACGCATGCGCAAGTCAACCATGATTAGTGCGTAGGTATTATGGTAGACATATAGGTACCTACTCAGTAAAAATGTAGGAAATTACGAGGTAATTGTTAACATTAACAATAATTAGGTAATCATAGAAAATGATTGATTGTTTTTTTTTAACTCATTTTTCGGTTTTAATCGCCTGAGATCTTGAGACCTTTTCAAAGGTCTCGAAACGTTGAATATTGAAATAATGGTAAGAGTAATAAACACCTCGCGATTAAAACCGAAAAATGAGTTTAATTTCTATCCAACATCGCGAAAACAGAAAAAAGATCTATGATTATTTCTTTATTGTGCACACGACAAAAATTACAAAAACAAATAACATGAACATCTTAAAACTAGGTGGAACAAAGGGCGGCCTTGTCAGTTAAAGCGATGTTGTTCAGGCTACCTTTGAAAAATGTTGGTACCTAAATGTTTGTCTGCAATTTATACAACTATCAAACATAGAAATATTTTAAAGAATTCGACTATTATATTAATATTTTTAACTTAAAATCTCAAATAGCCTTATTAATAAACGTTAAGTAAGGTCGGAGTAATTTTACCACTTTTTGTTTCTGTCTGGATAGAGATGCAAAAAAAACTATTTTTTTAAGGTGTGCGAACAGTTTGACTTTGGAACTGGTGAAACTTGTTCAAAAAACACAACGCAAGGCGGGACTTGAACCCACTTTCAATTCCTTTTTTTTTTTACTTGGAGAATCTAATTAAGACCGTCAGGCCGCTCCCGGGGGAGAGCGGCCCGGTGTGTGGGAGAGCGGCCCCCTGGCCGAAGATGGTGGGTGGCCAGGGTATACCCACTAAACTCCAAGGTGTCCGTCTCGCCGCAAGTGTGGGACAGACGGGAAACGCTCTCGCATACTACCGTCTGCCCCACAGCGGTTGGCCGCGTCCGGCCTCCTCGCCAAAACCTCCGAAGAGGAAAAACCCTCACGAGGGGCGGCGTGGACAAGCCCGCGCCGCCACCACCTCGGGCTCGTTGTTTGACGGCTGACCCCCCCGAGTCAGCCGCCAAAAGCCGTTTAGGGGAACCAGGGATGTCTGGACACTCCTGGTTCCCCTGCGACGAGTGAGGTCTGTGGCCCCGTCGCCGACCACCATTCGGCTGCAGGGGATAGGGCGAGCGGCAACGACACACCGACACGCCTCTTCCCCTGCAGCCCCACCGCGTCCGCCATCTAGCGGTGGCGGCCCCGCCGAGGCCGCGGCAGATAGGGAGAGCGGCAACGAAATACCGACACTCCTCTCCTGCCGCGGCCCCGAAACCTCCTCCAGCCGCGAGCGGCTCCTCCTCAGGTGGGTTCCTCTTCGCTTCACTGTGGGTGACCAAGCCACGGTTACTAAGCCCCCCGCCACGACAAGGCGGGAACCCTTCGGGGGGGAACTTTCAATTCCTACGACAACCTAGCGTTCGTTAGACCGACGTGGGTGAACGACCGCTGTTACTTGGTCTAACGTTGTGTTTTTGTAGATGTATTTTTTAAAATAATATTTTAATAATAGTTCACACTTAAAAAAAGATAGTCTGCAATCTAGTCTTTTAATATTACATTATTAAAAGACTAGATTGCATTAGGGAAAATATGGGAAGAAGGGAGTGAGCGAGACAGGGATTAGATTGGAATGGAAGATAAAGATTTGCTGTACCGACAGAGAACAGAAATACATAAATTAAGACAGGCGAAACCATCCCATCACAATAACTCAAGCATTTTTAAATTCTGCAGTTTAGTTTATCAATAAATGTATCCAAGTCCTTGGCATCATTTAAGTCCAAATAGATAATCGCTGGTTTGTTGTCCACTCAATATTTTGCGTTTAAACGTGTTATTGGAAAAGGCATCTACGTGTTCGCTTCGGTCCTGTACGTGGCCTTTCAAAGGTTTAGGGTTAATAATCCTGTGTTAGTAGATGTAAGAGCCCTATAGCCGCTAAACTGAAAATCCCTGTCGGGCTCATCGAAAATTGTTGATTATTTCATGACGGAATGTCGTAGAACTTTTTTTTGTGTATGGATTGTAGGTGACATTGTTTCCTACATTTTGGTGTAGTTTTAAGACAAGAACCTCCGATTGGTGCAAAGCCTATCCAAATTTTAGACAAAAAATGTCTGATTTGGCTAAAATGTCGATAGGATTTAATACGTTTTGACATATTTGTATGGAAACTGCACTAAAATATAGGAAACAATGTCGCCTACAATCCATATACAAAAAAAAGTTCTACGGCATTCCGTCACGAAATAATCAACAATATTCGATGCACCCGACATGGATTTTCAGTTTAGCAGGTATAGGGCCCGCACACAATTAACATTCCTCCGATCCTCAAGCATAAAATGATTGATGTAAATTAGTCAGTAATGATGAATAAATAAATAAATATTACTTATTATGGTTTTAGTACGTAGGTGTAAGTTTAAAATTCACTAGGTATAAGTCATTTAATTTCTTTCTTAAATAAGGGTTTTTTCTAAAAATAAACCAAATAACAATTAATATCTAGGTACATCAGTACAAAACATTTTATATTAGTTTATTACTCTGAAATAACAAAATAATATAAAATTAAATTTAAAGGTCTTATAAATAACTTGGTCTTGGTAAAACAGTGAATGACTAAACCAGAAGTCTGTCGTCAGCAGAGCAGCGCGCTCGCAAGAAACAGGAATCTCCTTCTTCCTTCCTTCCACATGCCTTCTGAATGTGAGCCTTCCAGAGCTTCTTAAAATATTGGTCCAGGTTATTGGCCCTTGGCTATCAATTCGTTTGCCGAAATGACTATCGGAACAATACTTGTCGAATCAACGTGCCATATTATGGCGGTAATCTCTAGGGCCAAGTCCGAGTACTTAGTTTTCTTGTCTTACATAATTTAGTTATTAATATTAGACGTACAGCTTCTATTATTATGTCAAATCGGCATGACCAAATGACCGATGAGAAAACTCACAGAACCCATGTATTGTTTGCACAGTTCGAATAGACAGAGCATAACGCTGAAATCACGCAATGTCTACAGGACTTTACTAATTACCATGTAATTACATAGTATGCACCTACACAGTATGAGAGGGGTGTACAAAACAGCCATTCAAGTCCATGCCAAGTAATATTGGGTCAGCAAGGCGCCTCTAAGTTACATCACTTGGATGTATTCTACCATAATACTGCCAAGTTCCAGCCCAGTGCGTCAATCTTAGCACAACTGACCTACATGGTTACAGTTTGGTGTTCTATAATAAAAACGGAAACTTTATAATATTATATCACAGTGGTATGTATGAGTTTTCTTATTCAAATATTGTTTACCTAGACTGATATCGCGGAATTATAAGTCTGGTCTAAATTTGTATTAAAGGTTGATTTTTCAATATACAGAAAAAAATAAACATTACCAAAAAATCCTTCGAAAGTTTGATTTGTTTTTAAGGGTTCGTATGCGTTTATTGGAGATTGGACATTTTATTGGATATTTAATATTTTATTAGACAGATAATAATATCTTTTATCTAGAGAAAAATAAAAATTAGCCCTTTTGGTACTTCTACATTGTGATTGTATAACAAAAAAAAGATAGGTATATATTCCTATATACATATCTATTACTATTATAAAACGGAAGAGTTTGTTTGTTTGTTTGTTTGTTTGAACGCGCTAATCTCAGGAACCACTGGTCCGATTTGAAAAATTCTTTCGGTGTTGGATAGTCCATTTATTGAGGAAGGCTATAGGCTACTTTTGATTCCGATTTTCCCACGGGATCGGGATTTATGCGGGTGAAACCGCGGGGAGCTGCTAGTACTTTATATACCCATATTTTTTTTTGTCATAGTAATTTCTCAAGATGAAGATAAGCAAAGTATTCTAATAGTGTTAGTAAAAAATGTAAAGATTTTTAATTATTCGATGATTATTTTTTATAATTTCGTCCATCCCGACTTCTTTAATGATTTCAAGTTGCAAAGGACCTTCAAAATAAATTCGCAATAAGAACAGAAACCTTAATTTTATCTTATCTCTCCCTTTGCTGTGTCTAATTGGAAATCAAGCGGCGAAATCTCTTTTTGATACCATCGTTACCGTAGGCAATGTTATCTAAATTTTGTTTATTATAAATTTTATCACTAAAGTTGTTTTGATTTGACTATAAATAATCACTTTCAATTACACAGCTGAATTACAGTGATTGTAAGTTGAACTTTCAAGCAGTCAACATGCTTAAGTTTTTAATTTTGTTTACTGCTTTGGCATGTAAGTATATTTATATTAGGTATATTTTTATTTTAAGTGCGTTTAAGCCTGCACTGGGCTCTCTTAGAAATATTTTAAAGTAACAATACTGCTGAAAAAACGCAACGCATGTACGACGGAGAGCGGGATTCGAACCAACAACGCATCTTTACTCAATCCGGGAGCACTGACTTGGCCAATTATTAATACTCTACCGACGTTGTTGGTTCGAATCCCGCTCTCTGTCAATCATCCGTTGTGTTTTTGCAGAAGTATTGTTCTTTTAAAATATTTATTGTTTTATTGTTCTGAAACTTTGTTTTGAGAAAACACATAAAGCACATTTTTTGGTAAAAGAAATATCTCTATAGATTTGTTGTTAATTTGAAATGAAACTCATTTTTTCGGGTTTATTCTCGATAATTTCGTTTTCTCGTCCTCTATTCAACAGCAAGAGGTCTTACACTTCGGGCATTAAAAAATACTTAATTTAATAAAAGCAACGTGATTAAAACCGGAAAAATTACTTTTATTTCAAAAATATCTTCATTTTGAAATAATCTTATGTTATTTCAATTGTTTCAGTGGTTCACGGAAATGCAATTTCAAAAACAGCACGGGCTGGCATTATGAACAAATATTTTGTTTATCACAGGTGAGTGCCCACCATTATCATAAGTTACTTTCATATAGGGTTTTTTTAAAGTGTTAATGTTTTAAACCTTCACTGTCCCGGGATATATTTCCAGCTTTTTATATGGATAATTTACATCAATTTCAAGAATCTACTCTAATTTTAAAACGAAAATAAAACGGCCTATAAAATGTATCTGTATAGGCTCAAAATTGATCCAAGTGGGTTCTACGAAACTGCTTCTTATTGAGATAGTAGGTAAGGTTGAATTTATAGTGACTAGTAAAAATATACCTAGCAATATACTACCGAATAATCTAATAACCTTATTAGGGTACCTATGTACATTTCATCCGAGCGATGTTCCCGGTTGCATCCCTCTCAGGAGCCCAGGGTCCGCTAAACCCCAAATTGTTTTTTTTTATTTGGGGTCGGCGCAGTCGGTAAGTCATCATTGACCATACCTTCTGCAATTATATTTGGCAATGTTTTTACGGCCGGCCGCCTGCCAGACACCAACCCTCTAAGGGATCAAGCAGTTTATCCGCCACCGCGTGGAGAGAACTTAAGGTTTGCTAATCTCCCTCAGATCCCTTAGACGCCTTTTACGACACCCACGGGATGAGATGGGGTAACCCTATTCTATGCCGGGCTACACAGCTAGCTAGTAGTATATATACATATTCGGAACCATTAAATGTACCTACCTACTATTCCATCATAGATCCTCATTTTCTAAATTGAATCCAAACTCAATAGAACAAATTATACCTCGGCAAAGCTTTTCTGCTTTTCATTCATTTGAATATAATATTTATTTAACATAAATACAATAACTTACAAAACAGACATAGTCAGTAATAATTGTAGGTAGGTACACTAAAAATTTTCCCTGACGATTAGGCAAAAAACACCTCCTTTGGTCTTTTTACAACAAAAAGTTATTTTTTAGTTAATTTTAAACATGTACTTTGGAATAGATAGGTAACAATATTATGAAGTTTATAAAAAAATGATAAGCCTTTTGTATCAGACTCATTTTTAAAAGGCTAAACAGTTGACTTCGCAACTAAATAGGTAGATAGGTAACTAAATGTGACTAAACGTCAACAATTAGTTGTACTTACCTACTCCACCTTGACAAACCTTACGTTCCCGCGTCCCCCGACGCGGGAACGTAAGGTACCACATACCTACTCAGAGACATGAAATTTGTTTTCGGCTTATTATTTTTGCCTTTTTAAAGTTTAGTTTGGTTTTAACTTGGAAGATTTTTTTTGTCGGGGGTTTTTAAAATTTTGATCAAACATAGCTAAGAACACTCGCGCAAAAGTCACCTATCAACCAAAAAAAACTACATTGAAATGGGTTCATCCGTTCGTGAGCTACGATGCCACAGACAGATACACACACAGACAGACAGACAGACAGACACGTCAAACTTATAACACCCCTCTTTTTCCGTCGGGGGTTAAAAATAGGCGTAACCATTGACCACTGACCACATCACTCTGTAACCATATTTCGAGCAAATATTAATGACATTAATTCATTCATATCACTATAAATATTTGAACTTGTTCCAGAGATAACCCCACGACTGCAGTGCCAATATTGGAATTTATTGCAGGCGATCCCGGTTTTGACTTACTCGATCCAGCCTTAAACACAATGGTCATTGTTCACGGACACGAAGAGGACGCTACATCTAATTCCGTCAATCATATAAAAATGGGTAAACTAAAGAATAAATTCAGGAATATTATTTATTCAATTAAAGCGGGAACAAATACATTATCATCATCCGAGCGATGTTCCCGGTTGCATCCCTCTCAAGAGCCTGGGGTCTGCTTTCCTACTTTTACGTTTCCACGATCTTCGGCATCCCGCTTAGTGTGGCCATTTACACGCATATCCGATCTTACTGCGCAACTGTCTAGCTATTACGGTTCATGAGCCAACTAGGCAAAGTAAACAGATAGACATACAGACAGCAGAGTTAGTAAAATGGTCCCGTTGTTACCCTTTAGGTACGAAACCCTAAAAATACTATAGAAGCAAAATGACAACTACGGTTGATATCTCTTTTCGCAGATCCAATTATTTTATTATGGAATCATGACTAACGGTACGAGCTGATGCTGAATCAATATCCATAACGCGATCTAAACCCGTGTCTAATATAAACTTAATCAACACTAACTATCAGTACGTGATAGTGAACAATTGCTGACCTATAACCGGTCTTCCACTGCAAGCGGAGCGAAGTTAAAAATGTGTCAGCTTAACATCCAACGATTGTTTCCATAGCGCGAAAGAGTTGTATGACTATGAAAACAACTGTTGTATGTTGAACTGACACATTAATGACCCCGCTCCGCTCGCAGTGGAAAGCCGGCATAATGGTTTTCCTATCCAATCCATATTGGGAATGATATCACCCTTATTCATAAAGGGTTCGTTTCAGATCGCGAAAGAACCTTAAGGGTGAAATCCTCGAGTTTTTTTGTTAAAACCGAATAATAAAATTATCTTTTTCAATACAACATCGCGAAAACAGAATAAAAATCTTTGTATAATCTGTCTTGATTTATATGATTCTCTTGTGAACAATTGTGTATAAATAAATAGTAAATGTTAAAAAAATGGTTTCCAGAATAAAGGGACAAATAAATATCTATAAACGTGACGTGTTCATTAGTTTTCTTTTACAGGACTCATCAGCGGCATTAGTGATCATGGAAGAGACGAGTACAATGTATTAGCAGTAGACTATTCTTCCTACACCAAACAAAGCTACTCGGTTGCTGTAAACGCTGTTCCCAGTTGTGGGCATTATTTGGGAGAATTCTTAGTAGAATTATTAGACGAACTTGAAAAAGGAGATACTGAGGCAGATGGAACTCCTATTCTTATTCCTACTGGTGAAGTTCACTTAGTGGGTTTCGGCATCGGTGCTCATGTCGTTGGTTTTGCTGGAAGACGTATGACCGCTCTAGGACGCCGTCCGGGAAGAATTACAGGTGGGTAAACAAAAATTGTACCTATTCTGTTATTTTTACAATTAAGAGCTATATTGTCTTATTTATTACTAGCAGTGTCTAATATGTAAAATGCAGTGCAAAATATAATATAGCCTATAGCCTTCCTCAATATTGGAGTATCGAACACTGGTCTTTGTTCAAGGTTTGGATCCGACTGGTAAAAATTGGGGAAGTGGATCGCAGCGTCTCAGTGCAAACGACGCAACATACGTGGAAGTCATCCACACTGACGGCAGCGGTATCCTAGCCAATGGTATTGGAACAGCGATCGGTCATGTCGATTTCTTCATAAACGGCGGCGGTAACCAACCGGGCTGTCTCAGTCATACATGCTCCCAGGAGAGAGCCTTTGAAATAATGTCAGACACTCTCAGAAGAGATGACAGATTAGTAGGAAACTTATGTGCCACTAACCTACAACTGTCAACGAATAAATGCAAAGGTTTCGTGGGTCATGTCGGTGGCCTAGGATTCGCAAGAGATAAAATTTTGTAAGTTCTCATAATATTATAATAACATCATATCTTAGTTATGTTCATCTACGGAATAATATCCGCTTTTGAAATCGCTTTTAGACCCCTAAAGTCTGTAGTATATCTACAGGAGATATACTACAGACTTTTACCTCATCAAAACCCTCTGCCGATAGTATTCGTCGGCTGGTACTAAATCGGTGTAATGTGCATCCTTTCATACTGATCAAACCATCAGAAAATAGTTTATAAGTAGTATGGTTAAACTATCTGGCATAATCATATCATGATCAATTAGGAAAAAGCCTGCATGTCCGTTCGTACGTCTTTCTATCTTCTCGGTAAGCATTCTAGACTACCTACCTCAAATTTTGCTACTGGATGTGATAGTGGTCTAAAGAGGATCGGTCTAAAAAGCAGGTACACCTACTTTTTCAAACTTCGTTCTTATTTTTCAGCCCGCATGGAATTTACCGAGTGAACACTAAGAGGTCTCCGCCATATTAAAAGTGAAGAAGATGACTTTTAATTTTAATATTTAATCACAATAAGTATTGTGTATTGACCTATAAGAAAATATGGAACCTTTTACAACGAGAATTTAAACATGTAATGTCAAACACTGCACTTTAGTTCAGCGTTAGCTATATAAACCTACTTTTCATCTAAATTGTACTGTAAATTATGTCTGTACTAAATAAGTCCATTTTAGTCCATGGACATTCATTCTAACTACTGAATATACTGAAATAAAATAATAATTGTGTTTCATTGTGTTTTTCGGATGGGTTCTTTAAATCACCATAAGTATTGTTTTCATTTATACGTACCTACTGTCCGGTTCAAAAGTTCTGACACACAATTAAAGAAATGACAGGGGGTCATTTCTTTAAACTTGAGTTTGTAAGTTTATAATCTTGCATGATTTTAAATGTACCTATGGCATATGGTTTTTTTTTCTCGTTTATCCCAGCGTGTGGGATATCGTAAGATAGCTCTTTTAAAATCATTGTAGATCTGAAAAACTCGATCTTCAATTTAGGGTTTCATTTTTGAAATATTGAGTAAACAACCCCTTATAGTTTCGTCATGTCTGTCTGTTTATCTGTCCGCGGCTTTGGCTCAAAGACGCTTCGTACTGAGAAGCTGTAACTTTGCATGAATATACATATTATTATATTCATGTATATGATATGATATGTATATATTTCATATATGATCACGTGGTACAATAAAAAAACATTATTAGCTCCATCGTATTATAAAACACTATTCCCCCACATGTAAAATTATGAATATGAAGGGGGATGAATATTTTTTCTGGATTTTCCCAACGTGTGGGGTATTCTTAGATAGCTTTTTTAAAATCGTTATGGGTTTTCGAAAACTATTTTTCATTTTAGGGTTTCGTTTCCGAAATATTGAGCTTAAAGCTAGCACTTTAAGCTCAATATTTTTTAAGCTTTTAGAGTTATGTGTAGGTAGCCCTCCTCTAGCAGCCAAATGGCTGTACTTGGATACGTCATAATCACAAGTATTTACGAGAGCAGCAGTACATTTATGTCGTAGGACAATTAAATACACAGGTTTTTTGCAAAAAACCGAATAATTAGATAATTGACTAAGATATTTCTCAATCTTACTGAAACAACTTAGAATTTTTGCAAAAAAACTCATGGCTCCAGTAACATTGCGAAAATAATCGTTGGCTGTCATGATTTTTTTTTTTGAGTTATACAAGGTGGATAGGACGATACAACATTAAACAAAACCCTGGGTTGTTAAAATATGTTTGAATAGTTTGGAATTGTATAATTAACCAGAGAACTGAAATTAAAAAAGTAAAATTTTCAAACAAACTAAATATCCTAAACAATTAAAACCAATACGAACACCATGTACCCATGTGCACAGTGTAAGTACGTGCCGCGGCCACCGAGTATTAATCCTACAGAGCAACAGCTTCATACAAGCCCGCGGTGGTAGGTACTCCACTACATGAACAGCTATGTGTGCGCAAAGCTGTGAAAAGTCACTCACCGCTTTCCGCTCGGGTTTGCCGAGACCGCCCGAAGAGCCTACTCGGCTCACTTACGTGAACCCGTCGGCACACTGTCGGTGAGAGAGGTCACGCACACATATCTGCGCATGTAGTGAAGTACCTACGCCGCGGGCTTGTATCAAGCTGTTTCTCTGTAAGATTATTACTCGGTGCCGCGGCCGCCTGGCGCTGGTGACAGTTTTGTTTTTAGATACATCGTGTAGCAAATTTAAAAAATGGAAAATAGTGTCCTGTGTATGAACTACTCAACTGATTCTGTTGAAATTTGGTAGGTGGACTTTAGACGTGTGTAGGTATGTCCAGTTAAAAAAAATGTTGTATTATCCTATCCACCTTATATGTCTCTAGTCAAATGACTGTTCAACCTTGTTTCTAAGTTTATTAAGCTAGAAAAATTATTTTCAAGGAAAAATAGCATTCAAAAATTTTCACTTGCGGCGAGGCTTGAACTCGCGTCTTTGGGTCTCAGTACCCCAACGTCTATTCCAACTAGACTACGCAAGTTCACGTCTCGTGCCGTGAAAACTTTCAATGCTATATTCTCCTTTGATTGTTTTTACGATTAAGGCTCGTTAAAGCGCCATCTATCTAACGCTGCAGGAACAACTTTCTAGTTGTTTACACCTGCGTCGTAATGATTAACTTTACAGTTAACTCATTACTAACGTAAGATGTCGCTTTTTCCATTACTATAAATTTCTATTAATTTTTGTATGTAGCCGACGACCTCGGTGGCGCGTCGTGCGAAAGCGCGACTGCAATGCAGGAGGTTGCGGGTTCGATTCCCGCCGGGTGCAAGTATTTATGCTTAAAAAATAAATATTTGTGTCTGGTCTGGGTGTCCCTCTATGTATAATATGTATGTATTTACAAAAGAAAAATAAATATAAGTATTATATCCGTTGTCTAGTCACCGTAACACAAGCTTAGTCGCTTACCACGGGGCTAGATGGCGCTGTGTGTTGTTCACAGAATTTATTATTATTATTATTATTATAGCTCTATTCTATTTTATTTAGAAAATTTATTTTCAAGGAAAAATAGCATTCAAAAATTTTCACTTGCGGCGAGGCTTGAACTCGCGTCTTTGGGTCAGTACCCCAACGTCTATTCCAACTAGACTACGCAAGTTCACGTCTCGTGCCGTGAAAACTTCCAATGCTATATTCTCCTTTGATTGTTTTTTTAACTTCCAATGCTATATTCTCCTTTGATTGTTTTATTAAGCTTCTAACCTCAAAGCCAAAGTAAGACACTATTTAAACTTACACGATTTCCGTCAATCATTATTATCAGTATCATTATATTTCAATTTTCATTGTCAATCATTATAATCATTATTTTTTTTTTCTTATTCATCTATGCTAATGGCATAAGGATGATACATACGGTCAATATTTTTTTTTTTTATTTCAAAGTCGTCTTTGTGTACACTTGATTAGACCTTGTTTTTATTTATATTTTTTCAGTTCGTGTCAGGTTCTTATTATTATTTATTTCACCTATTTCTAGTTTGTTAATAGCTTCAATCTTTTTACTTAATTATTTTAAACTGCGATTTTTCACACAGAACTGGTGGGTGGATTGAAGTGGTTTGTTTATTTATTTTTTTGTTTGATATTAATTTTAAGTTTTAATATGTAGTTAATTTTATTTATTTATACTTTATTTATTATTTGTATTTAATAGTAGAATATTATTTATTATACCTAGGTACCTACTGGTAATGTTGGAATCGAGCGGCGATGAATTTGTTGGTCCATTCCTATCGTGCTCCTCGAGCAGTGATAGTGTTGGTATTGATGACAGTTTCCATAGTCTCCCTTCTCTCTCTGACAGCATCGAAGATGTTTTTTCCAATACTCCTAAGAATTTTAATGTCGTACATATAAATGCCCAAAGCATTCCCCGGCATTATCCAGATATGTTGGCATCCTTATATGATAAGAACCTTCACGCGATAGTTGTTTCTGAGACCTGGTTAAGTCCTCGCCTTTCATCTGAATCCTACTCGATGCCAGGTTTCAACTTAATTCGCAATGATCGCGTCGATCGTGTTGGTGGAGGTATAGCAATTTACCTGCGGTCCCACATTCCGTATAAGGTAGTAAGTATGTCGCCGCAGCCTTGCCCGTCTAACTCTGGACAGCACTTATTTTTGGAGGTGCTTATGAACAAGAGTAAGTTACTGCTGGGTGCATTTTATAGTCCCGACTACCAGGTGAACTATTTTGCTACATTGGAAAGCGTCTTAGAAATTGTTATTCCACAATATGCCCACTCTATAATTATGGGAGATTTTAATACTTGCCTCCTTAAGCAAGACCCTGTTTACCTAAATAGAGCGCGCAGGCTTAGGGCTGTGGTGGCTGCGTACAATATAGCTATACTGCCTCTCAATGCTACCCATCATTTCCCTAATTGTACCCCATCTCTTCTCGACCTTATTCTTGTCTCCTCCTCTTCTCACTCTGTGAAATATGGTCAACTTCCGGCAGACTGTTTCTCATACCATGACCTCATTTACCTCTCTTACAAGGTTCGTCCGCCGAAGGCTAAGCCTAAATTAATTTTTCAGCGTAGCTTTGGCGGCATGAAAGTGGAAAGTCTTCGTAGTGATGCTCGGGATATTGACTGGGGCGATATTTTCGATGGTGCTACTGTTGATGAAAAAAATAGTTTATTTAACGATTATGTAATAAAACTTTTTGACAAGCACGCTCCTTTAAAAGCCATTAAATTAAAACACCATCCTTCACCTTGGCTGAATGATGAAATTAAAACATTGATACACAAAAAAACCGTTGCTAAAACCAAACTGCGTCACAGTGCTACTGACGCTAACAAGCAAAAATTTATAGATCTTCGTAATCGCTGCAATAGGATGTGTAGAGATGCACAACGCCGACACATCCACAATTCTATTGAAGATGAGGAACCAGCTAAAGTCTGGAAGTTTCTTAAGTCCCTAGGAGTTGGTAAACAATCTCAAAATCTCACTCCAACTTTACTTATGTATTGTATGTATGCCTATGTATATATTATATGTATTTTGTGTATTGTATCTGTATTATATATTTTTGTGTAGGTATATATAATGTTTTGTATAACATGTATTTTATATATCTATTTATATATTAATATTAGTATATTGTCTATTGTTTTATAGTTCATATATTTGTTTCTTTTTTTTTTTGGTCTTCTACTCAATTATTTATCCTGCATAACCTACCGTTTCAAGCTAAACAGTTTATCTCCATCCCAAGGTTGCCTGGAAGAAATCGCTTTTAGCGATAAGGCCGCCCATTTGTGCAATTTTCTACTTTTAAGCTTTTATGTTTTTATACTTAATGTATGACTGTATTATACCTACTTAATGTTGTGCAAATAAAGCGTTCATCTATCTATCTATCAGACACGGCCACTGAAATGAAATTATACAAGTAACGTTGGAATTGCTATACCAGACTTTTGTCTGACATTAGATCTTTTTGTCGATTTGATTTGCGCCATGTTGCATGTCGCGCGTTTTATATTGAAAGTGATGGTGACCGTCTCCGGAACTATCAGTAGGTACCATGGAACAGGGAATAGGCAATACATCCAGTGCGCTATGTCCCGTCCAGTTGTAAAGGAGGTCCAGTGGATACGGGTCTAGATCGCGTTATAGATTATCTTTTCAATTAATTAACTCGACGTTTCGGCAAACGGGTCACACCGGCTCACACAGTGGTCCCGAAAAAACAGGAGTCTGGAGGAAGAGGGGAGTCGTCTAATAATAATGAAAGTTAAAGTAATTTATTCATATTATAGAGCAATATAATACAAATACATTATTATTTTGACATGTGGACTTATGACTATGATTTAGTGGGGTTCCGGAACGCGCCCTCCGATGAGAAGATGCCACAAGAAACTCATGGGGATTTTTTCTTTTTATAATCATAGTGTTAAATTACAATCGTCATATTAATTACTCGCCTCGTTTAGTAGGTACTGTGGTATTCATATCTAATGAAGATTACTTTTGCCTACAATTCCTATTCTTTTTGTTCTTTGAAACAGCGAATTGTACTTAGGTTCATGTTAGGTTTAGTTGTGAACCTTTTGCTGTCGTGGTTTTCTTCTATATTTTTGCTCTTATTTCCATTCGTCTTCTATTTCGCTTATACTTTGTCTAATTAAGGAACCGTCTTTTGGCAGGTGCCAAATATGTAAACAAAGGCACACAAAGGGATGCTAGTATTTAATCGGAACCAAAAATATTCGATTAACGATTATTACTCTGAAGAACTTACAATCGATTATTGCTAATTATTATAAATAAATAATAATAAATAAATTTCTTTATTGAGTGAGGCGAAGTGTCGGGGAGTAGCGACCCCGCAGCTTCCCGAGTGCTCCAGGGGGAAGTCACCGTATGTCACCTCCGGCTTGTCTTTGTTGGCTGGTCGGAGTGAACATTGACGAAGAAGCGGTCCCCCCCCCGCCTCTGGCTTGCCTTCACCCGGTCAGAGTGGAGTCGTGATAGCAGAAATGCTCGGAGGATGGACACCTCACGTCAGTGTTGAGTTGGCCTGCTCTCTGGAATACCAGTGATGACTTAACATCCAGGGAGGTATCTCCATCCTTCAGCCTCTCACGTCCCTGTTGCTCCCTTAGGTACTGAGTCGTAGTTATTGAGCGCTC
This sequence comes from Idaea biselata, assembly GCA_958496205.1. NCBI lineage: Eukaryota > Metazoa > Arthropoda > Insecta > Lepidoptera > Geometridae > Idaea > Idaea biselata. Next base: position 8,933,215 of record OY292397.1, read on the forward strand.
TAGTACCGCCTCTACCACATGGATGCTTCGACAAATTCCTGTGCCGTAGCCAGAGCACGCTGATGTACTGCCAACAGCTTCCTGCGTTGATCTGGCATAGCCCCATGTCGAAACTGAACTAACAGTATGTGTTATAGCGTATATTGCGTCCCCACTTGACGGCCAATATTCAGGCTTGCAGGCGGGGTCAGCTGTACCCCCAGGCCACTCCCAAGACCACCGTCCAGGATAAGTTATTATATTTATTTATTTTTTATATATTTATTTGGAAATCCAACAGCTGTTTCTTAGAAATTACCTCGGCTACTGATAGGCAGGTTGTTCCGGCACAACGGGACCCGGAACACTAAAACCTATTTATAATATTATGTTAAAGCGTCCCTAACTATGATCACATTGGGTATGGAGATACGGGTCCGCTGTACCGTCAGGCCACTCCGAGGAGTAACCATCAGGGGTCTGTTTTAGACAGATCGTATCACCAAACGCTAGTTCGGTTCTCTAAAACGATAGCTGCCTCTTGCCCAAAATGGCAATACCAGATTGTCCAGACTGGTACCGGAGCAATAAAGCCGCTCACCGTTCGTTCCTCGGAAGAGGAGCTAACGACAACCTCGCTGCGGCCGAAAAAAGTTATGTTTGGAACCTATTATGTAGCTATTTAATTTAGCGGTCGAGCGAAGCGTCTCTTAAATGCATGTATAGGCCTTGGCAAGGTTAGCGGTAGACATCTTGATTTTTCGATTTTTTATCAGACAACAAAACTTCGCCTCCTCGCCTATTTGGTTAGAATACACTTATATAAACAAAAAATATTCTATCACATGGTGTCCTAAAGTGACACGTTTCGGAGATTTATAGATAGGCCAATGAAGTTTCAAAAAGTAAAATTGTTCGCAAGTTAGATATACAAAACGTCATTATCTCGGAAAAATTCCTTTCGGAAGAAGACATCAAACCAAACAATCTTTGCCTTCAAACTATGCCTCTAAACCGTCACGGAACAAAGTTATTCAAGGGCTAAGATTTGCAGCCATCTGAAGACTTCAAAAATCGTAATGTTGCGGAATAAAACGTTTACCGAGTGCGAGGGACTCAGCTCTCCATTTTCAGAGATTTTCTTAGCAATAGGAAACAATGTGTTAAGATTGAACAGTATCACAGCGATGACGTTGACGTAACCTGCGGTGTGCCGCAAGGAAGCGTGATTGATCCTACGTTATTCTTAGCCTACATCAATGACCTCTGCAATATGAAACTAGAAAATGCTAAAATCTACTCCTACGCCGATGATACTGCAATCATATTCTCCGGATCTACATGGCAAGATGTAAAGAGAATCGCTGAGGATGGAATGCGTCGTGTAGCTAATTGGTTAAATAACAATCTCTTAACTTTAAATATTAACAAAACAAATTATATTTGCTTCAGCTTAAAGAACAACTCACAACCTACATTCGACCTTGATTTAAAAATCCACTCCTGTAATGAGAACAATAAAAATAAGTGTAACTGTCCTATAATAAATAAAGTAAAACAGACTAAATATCTTGGTGTTCTTGTTGATCAAAATTTATCTTGGTATCAGCACATTGAACTTCTTAGTACAAGAATCAGGAAGTTTATATGGATGTTTAAATCTTTGAGACACATTGTTCCGGTTAATAGTTATAAAAATCCTATAAAGCACAGAAGAAATCTTCTTAATGACATATATGTTGCTTTGGTGCAGTCTGTAATCACATACTGTATCCCTGTATGGGGTGGTACATTTAAAACCCGTTTTCTTCAAGTGGAACGTGCTCAACGATATCTACTTAAAATTATGTACTTTAAGAAACAACGTTTTTCCACTGAGGCACTATATGAATTATGTGATTTGCTGACTATCAGAAAACTATATATTCTCCACGTAATCCTTAAGACACATAAATCTGTAACTTGTGATGTAAACAGAAAGTCAAAACGTAGAAACGCCCAAATTGTTAAAGTCCCGGTTGCGAAAACTGTATTTTCTAGTATGCAATATAACTTTAGATCTGCTACTTTGTACAATAAAATGGATAGAAAGCTTAATATACACACTAAGTCATATTATGAATGTAAAATCATAGTAACTGAATGGTTAAAAAATATAAATTATGATGATACCGAAACCCTGCTATCTGATGTGATATAAAACATAATACAACATAACCACCTACCTAGTCAAAATAATCGTACATTCTATGTAAAATATGAATAGATATATTAAATCATCATCATCCATATAGGTATTACGCGTAAATATTCACATATCCATCACATACCCCGAGTGCACTCACACGTAACCCCCCCCCCCCCACACTCCCATACATAAACACCCACACATTCTCACATACACAAACCCCCACACATACTCACATACACAAACAGCCACACACACTCATATACACAAACACACACACACATGTACATACACCCACACACACTCGCAAACACAAACACCCACGCACACTCAAATGCACAAACACCAACACACACTCACAAATACACACACTCACAAATACACACACTCACAAATACACACACTAACGTAAACAAGATATACATAGATTAATACCATGTTGTGTTATGTTATGCCTTGTTTTGTATTCTTTTTATAATAATGTGTAACTTACCACATAAGATATTATAAATCTTTTAAGAGAGAGCGGAGCTGCCTTTTTTTTTTTTTTTTTTACCTGGGAAAATCTAATTAAGACCATCAGGCCGCCCTCGGGAGAGAGCGGCCCGGTGAGTGGGGGTCCCCCCGGCCGAGGTGGGGGTGGCCGGGGTATACCCACTAAAAACCCAGGGTGTCCATCACTGCCGCAAAGTGTCGGGGCCAACGGTAACTGCGTTAGCAAAAGTCCGTCAGCCCCAACTGCGGGTGGCCTCGTCAGGCCTCCTCTCTGGCCCTTAAAAGGGCCAACCCTCGCGAGAGGCGGCGTTGACACGCCGCCGCCATCTCGGGCTCATTGGTTGGCGACTGACCCCCCCGAGTCAGCCGCCAAGAGCCGGGTTAGGGCGGTAACCTCCGTTACCCGCCCGTTTTTGGAACTTTTGGGCCCATGAGTGCCGCGAAGCAACTCACGGGCCCGTTCCTCCTCTCGGCTTTGTTCAGGCAGTGTGCTCTGCCGCTTTGGTCAGGCAGTGTGCTCTGCCGCTTTGGTGAGGCAGTGTGCTCTGCCGGGCCCGGCCGGCAAAGGCAAGGCCCCCATCACCCACCGCGGGTTGCGCGGGAGCCCTCCACCCACGTGCCCGGCCAATGAAGGCAAGGCACCCACCTCCGATTCGGGCGGATATACTCCGCACACACCAAAAGAGTGTGTGCGAAGTATACCCGCCCGGTGCGCCTCTTCGCTTCACCGCCCAACATAGCTGGATTGCTATGGTGGGCGGTTACTGAGCCCTCTCACCACGGCAAGGTGGACGCACAACGAGAGGGGAGCGGAGCTGCCTGACACAAGCATCCATAAATGCTTACTAGGCAGCCCCAACCCAAAAACATGTTTATATTGAAATGTGGTAATCTAATCAATATTTTTGATATTTTTTTGATTTTTTTTGATACCTCCCACTCGAAAGAACACGCCAAATCACAAACATTTTGCCTTTAGACCATGCCTCTACACCATCACACAACATTAAGAAGACAGTCTACCTACACTTTCTTCATACAAACGTAGTAACGTAAATGTGTTTATGCCATAAACATAGGAACATAGGAAGCCCGGGTGCGCTAAGCCCCCAAAATATATTTTTTTATTCGTAATCGGTGCAGCAGGTACATAAGTCATCATTGACCATACCTTCTGCAAATAGATCTGGCAATATATTTACGGCCGGTCGCTTGCCTGAGTCCAACCCTCCTGGACCAAGCAGTTTATCCGCTACCGCGCGGAGAGAACTTAAGGTTTGTTAGTCTCCCTCAGATTCTTTAGTCGCCTTTTACGAAACACACGGGAAGAAATAGAGTAACCCGATTCCATGCCGGGGCTACACGGTTAGATGCTCTAATCGTCATTCATTGACTTCATGAGTGGCCGCAGCGAGGCTCATTTCGTTTTTATGATGGACGTAATCATTTGTCAGCGCTGAAACCGCTTTTTTAGAGCGTATGTATGTATGATTATTGTATTTATTACGCGTAAAAGTAACTTGGAATATGTTTGAGACTTCACCTACAGTACTAATAGGTACTACATAAATACCTCAATCTATACTTCTTTATCTATACTTAATACTAGCAGCTCCCCGCGGTTTCACCCGCATAAGTCCCGATCCCGTGGAAATATCGGGATCAAAAGTAGCCTATAGCATTCCTCAATAAATGGAATATCCAACACCGAAAGAATTTTTCAAATCGGACCAGTGGTTCCTGAGATTAGCGCGTTCAAACAAACAAAAAAACAAACAAACAAACTCTTCCGCTTTATAATAGTAATAATAATAGATAGAATAGATAAATAGATTATAAAGAGGAAATATTTGTATTTTGTGTGCGTGGGTGTGTGTGTGTGTGCGTCTGTATGTTTGTTATGAATAAACTCAAAAACTACTAGACAGACTTTAAAAATTCTTTCACCATTAGTAAGCTACATTCACCCTGAGTAACATAGGCTAATTTTGATCCCGATATTGCCACGGGATTATTACTTACGCGGGTGAATTACTTATATTATGGTTTCGGAGATTACCTACTCCCAATTTACATACATACATACACTTTACCAACGTTTCCTAATATTAGTAATAGATTATCGCGTCGTTGCGTTGCCACGCCAATAGCAAATCAAAATAAAATTTAGGCATTGTTGCCCTAACATAAACCTCAGGCGTTAATATCAACTAGAAAACAACAGAAATACGGTTACGTTTCATAGTAACTACAATTCATCTGCACTATTTTTACTTAACTACGGTCGATTCGACTACAGTTTAACTTAACTACGGTCGATTCATATATGTTTGTTTAAACTATTGGATGACTAACCTACTGGACGACTCAACTACGGTTTATTGAACTACATTCAATTTACCTACGCTTGACTGAACTACCGGACAATTTAACTACTATAGTCATCTTATCTTATCGGATACATCACTCAGTTGACTATCCCGTTAATTATCTACAGCTCTAAATCATAGAAGAAAACTCCGCTTTCACCTCCACTTCGACTCCATTTTTTTAACTCTATCTGTTTTTCTTATTATATAATAAAATTGTTCTTACCGCCTATCTTTTATTGTACAAGGGCATAAACTGTTGATAGGTAGGTCTCACAACCTTAAGTAGGTATTGCTTCATTACAATACCTACTTAAAGGATTATCCTAAAGGATAAGTTAACATCGTTAACGTGGCTTCTCACTTACCCCCTATCTTATGCCTCTTAGCTCTTACCGTAGGTCTTTGAACTTAATTTAAAAAAACGTTATGTTTGGAACCTATTATGTAGTTATTTAATTTAGCGGTCGAGCGAAGCGTCTCCTAAATGCATGTATGGGCCTTGGCAAGGTTAGCGTTAGACATCTTGATTTTTCGATTTATTTATCAGACAACAAAACTTCGCCTCCTCGCCTATTTGGTTAGAATACACTTATATAAACAAAAAATATTCTATCACATGGTGTCCTAAAGTGACACGTTTCGGAGGTTAATAGATAGGCAACGAACTCAGAATACTATGGAACACGCATTGATTCAAAAAAATGGTCCACAGACATTGCGACTCGGAAGTCGGTGACGTAAAATTGCGACTAATCGCGAATCAGTCTGTCACCAGTCACTTTGATAAGAAGTCAGTCTGCTCTAATAATAATAAATAGTCGGTTATATCGTATTAAAATAGGTAATTGTGTGGTTAAATGGTGTAGAAAAAGGAAAGAAACTTCAAAAATTCTACTTCTAAAATCTAAAATTAATACCGGAGTTACTTATAACAGGTAAGTGAAAGAATTTCGTACTTTACTGAAAAAATTATGGATGGTATTATGTAACCGAAAGTCAGTCAATTTTCAATGCGAAAGTTTTATTTAAATTTTATTATACAATATTAGGTACGATTAAGTTAGTTCTTATCCTAAAAATGCCAGTAGAGCATTTCTGTGCATTTAGGGCACATGTGCATAGATGTGTGCTCGTGTGTGTACTTTGTAGAGAACTAGGTTTTACTCGCGTAAGTCACGATCTCGTGGGAATATTGGGATTTAAAGTAGCCTATAGCCTTCCTCAATAAATGGACTATCTAACACTGAAAGAATTTTTCAAATCCGACTAGCGGTTCTTGAGATTAGCGTGTTCAAACCAACAAACAAACTCTTTAGCTTTATAATATTAGCATAGAAGAGCTAATAAGTCTTAATAAATAAAGTAACTGACTGCGTTTTAATCGTGTATTATTAGTTTTCTTACCTCGATGTTTCAACCAGCCATTTTATAATAGTCTTGGCCGCGAGTCAGATCAGTTCTAGAGCTATAAGGGGATAATAAATACTATTACACGATTAAGACCCGGTGAAATGTAGTTAAATTTTCAGTTAAAATAAATAAATAAATAATAAATAAAATGGTTCTTTATTCAGGTAACTTAACCCAACACATAAATTATCGAATTAGTTAATTATAAGTAGTCACAAAATAAATACAAGCACAATAGTCATTTTTGTTTTTCAGTCAAAATAAAAAGCAAATATATTATAATGATTATAAAATTGTACAGAAACTATGTCAAATTAAATTAAATAGATTGATTTTGAAAGACATTAATAATAAAATAACCATACAAATAAACAATCATAACAATTTAAAAATAAAAAATAAATAAATGGGTCAGTAAGTATTAAAATTAAAATTTCCTCACCGGAGCTACCACCACTGCGTGCCTATCACAGCTATGCCTGATACAGTGACCATCCAATCGTGACGCAAACATTGCTAGGACGGTGTTGGAGCTAGCCCATATTCTGCGCACCATCGACGCAGTACGCTTGCGCATGGTCGCATGAAAGCAATCAGTTCGCGCATCCGCAAACATTCCGGAAGCGCTGCAATATCTAGGCAGCCCCAGCACCGCCCTAAACGCGTTATTATACTGGACACGGAGAGCGCTGTAATAGGATTTCGCATAATCAGCCCACAGGCTGCACGAGTAGAGAGATGTACAGTACGCCCTGAATAGCGTAACTTTAACTTCATTAGAACATCGCGCGAACCTGCGAGCTATCATATTAGCTTTCCTTGACAACGCTCTCCGCTCCCGTTCCATGTCTGCATGGTCTCTGAGGCCAGAAGTGAGTATGTGGCCCAAATAACGGAACTCACCCACCCGTTCAAGCGGTACCCCATTCAGTTTAATATGAGGTACATTATTTGGGCATTTGGCTCCAGTAGCCTCAAAGACCATACACTGGCTTTTCTTAGCGTTATAGAGTAAAATGTAGTTAAGTTAAATTTAAAGACGCGAGTCTCGAAATACAAGGTGAAACTCGGCTTCGCAACGTGGAACATTCTAACGCTAACCGGACGCGCGAGTGAGCTGGCCGACGTACTGTTCAGGCGGAAGGCAACAAACTGATCTACACGGGTGCACCTGGTGGAGAGAACGGGGTAGCTGTGGTGCTCGCTGAGGGATTGCATGGCGATATCTTGGAGGTGAATCGCTTTAGCTATCGGTGCGATCGACTTATGTGCGTGAATTGGGGGGGTTCCTACTTACGTCGTAAGTACTTACGCGCTACAGGTCGGTTGTAGCGACGCTGATAAGAGGTGGTTTTGGGATAAACTCGGCGAGGTCCTTGGGGCTATCTCGTTGTCACAGGGAATCATTTTGGGTGGTGATCTGAACGGTCATGTGGATGAAGTGGGGGTGGAATTTGAACGTGTTCATGGAGGCTACGGATATGGCAGTCGGAATGAGGAAGGGGAAAAAATCCTACGTACGTGTGCCACTGCCGACCTGGAACTCGTGAACATGCCGCGTCGCTTTAATAACCTTTTATTTTGTACCTTGGTATTAATAAATGGTAAAATAAATTACTTTATATTCAAGACGAATTCAATACCTTTCTAGGACCTTTTGATTTATTCAATTCGGACATTTCATTCAAAAGATATCGGTGTATGTACATAGGTACTTATTGTTTCCTGACATATTTTTTCAACTTTACTATAAAATAATATTAGGGGTACCTACGTCAAGTTAGTACTGATGTTTGTACCTTTATTATTCCATATTGGAATCACTCTTAACTCTTACTAGAGGGCGCCAAGGAGATATTTGCACACGGGCGCTACATGACCTAGAGACGCCCCTGATCGTGTAGAGGGGCTCCAAATTACTGTCAGTCATGTCATGTGATGCATCCCAGTGCGCGGAATGTCTGCTCGATGGTTGACTTTGGCACACATTTTTATCGTGTTTACTATGAGAGTTAGATCTCCATTTCTATTTGTTACTCGTAGTAGATAGGCCAATGAAGTATCAAAAAGTAAAATTGTTCGCAAGTTAGATATACAAAACGTCATATCTCGGAAGAATTCCTATCGGAAGAAGACATCAAACCAAACAATCTTTGCCTTCAAACTATGCCTCTAAACCGTCACGGAACAAAGTTATTCAAGGGCTAAGATTTACAGCCATCTGAAGACTTCGAATATCGTAATGTTGCGGAATAAAACGTTTGCCTCCCACTCGAAAGAACACGCCAAATCACAAACATTTTGCCTTTAGACCCTTAGATAAAAACAAAAATAGTAGATACGGTATATTCTAACATTGCGTATTAGAAAAATAAGCTAGAAAAACCTACATGCATTTTCATAAAACTATTGTTTTTAAAAGTATTTGTCTTTAAGAATGATTCAGGCATTTGTAAATAAGCAAAAAGGAATTCTTATGGATTTCAAAAATATGATCGCAGTGTGACAGCACGTGCTCACTAGGGAATGCAATCCCGATCTCGCGGGATCCCGATCTCGCGAGATCCCGAGTAATTTTTCGGGATCAATCCCGAAGCATAATATGACGAGATCCCGTTCGAGGTTGACGGGATTGGGCGGCAATGGTCAGCGATGCTACACACGTCCGAAAGGGCATTCTCAGCAGCTGGGTACATTGCAACGAACAATAGATGCCGGTTGGCAATGAGGAGGAACACTAACTTTTTATCCCGGCAGAGGGCGTTAGTCGGATGATCTTTGGTTTGAATTGAGAACTGTCAAACAGCTGTTTTTTACAACTCTCGGCGCCAAATTGGCCATATCGGTCTGAGACCGAAAGAATAAAAAAAAACTCGGCGTTTCCATTGGTGGAGGACCATCATCGAAAAAAAAAAGATCATCTGATGCCAGCGCCATCTACTTACAGCTTTGCGTGTGGCACCCCATTAAAACTCTTGATAGGTACACTTTGTTTTTTAAGAAGTTACTTTCAAAATCACCCGTAACTACTTTTTCATTTCCTTGAGCTATACCTATTTTTGTTTTGATTATGTTGATGTTAGTAAAATTGTTAATTATTTAGTTAGTAATACAGGCTTTTGTTTGCTTTCAAATAATATTTTGTTTTAATTAACCTCACTATCACAATTCTTATTGTTCAAAGTATTCTGTCATGTTATTTTTTAGGGTTCCGTACCCAAAGGGTAAAAACGGGACCCTATTACTGAGACTTCGCTGTCTATCCGTCTGTTTGTCACGGTTGTATCTCATGAACTGTAATAGCTAGATGGTTGAAATTTTTACAGAAGATGTATTTTGGTAGTCTGAAGCGGCTACCAAAATACATCAAGTATCATACAAGAATAAAACTAAAAACATAATAAAACAAATATTTAAGTGGGGCTCCTATACAATAACGTGTTTTAAAAACAACAAGGGAATTTTATTACAATGTGAGTCGCTTTTGATTGGCCGGAGTCAAATCGAGTAGGTCATGGAATTCAAAATGGCTGCCTGCCTGTCAAATATACCAGTCTGCCTCCACTTACCAAAGAGTTTTTTTCTAATTTTTTTTTGAGAGATGCGGTCGTATTATGGTTGTAAGAATCGAAGCTAAATATTTCACTTATCTAAATTAAAAATTGGTTGTTGTAAACCATTTTAGGATTCCGTACCCAATTGTGATAGTGGTACGGAACCCTTCTTGCGCGTATGTCGCACTTGACCGGGTTTTTTAAAACTACTCGGGATCTCGAAAATTTCGGGATCCCGCGGGATTGATTTTTCTAATCCCGCGGGATCCCGAAATTACGATCTCGAGCCGGGATTGCATTCCCTAGTGCTCACGCGGCAACGGTTCGACATACGACTGAGGCTAGTGCGTCAGCTAGATGCAGTTTTAGCAGACGCATTTTCCGAGACTATGAACCGTACCTTTAGTTTTTTGTTTTAATCTAAGTTAAGACCATGCCTTTACACCATCACACAACATTAAGAAGACAGTCAACCTACATTTTCTCCATACAAACGTAGTCGACTGTTTCCTCCCTGGAACATAGGAAGCCCGGGTCCGCTGAGATCCCAAAATATTTTTTTTATTTGTAATCGGTGCAGCAGGTACATAAGTCATCATTGACCATACCTTCCGCAAATAGATCTGGCAATATATTTACGGCCGGTCGCTTGCCTGACTCCAACCCTCCTGGACCAAGCAGTTTATCCGCTACCGCGCGGAGAGAACTTAAGGTTTGTTAGTCTCCCTCAGATTCTTTAGTCGCCTTTTACGAAACACACGGGAAGATATGGAGTAACCTGATTCCATGCCGGGGCTATACGGCAAGATGCTCTAATCGTCATTCATTGACTTCATGAGTGGCCGCAGTGACGCTCATTTCGTTTTTATGATGGACGTAATAATTTGTCAGCGCTGAAGCCGCTTTTTTTCGAGCGTATGTATGTTTATTGTATTTATTACGCGTAAAAGTAACTTGGAATATGTTTGAGACTTCACCTACAGTATTTATTTATTTATTTCAAATGCCGCCCAGACTTACAGTTTAGACACTAAAACCACAGTCTAAAACGTCTGGACAGCTAAATTGCAGTACTAATAGGTACTACTTAAATACCTCAATCTATACTTCTTTATCAATACTTAATATTATAAAGAGGAATTATTTGTATTTTGTGTGCGTCTGTATGTTTGTTATGTATGAATGAACTCAAAACCTACTGGACCGATTTCAAAAATTCTTTCACCATTAGAAAGCTACATTCACCCTGAGTAACATAGGCTACTTTTGATCCCGATATTCCCACGGGATTATTACTTACGCGGGTGAATTACTTATATTATGGTTTCGGAGATTACCTACTCCCAATTTACATACATACATACACGTTACCAACGTTACCTAATATTAGTAATTAGTCCATTGAAATATTACATTTTTTTGGGCTCCGCGTGCATTTGTCAGAGGACGCAATTTTATTTTTTAGATATCAAGGGGGGGTTAGTTTAAAGTTAAATAATAGTTTGTGGGGTTGTGGCTCTTGTCCCACGGCCGCCATCTTGGAAAAAGGGGTTCAAATGGTTTATTTGACGAACTATGGTCTCACAAAAAAAATATTAACATTTTGTATTGCAAATAAGATTATCTACAACTTTTGGTAAGTAACTTTTAGTCGTAGAACTAAAAATAAAAAGTTATAAGCGAAATTCCATGAAAATTTGAGAAACAAATTCCATTAGTCATTTATGAACCGATTTTGATGACTCTTTTTTTGTTTGGAAGGTAGAAGTCCCAAGGTGGCTCCATAAAAAAATGATATGGATCGGAGGTGCTCAATCCCTAACCAGTAGCACAAGGTCTGATTCTACTGGTAAAAGTCCAAAAGTAAGTAATTTACTACTTTCTGAGGAACTATTCTGCCCATCACTCCGAAGATCCTCGTCCGATCCATATTTTTTTTATGGAGCCACCTTGGGACTTCTACCTTCCGAATAAAAAAATAGTCATCAAAATCGGTTCATAAATGACCAATAGAATTTGTTTCTCAAATTTTCATGGATTTTTGCTTATAACTCTTTATTTCTAGTTCTACGACTAAAAGTTACTTAACAAAAGTTGTAGATAATCGTATTTGCAATAGAAAATGTTATTTTTTTTTTGTGAGACCTATAAGTTCGTCAAATAAACCATAAAAACCATTTGAACCCCTTTTTCCTAGATGGCGGCCGTGGGACAAGAGCCACAACCCCACAAACTATTATTTAACTCTAAACTAACCCCCCCCTTGATATCTAAAAAATAAAATTGCGTCCTCTGACAAATGCACACTCAAATGTAACTTTTCAATGTACTAAATAGATTATCGCGTCGCGTCGTTGCGTTGCTACGCCAATAGCAAATCAAAATAAAATATTTAGGCATTGTTGCCCTAACATAAACCTCTGGCGTTAATTTCAACTAGAAAAGAACAGAAATACATCATCTGTGAAAATTTCAACTGTGTAGCTAACACGATTGATAAGATACAGACAGACAGACGTGCGAAAGTAAAGTCTTAGTTAAAAGGTCATCACGCAATGTCTACAGGACTTTAGTAATTACTATGTAATTACATAGTATGTACCTACACAGTATGAGAGGGGTGTACAAAACAGCCATTCAAGTCCATGCCAAGTAATATTGGGTCAGCAAGGCGCCTCTAAGTTACATCACTTGGATGTATTCTACCATAATACTGCCAAGTTCCAGCCCAGTGCGTCAATCTTAACACAACTGACCTACATGGTTACAGTTTGGTGTTCTATAATAAAAACGGAAACTTTATAATATTACTAGCTGACCCGGCAAACGTTGTTTTGCCTTATAAATTATAGATAGTAGCCGATTCTCAGACCTACTGAATACGCATATAAAATTTGGTAAAAATCGGTCTCGCCGTTTCGGAGGAGTACGGTAACTAACATTGTGACATGGAAATTTTATATATTAGAAGATAAGATAGGTATTATGCAGTGGTATGAGTTTTCATATTCAAATTTTCTTATTTAGCTAGACTGATATCGCGGAATGCGTCTGGTCTAAATTGTATTAAAGGTTGATTTTTCAAAATACAGAATAAAATAAACATTACAAAAAATCCTTCGAAAGTTTGATTTGTTTTTAAGGGTCCGTATGCGGTTATTGGAGATTGGACATTTTATTGGATATTTAATATTTTATTAGACAGATAATAATATCTTTTATCTAGAGAAAAATAAAAATTAGCCCTTTTGGTACTTCTACTTTGTGATTGTAGATATGGTATAACAAAAAAAAGATAGGTATATATTCCTACATCCATATACTTTATATACCCATATTTTTTTTCGTCATAGTAATTTTTCAAGATAAAGATAAGCAAGTATTCTAATAGTGTTAGTAAAAAATTTAAAGATTTTTAATTATTCGATGATATTATTTATAATTTCGTCCATCCCGACTTCTTTAATGATTTCAAGTTGCAAAGGACCTTCAAAATAAATTCGCAATAAGAACAGAAATCTTAATTTTATCTTATCTCTCCCTTTGCTGTGTCTAGTTGGAAATCAAGCGGCGAAATCTCTTTTTGATACCATCTTTGATTACCTTAGGCAATGTTATCTAAATTTTGTTTATTATAAATTTTATCACTAAAGTTGTTTTGATTTGACTATAAATAATCACTTTCAATTACACAGCTGAATTACAGTGATTGTTAGTTGAACTTTCAAGCAGTCAACATGCTTAAGTTTTTAATTTTGTTTACTGCTTTGGCATGTAAGTATATTTATATTAGGTATATTTTTATTTTAAGTGCTGAAGCCTGCACTGGGCTCTCTTAGAAATATTTTAAAGGAACAATACTGCTGAAAAAACGCAACGCTTGTACGACGGAGAGCGGGATTCGAACCAACAACGCATCTTTACTCAATCCGGGAGCACTGACTTGGCCAATTATTAATACTCTACCACAGAATAAATAATAGTACTACGTACAGAAGCTGCACCGCTTTGATCTTGAAGAAAGCCGCCATTTTAATAGCCTACAAAATTTCCGACGCACCTGGTTCATTCGAAATCGCGCCTTACTACTTAGCTCATAAGAGCGCAATTCCTTTGTGTTCAGAATTTACCTACGCCACAGTTTAAGCGTTAGGGTTGTACCATAGAGTGTAGGTATCTTCTTCTTCTTCTTCTAATATATAAAATTTCCATGTCACAGTGTTAGTTACCGTACTCTTCCGAAACGGACGAACCGATCTCCACCAAACTCCACATACGCATTCAGTAGGTCTGATAATCGGCTACTATCTATTATTTATAAGGCAAAACAACGTTTGCCGGGTCAGCTATAATAATATAATAGTTGAGTTGTACATTAAGTAAAGTAAAATAAATAACAACACCATTTTAAGAAAATCATTTATTGTATTTACAATTGTTTAACTTTAATATAGTGTTGTATGTATTTCTTACCATCTCTAAAGTACCCATTATTAAACTTTAATGTTGCAAAAATTCGAAATCGAACAAACAATTTTACGTAACGTACAACGTGCGCGCGCTTCGCTTGCGTCAACCGCACTGAACTTGGATCGCCGGCGCGGCGGTCCGTGACCTTGCGGCCGGGCGGTAGGTAATTATAGCGCGCAAGTACATAGAGTGAAGGAGGCCTGACTCTACCGACGTTGTTGGTTCGAATCCCGCTCTCCGTCAATCATCCGTTGTGTTTTTGCAGAAGTATTGTTCTTTTAAAATATTTATTGTTTTATTGTTCTGAAACTTTGTTTTGAGAAAACACATAAAGCACATTTTTTGGTAAAAGAAATATCTTTATAGATTTGTTGTTGATTTGAAATGAAACTCATTTTTTTCGGGTTTATTCTCGATAATTTCGATTTCTTGTCCTCTATTCAACAGCAAGAGGTCTTACACTTCGGGCATTAAAAAATACTTAATTTAATAAAAGCAACGTGATTAAAACCGGAAAAATTACTTTTATTTCAAAAATATCTTCATTTTGAAATAATCTTATGTTATTTCAATTGTTTCAGTGGTTCACGGAAACGCAATTTCAAAAACAGCACGGGCTGGCATTATGAACAAATATTTTGTTTATCACAGGTGAGTGCCCACCATTATCATAAGATACTTTCCTATAGGGTTTTTTTTAAAGTGTTAATGTTTTAAACCTTCACTGTCCCGGGATATATTTCCAGCTTTTTATATAGATAATTTACACCAATTTCAAGAATCTACTCTAATTTTAAAACGAAAATAAAACGGCCTATAAAATGTATCTGTATAGGCTCAAAATTGATCCAAGTGGGTTCTACGAAACTGCTTCTTATTGAGATAGTAGGTAAGGTTGAATTTATAGTGACTAGCAAAAATATACCTAGCAATATACTACCGAATAATCTAAAACCTTATTAGGGTACCTATGTACATCTCATCCGAGCGATGTTCCCGGTTGCATCCCTCTCAGGAGCCCAGGGTCGGCTAAAACCCAAATTGTTTTTTTTTATTTGGGGTCGGCGCAGTCGGTAAGTCATCATTGACCATACCTTCTGCAATTATATTTGGCAATGTTTTTACGGCCGGCCGCCTGCCAGACACCAACCCTCTGGGGGATCAAGCAGTTTATCCGCCACCGCGTGGGGAGAACTTCAGGTTTGCTAATCTCCCTCAGATCCCTTAGACGCCTTTTACGACACCCACGGGATGAGATGGGGTAACCCTATTCTATGCCGGGCTACACAGCTAGCTAGTAGTATGTACTAGGGCATGAATCCCGGGATCCCGGGATATCGTAATCCCGGGATCTCGGACGCAAAAGTTCGATATTATAATCCCGGGATTGAGTGATCCGATATCGAGATTTGAGCAATTTACTATTTGGGTATAAATTGAGGTTTTTAGCTATATTTTTCCTCATGGAATGATTGAATAGAACTATTAAAATTAAACCCAAATTAGTCTACCCCTGAGGAAGAGATCTGTAAAGATTTAGAAGCGTAGGGAATTGGTAAAATGTTTAAAACAATAAAAGTAACGTGATTCATTGCAATTTTTAAGACAATTATTTTTTATACAAGCTCGCATGCAATTTTTTTCTGCTAAAAACATTTTAGTGGTGCGCCTAGAATTTGGCGCGAAAGTTTAGACACTTTCGGGTTTAGGCTATTTGTCCGCCATATTTTGATGGGGTGGACGGCCCTCGGGGTAACTTATTTACGTAATGAAACCACTAGAGTCTTAAATATTTTAGATTTAACACATTTTTATTGTATTAAATTCGCTTTTTTTAACGATATCTAAAATCTCAGTATCAATCCCGGGATCCCGGGATTGAGCTCTTAATATCGATATCGTCCCGAGATTGAAAACCTTCCGATATTGCATGCCCTAGTATGTACATACTCGGAACCATTAAATGTACCTACCTACTATTTCATCATATATTCTCATTTTCTAACTTGAATCCAAACTCAATAGAACAAATTATACCTCGGCAAAGATTCTGCTTTTCATTCATTTGAATATAATCTTTATTTAACATAAATATATAACTTACAAAACAGACATAGTCAGTAATAAATTGTAGGAACGTACACTAAAAATGTTCACTGACGATTAGGCTAAAAACACCTCCATTAGTCTTTTTACAACAAAAAGTTATTTTTTAGTTTATTTTAAACATGTACTTTGGCGCAGAATGTGTCTTTGGCCATTCAGCGGGGGAATGCCGCCAGCATATTGGGCACTTTTGGTCGTAAAGAGCCAGGTATTTGATTGTTTTATTTGTTGTGTGATTTAATTTGTACTTTGGAATATATAGGTAACAATATTATGTAGTTTATAAAAAAGTAATAAGCCTTTTGTACCAGGCTCATTTTTAGGGTTCCGTAGCCAAATGGCAAAAAACGGAACCCTTATAGATTCGTCATGTCTGTCCGTCTGTCCGTCTGTCCGTCTGTCCGTCTGTCCGTCTGTCCGTCTGTCCGTCTGTCCGTCTGTCCGTCTGTCCGTCTGTCCGTCTGTCCGTCTGTCCGTCTGTCCGTCTGTCCGTCTGTCCGTCTGTCCGTCTGTCCGTCTGTCCGTCTGTCCGTCTGTCCGTCTGTCCGTCTGTCCGTCTGTCCGTCTGTCCGTCTGTCCGTCTGTCCGTCTGTCCGTCTGTCCGTCTGTCCGTCTGTCCGTCTGTCCGTCTGTCCGTCTGTCCGTCTGTCCGTCTGTCCGTCTGTCCGTCTGTCCGTCTGTCCGTCTGTCCGTCTGTCCGTCTGTCCGTCTGTCCGTCTGTCCGTCTGTCCGTCTGTCCGTCTGTCCGTCTGTCCGTCCGTATGTCACAGCCACTTTTCTCCGAAACTATAAGACCTATACTGTTGAAACTTGGTAAGTAGATGTATTCTGTGATACGTATTAAGATTTACACACTAAATAGAAAAAAAAAATATTTTTAGGGTTCCTCATACTTTGAACTGATACTAAAAAAAAATTTGTTCCTTAAATCTATACGTATGAGGTATCTGTGGATAGGTTGAGGATAGGAAAATGATATTGAGGTTTCTAATATCATTTTTTTCTAAACTGAATAGTTTGAGCGAGAGACCCTTCCAAAGTGGAAAAATGTGTCCCCCCCCCCCTGTAACTTCTAAAATAAGAGAATGATAAAACTCAAAAAATATATGATGTACATTACTATGTAAACTTCCAACGAAAATTGGTTTGAACGAGACCAAGTCAGCAGTTTTTTTGAATACGTCATAAATCTTAAACCGTAATTTACCTTTCAAAACAAAACATATTGTATAGATAATGGTACGGAACCCTTCGTGCGCGAGTCCCACTCGCACTTGGCCGGTTTTTAAAAAGCTAAACAGTTGACTTCGCAACTAAATAGGTAGATAGGTAACTAAATGTGACTAAACGTCAACAATTAGTTGTACTTACCTACTCCACCTTGATAAATCAATTAACATTAAAGTACATAGGTGCACAGTAACCAGTAACAGTTATTAAAAAAAAACAGTTTATTTCAGGCCGAGACCCATAATAGTGTTATTGTAAATATCGGCATTTTAAGAGGATCGTATGCCGATGACACAGCTCTTGTGGTCCATGGTGATAATTGGAGGGATGCAAGAGCACATGCTGAAACTGCACTTAGGATTGTTATGAACTGGCTAACACTAAATCTCCTAACCATAAATACAAAGAAGACTAAATTTTTTAGATTCTCTATAGCTAGGAAACAACAACCACCGGCTGAATCGAATGTCATTCAGGCGCATTCTTGTGCTCTACCCAATGAGGGGTGTACGTGTCCTTACCTCCAAATGGTTAAGTCAATAAAATATCTCGGTATTCTGATTGACTCTAAACTCAACTGGTCTGATCAGATCGAGTCTCTTACCAGCAGAGTTCGTAAATTAATTTATGTATTTAAGACGCTCAGATACGTTGCGGACAAAGAAACTCTTAATCTGGTTTATACCTCACTATGCTCATCTTTGATCACATACTGCATACCTGTCTGGGGTGGTACCCATAAAACGACACTTTTACGTTTGGAGAGAGCACATAGAGCAATATTGAAGATTATGAATTTTAAAGACATAACTTATCCGACCATTCAACTGTACAATGAATGCCAGGTTTTAAATGTTCGACAACAATTTGTACTTCATGCCATATTACGTCGCCACTCTGATTCCTATTTTAATCCAGCTTTGGCGTATCAATCCCGACCTAAACCTGTTTTTAAGTATGTAGTATCTAAATCAGCTTGTGCCGCTAGCCAATACCATGCCTTAAGCATATTTTTATATAATAAACTAAACCTATTGCTAAATTTTTATTCCCAGACCAAATTTGAAGTTAAAAACAAAGTCAGTAAATGGTTACTTTCGAAGAACTACGACGATACAGAAGCTCTACTGAATAGTCTGATGTAGATTTCTCTATTTCCGCCAAAATACATCGCACATTTTAACTAAGAAAAATCATATTAAGGGCTAACAAATTATATTTCCTTTTTTATATTTCCTTTTTTTTATCATTATTTTTGTTTAACTCACGCTAATAATAATTTGTACCTACCTATTATATAAGCAGTAAATGATTGTATAATTACATTTGTAAGATGGATGAAGGAACCCCCGACTTCCAAGATACAGGTATCATCTACCTAGTTTGGATGCCGGGAAATCATATTTTTAATAGACAAGTTTATATACAATCTTTGTTTATAACTATAATTATAATCTATGTACTTATAGGCTAAGGTTTGTTCGAAATAAAATTATTATTATTATTAATTGTTGTTACCATTACGGATACTCGGGGCTATGGAGCACCCGGACCTTTGGAAGGCGTGCGTGGGGCCGAAGCCAACACGTAGAGGCCTGTTTTAGTAACATTTTAATTTAAATTTTGTGATGGACACCAAACCGGCGGTTATCCCTGTCTACACTATAAAATGCAACCAAGGACAACCCCCGGTTTGGATAGAACTATTGTGTAAACTACGGGTGAAAGACTACTTGGGCTCTGGAAAGGGGTTGGTAGTGGATTGGATACTGGGGGGAACTATGGGGAATATGGCGCCTGCCGTAACAATGTTCAATAAACATGTAAAAATGGCAGACGGAGACTCGCCAACTCACAAACTGGGCCACCCTAATTAAGCCGAGCAAATTACAGCCAGGGGGCAACAGGGGCGTGAGTGGCTGAAGGATGGAGCAACCTCACCGGATTTTAAACCATCCTAGGTAATCCTGTGGAGCGGGCCAACTCATCACTGACGTGAGGTGTCCATCCTCCGAGCATTTCTGCTCTCGCGAATCCACTCCGACCAGCCGGTGAAGGCAAGCCAGAGGCTTATTATTATTATTATTATTAAGAGGATAGTCTCCTTCTCTTTCCCCATACAAACGTAGTTTAAATTCCCTGGATAAAGACATTAGAGCATATATGTGTATGCCATAAAACTTATATCTGTCATGCATGAGAGTCATGACTATGCATCTACCTTTTTATTTTTTTTAATTTTGTTATTTTTTAATTTTTTATTTTAATTAGAAAATTAAAAAAAATAAAAAGGTAGATGCATTGTCATGACAGATAAGGTTTTATGACATGAACATATTTGCTCTAATGTCTTTATCCAGGGAGAAAATTTCAACTACGTTTGTATGGAGAAAGAGAATGGAGACTATCCTCTTAAGGAACTTTCCATCATAATAAAATCAGAACCACCCTCATTTTTAAAGAAGTGAGTAGTAGTTGTTTACGTAGTAGTCGGCGCGAGCGCGTCTTCGCTCCGATCCGAACAGTCGACTACGTCACGATCGAAAGATTCTGCTGAGAATGATCAGAAATCGGATACATAAAATAGGCGTAACCATTGACCACTGACCACATCACTCTGTAACCATATTTCGAGCAAATATTAATGACATTCATTCATTCATATCACTATAAATATTTGAACTTGTTCCAGAGATAAACCCACGACTGCAGTGCCAATATTGGAATTTATTGCAGGCGATCCCGGTTTTGACTTACTCGATCCAGCCTTAAACACAATGGTCATTGTTCACGGACACGAAGAGGACGCTACATCTAATTCCGTCACTCATATAAAAATGGGTAAACGAAAAAATAAATTCAGGAATATTATTTATTCAATTAAAGCGGGAACAAATACATCATCATCATCCGAGCGATGTGTCTAATATAAACTTAATCAACACTAACTATCAGTGAACAATCGCTGACCTATAACCGGATTAACCGGCCTTCCACTGCGAGCGGAGCGGAGTTAAAAATGTGTCAGTTTAACATCCAACGATTGTTTCCATAACGCCAGTGGCGGGCCTTAGGGGGTGGCGAACCGGGCAATCGCCCGGGGCCTCGCTCTTGCAGGGGCCTCGCGCAACAACCCAAACAAATTTAACGCACAAAAAAGCACAATAATCTAACAAATGTAGCTCAATTGTTAGATTATTTTATGCCTTAAAAAAAGCTGCGTACCTAGTACTACTTATGTATTGTTACTTTTTTTTGTATAGTTTGGTATAGTTGTCAAAAGATTAAAGCTACGTATTTGGATAGAGGAGACCTAAATAAATTGAAAATTTTCTATTACATGATGTTCTAACTAAAGTGACACGTTTTAGAGATATGGGCCCAATGAAGTTGTTCGAAAGTTATAAAAACGTCATATCGCGGATGGATTTGTATCAATCGGAAGAAAACGTTAAACCAAACAATCTTTGCCTTTGAATTATGCCTCTAAACCGACACAGAATAAAGTTAATATTTAAGGGTAGAACCGTCTGAAAGCTGCGAAAATCGCCATGTGGCGGAATAAAACGTTTATCACTAAAAAGAACACCCCAAACCACACTTTTTTTTGTCTCCGCATCACACCTATAAACCAGGTAAATTTCTTTTTAAAACTTCATTAGCCCACATCTCCAAAACGTGTCACTTTAGGACATCATGTAATGGATTCTGTATATTTATGAAGAGGATATCCAAATACATAGGTTTCATCGTGCGACAAAAGATCGATCAAGATGTATGTCGCCGACTATACCAAGGCCCTTATATGGATTTAAGATCTCCTTTATCGTCTCTGTAATTTTGTAAATCTTTCAATGTAAATCTTGCATTTCTCGTCCGTCAAACATGACAAATACCAAATCTAAACCTACTTTCGAATCACAAACTTTTCACGAATTTCTAGGGCTTCGCAAAGACCTGCCGCCCAGGGCCTCGCAATGAGTAATGCCACCGCTGTATAGCGCGAAAGAGTTGTATGACAGAAAATAACAGTTGTACGTTGAACTGACACATTAATGACTCCGCTCCGCTCGCAGTGGAATGCCGGCATAAAGGGTTCTTTTCATGTCGCGAAAGAACCTTAAGGGTGAAATCCTCGAGTTTTTTTGTTGTTCTCAGGGGTTGGTTTAGTTATTAGTGGAGTTCGCGAATTTGTTTGGGACCGATTATAGAATCTATCGAGACGCTACGCCCCAGGGCAACAGATTATACTTGTACAATATACAAGTTAACCTTTAAGTTGCCTCAACTTAAAGGTAGACATTTATTAGGATTAGGAGAATTAGAATACATATATATTTAATTGAATTGTAGTGGTATGGTTTATAAATTATTTAATTTAATTATATCAACGTTTCAAGATCTTTACAGGTCCCTTCTTTAGAATTGACGGGACCTGTAAAGGTCTTGAAACTTTGAGCGTTGAAACAATGCTAAAAAGTAAAAAACAACACGCGAGTAAAACCGAACAATTATCTTTAATTTCAATACAACATCGCGAAAACAGAATAAAATCTTTGTATAATCTGACTTGATTTATATGATTCTCTTGTGAAAAATTGTGTATAAATAAATAGGAAATGTTAAAGAAATCGTTTCCAGAATAAAGGGACAAATAAATATCTAGAAACATGACGTGTTCATTAGTTTTCTTTCACAGGACTCTTCAGCGGCATTAGTGATCATGGAAAAGACGAGTACAATGTAATAGCAGTAGACTATTCTTCCTACACCAAACAAAGCTACTCGGTTGCTGTAAACGCTGTTCCCAGTTGTGGGCATTATTTGGGAGAATTCTTAGTAGAATTATTAGAAGAACTTGAAAAAGAAGATGATCCTTCTTCTTCATCTTCATCTGAAGAAATTAATACTCCTATTCCTACTAATCTTACTCCTACTGGTGAAGTTCACTTAGTGGGTTTCGGCATCGGTGCTCATGTCGTTGGTTTTGCTGGAAGACGTATGACCGCTCTAGGACGCCGTCCGGGAAGAATTACAGGTGGGTAAACAAAAATTGTACTTATTCTGTTATTTTTACAATTAAAAGCTTTATTGTCTTATTTATTACTAGCAGTGTTTAATATGTAAAATGCAGTGCAAAATATAATATAGCCTAAAGCCTTCCTCAATAAATGGAGTATCCAACACTGGTCTTTGTTCAAGGTTTGGATCCGACTGGTAAAAATTGGGGAAGTGGAACGCCGCGTCTCAGTGCAAACGACGCAACATACGTGGAAGTCATCCACACTGACGGCAGCGGTATCCGAGCCAATGGTATTGGAACAGCGATCGGTCATGTCGATTTCTTCATAAACGGCGGCGGTAACCAACCGGGCTGTGTCTCGCATTCATGCTCCCAGAAATTTTCCTTTGGATTAATGGGAGACTCTCTCAGAAGAGATGACAGAATAGAAGGAAACTTATGTACCACTAACCGACAACTGTCAACGAATAGATGCAGAGGTTTCGTGGGTCATGTCGGTGGCCTAGGATTTGGAAGAGATAAACCTTTGTAAGTTCTCATAATATTACAATAACATCATTTCTTAGTTCTGTTAATCTACGGAATAAGATCCGCCTTTGAAATCACTTTTAGAACCCTAAACCCTGTAGATATACTACAAACTTTTACCTCATCAAAACTCTCTGCCGATAGTATTCGTCGGCTGGTACTAAATCGGTGTAATGTGCATACCTTCATAATGATCAAACCATCAGCAGATAGTTTATGAGAAGTATGGTTAAACTATCTGGTTTAATAATCAATTAGGAAAAAGCCTGTATGTCCGTCCGTCCGTCTTTCTATCTTCTCGGTAAGCATTCTAGACTACCTACTTCTTATTTTGCAATTTTTTTTTTTAAATAACTTATATTATTTGTTGAAACCAAAACCTATAAAACATTAATTGATTTAAAAAACTAAATTAAAACTTAAATTGATTAAAATAAAACTAACTAAAAACTCATACGTAAATAAAAATTAAAAACTAAATCCAAATTAAATGTCATATAATAAATAAATGAATCCTGCGCTACAAATAAAAAATATCGTCAAGGGGGACCCCCCCTTGACGATATTTTTGCACGAGCAATCGTCCCCAAAAGGCTGGCAATATTCCCTCTCTGAATGGCCAAGCTGACCCTCTGTGCGAGAAAGCTACCAACCCTTCGGTCACCAGAAACCTCGTTTAGACGAGCCCCCAACTCCCTACTGGATATGATAGTGGTCTAAAGAGGACCGGTCTAAAAAGCAGGTACACCTACTTATTCAAACTCCGTTCTTATTTTTCAGCCCGCGTGGAATGTACCGAGTGAACACTAAGAGGTCTCCGCCATATTAAAAGTGAAGAAGATGACTTTTAATTTTAATATTCAATCACAATAAGTATTGTGTACCTATTGACCTATAAAAAATATGGAACCTTTTACAACGAGAATTTAAACATGTCATGTCAAACACTGCACTCTAGTTCAGCGCTAGCTATGTAAACCTACTTTTCATCTAAATTGTACTGTAAATTATGTTTATACTAAATTTAGTCCATTTTAGTCCATGGACATTCATTCTTGCTACTAAATATACTGAAATAAAATAATAATTGTGTTTCATTGTGTTTTTCGGATGGGTTCTTTAAATCACCATAAGTATTGTTTTCATTTATACGTACCTACTGTCGGGTTCAAAAGTTCCCCCTGTCATTTCTTTAAACTTGTGTTTATAAGTTTTTAATCTTGCATGATTTTAAATGTATGGTTTTTGTTTTTTTCTCGCTTACCCAAGCGTGTGGGATATCGTAAGATAGCTCTTTTAAAATCATTGTAGATCTGAAAAACTCGATCTATAATTTAGGGTTTCATTTTTGAAATAATGAATATACATATTGATCACGTGGTACAGTAAAAAAAACATTATTAGCACTACATGTAAATTTATGATTATGAAGGGGGATGAATATTTTTTCTGGATTTTCCCATCGTGTGGGGTATTCTTAGATAGCTTTTTTATAATCGTTATCGGCTTTCGAAAACTATTTTTCATTTAAGGGTTTCGTTTCCGAAATATTGAGCTAAAAGTGCTAGCTTTAAGAGTTATGTAGTGTAGCCCTCCTTTAGCAGTCAAATGGCTGTACTTGGATACGTCATAATTATTAGTAGTATATCAGCTCAGTCGATTATTTTAAAAAAAAAATTTAGTAACAAGCCGAGCTATTTGATAGGCGGCATTTTTTAAAAAAATATATAAATCGATTATAAAACGGTCGGCTCGGAACAGTCGGTCGGTCGGCTCGGAAGATTAATTTTTTTTTAGAAAAAAAGGCGAACTACTTGGTGGGCGAAATTAAGCTATTGCATAGCTTGTATCGCGGGCTTTGAGTTTTGAATGAAGAAATTTCGTAACGAAAAAAAACCTAACACCCTCCACTCCGCCTACCATGGCAACGTGAACAAATAAATAATTATAATTGCATAAGTTGATAAAATATGCTATGCAATAGCTTTATCGCGGCAGTCCCCGAGTGCCACACGTTTTTTTTTTTTCGAGTTATAGCCAAATGACTGTTCAACCATGTTTCTAAGTGCTTCTAACCTCAGAGCCAAAATAAGACACTATTTAAACTTACACGATTTCCGTCAATCATTATTATTAGAAACGGCCATAAAATGAAACTATACAAGTACGCTGAAATTGTTATACCTACCATACAAAATGACATTAGATCTTTGTGTCGATTTGATTTGCGCCATGTTGCGCTGTTGTCGCGCGTTTTATATTGAAAGTGATGGTGACCGTCTCCGGAACTATCAGTACCATGGAACAGGCAATAGGCAATACATCCAGTGCGCTATGTCCCGTCCAGTTGTAAAGGAGGTCCAGTGGATACGGGTCTAGATCGCGTTATAATCATTATCATTTTAATTAATTACCTCGACGTTTCGGCAAACGGGTCACACCAGGTCACACAGTGGTCCCGAAAAAACAGGAGTCTGGAGGAAGAGGGGAGTCGTCTAATAATAATGAAAGTAAAAGTAATTTATTCATATTATAGAGCAATGTAATACAAATACACGATTATTTTGACATGTGGACATGATTATGATTTAGTGGAGTTCCGGAACGCGCCCTCCGATGAGAAGATACCACAAGAAACTCATGGGGATTTTTTCTTTTTTATAATCATGGTGTTAAATTACAATCGTCATATTACAGATATCTGTAATTTGAACTCGCCTCGTTTAGTAGGTACCTACTTAAAGGATTATCCTAAAGGATAAGTTTACATCGTTAACGAGGCTTCTCACTTACCCCCTATCTTATGCCTCTTAGTTCTTACCGTAGGTCTTTGAACTTAATTAAAAAAAAAACGTTGTTTGGTTGGTACCTTTTATGTAGCTATTTAATTTAGCGGTCGAGCGAAGCGTCTCTTAAGAGGAGTATATACGCCAACGACCTTGAAACTGAAAATCCCTGTCGGGCTCATCGAAAATTGTTGATTATTTCATGACGGAATGTCGTAGAACTTTTTTTTGTGCACAGATTGTAGGTGACATTGTTTCCTACATTTTGGTGTAGTTTTAAGACAAGAACCTCCTTTTGGTGCAAAGCTAATCCAAATTTTAGACAAAAAATGTCTGATTTGGCTAAAATGTCGATAGGCTTCAATATTTGTATGGAAACTGCACTAAAATATCGGAAACAATGTCGCCTACAATCTGTACACAAAAAAAAGTTCTACGACATTCCGTCATGAAATAATCAACAATTTTCGATGCGCCCGACATGGATTTTCAGTTTTTCAGAATAGGGCCCTTAAATGCATGTATGGGCCTTGGCATAGTTAGCGGTATACATCTTGATTTTTCGATTTTTTATCAGACAACAAAACTTCGCCTCCTCGCCTTGGTTTGGTTAGAATACACCTAAAGAAACAGAAAATATTCTATCACATGGTGTCCTAAAGTGACACGTTTTGGAGATTTATAGATAGGCTAATGAAATTTCAAAAAGTAAAATTGTTCGAAAGTTAGATAAACAAAACGTCATATCTCGGAAGAATTCCTATTATATCGGAAGAAGAGATCAAACCAAACAATCTTTGCCTTCAAACTATGCCTCTAAACCGTCACGGAACAAAGTTATTCAAGGGCTAAGATTTACAGCCATCTGAAGACTTCGAATATCGTAATGTTGCGGAATAAAACGTTTACCTACCACTCAAAAGAGCACGCCAAATCACAAACATTTTGCCTTTAGACCATGCCTCTACACCATCACACAACATTAAAAGAAGACAGTCTACCTACACTTTCTCCATACAAACGTAGTCGACTGTTTCCTCCTTGGATAAAGTATTGAGCAAATGTGTTTATGCCATAAACATAGACATAGAAAGCCCGGGTCCGTTAAGCCCCCAAAATATATATTTTTTATTTGTAATCGGTGCAGCAGGTAGGTACATAAGTCGTCATTGACCATACCTTCTGCAAATAGATCTGGCAATATATTTAAGGCCGGTCGCTTGCCTGACTCCAACCCTCCTGGACCAAGCAGTTTATCCGCTACCGCGCGAAGAGAACTTAAGGTTTGTTAGTCTCCCTCAGATTCTTTAGTCGCCTTTTAAGAAACACACGGGAAGAAATAGAGTAACCCGATTCCATGCGGGGGCTACACTGTTAGATGCTCTAATCGTCATTCATTGACTTCATGAGTGGCCGCAGCGACGTTCATTTCGTTTTTATGATGGACGTAATCATTTGTCAGCGCTGAAACCGCTTTTTTTCGAGTTTTGTTTATTGTATTTATTACGCGTAAAAGTAACATGGGATATGTTTGAGACTTCACCTACAGTACTAATAGGTACTACATAAATACCTCAATCTATACTTCTTTATTATCTATACTAAATATTATAAAGAGGAAATATTTGTATTTTGTGTGCGTGGGTGTGTGTGTGTGTGTGTGTGTGTGCGTCTGTATGTTTGTTATGAATAAACTCAAAAACACTGGACCGATTTTAAAAATTCTTTCACCATTAGAAAGCTACATTCACCCTGAGTAACATAGGTTACTTTTGATCACGATATTCCCACGGGATTATTACTTATGCAGGTGGATTACTTATATTATGGTTTCGGAGATTACCTACTCTCAATTTACATACATACATACACGTTACCAACGTTACCTAATATTAGTAATAGATTATTGCGTCGTTGCGTTGCCACGCCAATAGCAAATCAAAATAAAATATTTAGGCATTGTTGCCCTAACATAAACTTCAGGCGTTAATATCAACTAGAAAACAACAGAAATACATCATCTGTGAAAATTTTAACTGCCTAGCTAACACGGTTGATAAGATACAGACAGACAGACGTGCGTAAGTAAAGTCTTAGTAAAAAGGTCTCGTTTTTTCCCTTTAGCTTTGGAACCCTTAAAAAGCTCCAGACGCTTTGAAGATGAGTTTAATACAACATTAATTAGGAAGGTATTATATCCCGCGGTTATACTCGCGTAAGTCCCGATCCCGTGGGAATATCAAAAGTAGCCTAATAAATGTTATTAAATTCTTGACCGTTATTTGGAGCTTACTGTTTGAGATAGCGTATATCCGTTTCCGCCCGCGTATGTCCTTCTCTTTCTACCTTCATCTATCTATCCCTCTCGCACATCCCCACTTCCCCCACCAGGCAGGGTCCCACGACCCGAATGGGGAGCGGGACTGCCTAGCTTCATTGGCGTCTTGATTTCCGCCGCGATCGGTTGTCTACCAACCTAGTGTAAAAAAGTGTCTACATTTTTGCCTATTTATAATAAGATAAGACCAAAAAAATTGGTACGTAAAATTGTGTCCTTTTAAAAAAAATAGTACAGTAAGTACCTATCACGTGAGTACAATAAACATAATTTACTTTTATTTTTGATAAGTTCAAACAAAACGTGTAATGGTCTATTAGACGTTCAAAAATATAAAGTACCTAAGTGTTGTGCAACGTAGTTTAAAGTTTAAATATTTTAGAATAAACAAAGGTTTTTCACGTAATAAACATGTTAATAACGGTTTTTGCCGTTCGATATTTAAATAGTGCACGTGAAATTATAAATCTACCTTCATATTTTTTCTTTAACTGTTTTGTTTTAAAAGATTTTGTCTGTCTGCGAAATAGTTTTGAAAAATGGATGCTTCGTCGAAAGATCAAGCTGACGACACCAATCCTCGGGAAACTTCGGGCCAGCGCACCCCACCGCCTGAGCTAGCAAGGCGCACGTCGGGCGCTCCACCTGCAAACGCCTCAGGGAGGCGCAAATCTCGGAAAATAAGGTCAGACAGTTCGAGTTCTAGTAGTTCGTCATCAACTACATCCTCTAGTTCATCCTCTGATAGTGCGGCAAAGCGCAAAAAGAAGCGCTCGCATCGTCACAGATATAACAAAAGAAGAGGGGGCAAACGTAGTCGTAAACAAAAAGAGGACCTTTTGCAACTTAAGCAGCAGATGAGCGAGCTCCACAAACAGTTAGCAGTAGGAAATAGTTTCCCTCCTCCCTCTCACAAGCAGGTTAACGATCAATATCATAGTGATTGTCTAGATTGCCACGAAAATCGAGATGAATCTTATATAGACGATAATGTAAGCGGTAAGCTGTACTCCGAGTGTCGCGATGATAATACTTCTCAAGTAGATCAAAATGAATTACAAATTAAACTCGATTTCGAAACAAAGCTAAAGGAACCCGCAGTTCCTAAGGCGCCGCAAGAGTTTTTGAATGTACTTGCGGAAATTCAACAATTTGGCAAACCCGAATGGTCGGAAGTTCGCTATGCTGAAGTACAAAAACTCTATAATCAAAGTCCAGGTTTTGTAGAACTCGAAGCTAATGAAGAGGTGCGCGCTTACGATCAGTTACGTCACCTCGTAAACGTAGACAAAGCTTATGCGGCCCTTACTTTATGTGCCCTAAGACAAAGAAAAGCTTTACAAACAAGTTTAAAAAATTTTTTGGCGTGGTCTCGAGAAGAAAGCGATCTCAGTACAGAAAAATTACATGAAAAGCTGAATGATATTTTTTCTACAAGTGAGTATACCCAAGTTTCTGCAGACCTTCTACAGTTAATTTGTGGTCACAGGGCAGAGGTAGTTCAGATGCGTCGTGATGGAATCATTAATCACGTTCGTGATCCCTTGATTAAGTCAGCTTTACGCAAAGTTCCACCGTCAGTTCAAAATCTTTTCAGCACTGATCCTTTTACTACTGCGCTTGAAAAAGCTGGTGGTGGAAAGAAATCTTTTATGCCCTTAGCCAAGCCCCGCAATAATGCTCACGCTGCGCAAGCGAAGGCTAGCGGGGCTGAACGTCACCCTCCGCAGGGGTCGACTGGCAATCACGGTCCCACGCAGGGTACCTCACATACATGCTGTGCACAGCGCCCTCGCTACCAGCATTCATACCAACCCACGCAGGGTTGTTCTCAATTTTATCCCTCGCAGGGATATGGTCATCACAATTCCGAGCGTCGCACGGGACAAGTTTCTAGAGGTTCCTTTCGTTCGCGAGAGGGCAGACGAAACGGAGGCCAAAACCAAGGTAACCGCAAACGCGCCGGTGGGCCTTCAGAGACCCACCCCGCCAACAAAAGACAAAAGAAATGACTCGAAGCCGTTCAGGGCCGGTCGTTTAAAGCACTATCGGAAACGATGGAAACAGTTGGGAGCCCCAAGTTTTCTATTACGCATTTTACGAGGGTATCGGATACCCTTTGTTCAAAGACCCCCTCTGGCAATTCCCAAAGTAACAGGAGGTCCTCCTTGCACAATGGAGTCAGATGCCATGTCTGCAATCATAAAACAAATGAAGAACCAGGGTATTCTAGAAACTACCCGAAGGTCCCCAAGTTTTGTTTCCACAATGTTTCTTGTGCCGAAGGGCGACGGCACCGACCGGCCTATATTCAATTTAAAAGCCCTGAACAAGTACGTTTACACAGATCGGTTCAAGCTAATAAACCTCTATCGGGTCCCCGATTTCATTCAACCGAAGGATTGGCTATGCAAAGTGGATCTTTCTCAAGCTTACTTTCACCAGCCTGTCGCCAAATCACACAGAAGATTCCTACGCGTCATTTACCGGTCCGAACTTCTTCAAATGACTTGCCTTCCTTTCGGCCTCAGTACGGCCCCAAAAATTTTTGCATCTCTTACAAACTGGGTTGCACAAAATTTGAGAAAACAAGGCATTCGCATAATTGTTTATCTAGACGATTTTTTATTAGCCCATCAGGATTTTCAATGCCTTCAAAAACACGTCCAGATAGTATTGAGTCATCTTCAATACCTGGGGTGGCAGGTAAATACCGAGAAGTCTACAATTACACCTCAGAGACGTCTCGTGTTTTTGGGTATTCTATGGGATCCATGGCAAAACAAGAAATCCCTTCCAAACGACAAAATAGTCAATCACACGGGAAAAGTGACGTCTATGGCAAAAAGTGGGATTTCGGACCTAAGAACTTTAAAAGTTCTGGTAGGTTTACTAAACTTTGCAAGTTTCGTCATTCCAACCGGAAGACTGCACTATCGAACACTGCAAAGGTGTCTGAATTCCCTACTGCTCTCCCACAACAGAACAATAAGTATGTCTCAAGAAGCTCAGGACGAGTTGAAATGGTGGCTTCAAAATTGCCACCAATCCTCAGCCATACAACTGCCGCCACCTACTCACTTCTTAACAACAGATGCCTCCGACTTGGCATGGGGTGCACAACTAGATGGACGCCCCTTATCGGGAGAATGGACGACCCAAGAAAAGCACCTTCATTGCAACGCCAAGGAGATGCTCGCTATTCTAAAAGTCCTCGAATCAAGGGGCAACCTGCTGTGTCAATCAACCACCCTAGTGCAATGCGACAATCGCACCGTTGTAGCATACCTACGAAACGAGGGGGGGACGAAATCGCTACTCCTGATGAATCTCACGCTCAAAGTCTACCAGGCTCTGGAACGTCATCGGATAAATTTGATTGCACAGCACATTCCAGGAATATACAACAGCCATGCCGATCACCTATCCCGTCATCGCGCAGCACCAGAATGGCATTTGCTTCCCCATTGTACGAATATAATTTTTCGGAAATTCGGGACTCCAATGGTGGACCTCTTTGCGTCAGAGAGAACACATGTGTTAAGCAATTACGTATCATTGGATCTCAACGATACTCGAGCTCTGTATCACAATGCTTTTTCTTGCCCCTGGATTTATCACTTAGCGTGGGTGTTTCTTCCGCCTTATCTCATTCCCAAGGTGCTGTCGCATCTCAACCTAGCGAAAGGAACTTTTCTGATTGTGGTACCCAGGTGGAACCGGGTATTCTGGAGAGCCGACTTGAAATCTCGAGCGATCGCAGCCCCATTCACGATATGCAATTTAGAATCGAACCTGATAGACGCAGTGACGGGCCTACCACCTCCCGAAGTACAGAAAATGACAATGGAAGTTTGGAAATGTGGGGGTGGTCAGGGAATCTAATCGATTGGGATAATAGCCAGTTAAACTTACTCCATAATGCGTGGCGTCAATCGACTCGTAGGACTTACCAGGTAGCATGGAATCGATGGATTTCTTGGGCTAATAAGTACAAAATAAATCCGGTGCAGCCTACTGGACCTACGTTAGCTCGTTTTATTGCTGATTTATATCTTGTAGATAAATTATCGTATAATACCATCTTACTCCACAAATCTGTGGTGGCTACCTTGTGTAATACAGAGGACTCTGGTCGTTTGAGTTCTCATGTCCTTGTGAAGCATGTCTTAAAATCTATTGCTTTGAAAAAGCCTCCATCTAGAAAACCGCCTATATGGAACATAGACCAGTTAGCTTCACATCTGGGTACGCATGGCCCAGATGAGAATAATATGTTTGCTGTATCTAGACATACTGCTACCCTTTTGTTATTGTGTTCTGGAAGGCGGGTACATGACTTAACCTTATTGAGAGTAGATCCAGAACATTTAGTAATAAATAGCGACAGTCTCACTCTTTGGCCTACCTTCGGTTCTAAAACGGATAGTGCAACCTTTAGACAATCTGGATGGAAGTTTTTTGCAAATAATAGTAATAAAAACCTGAACCCAGTTTTTTGGATCAAGCAAACGATTCGGCTTTTAGAAGTTAGGCGTAGACTGGCTAACTCTACTAATTTATTTGTGACAGTCTGCAATCAACCAAAAGAAGCTTCTCGTACTATTATATCAGGATGGATTAAAACTATTTTAGTTGAGGCTGGCATCTCTAGTACTCCGGGTAGCCTTCGTTCGGCTGTTGCTTCAAAGAACTGGGCCGACAATTTCCCATTGGACGAAATTCTTTCAAGAGGTAATTGGAGGTCCGGAAATACATTTACTCGATTTTATCGGAAAGAAATTTATCAAAATACCGATAATAATATCACTAGACTTTTTAATCCAGTTGATTAATTTACACAATGTTAATAATAATTATTATTAATTATTATCATAATTAATTATTTTCATGCTTTCTTATTTCAATGTTAATTAAGTGAATAGAAATCTAAGCATATATTATATTACTTCTTTAGATTGATCTCTGAAACAAGTTTTGTTAGCTTATGAAATAAATTTATGTTATACCTACCTACTAATAGTTGTCTTTTCCTGCGAAATATGCATATTATCTATTTTTAAGTTCTAGCACATCCCTAATTTTGGTTTAACGAGATCCTACCTATAGATCTTTCCTAAATCCTACAACCTAATTATCAGGACATATAAATATATCACATTGGCGTCCCCTTTCACCAGGCGATAACAAACACGTCTCAAACAGTAAGCTCCAAATAACGGTCAAGAATTTAATAGCAGTGTTTTACCTGAAAATAAAACACATATTAAATACTTACCTTATTTGGAGCTTACATTTTAAACCCTGCCTGGTGTGTTTTTGACTCAATGAAGCTAGGCAGTCCCGCTCCCCATTCGGGTCGTGGGACCCTGCCTGGTGGGGGAAGTGGGGATGTGCGAGAGGGATAGATAGATGAAGGTAGAAAGAGAAGGACATACGCGGGCGGAAACGGATATACGCTATCTCAAACAGTAAGCTCCAAATAAGGTAAGTATTTAATATGTGTTTTATTTTCAGGTAAAACACTGCTATTCAGGGTGAATGTAGCTTTCTAATGGTGAAAGATTTTTTGAAATAGGCACCGTAGTTTTTGAGTTTATTTATTACAAACATACACAGAAAACTACAAATCCCGTAAGTCCCGATCTCGCGGGAATTACGGGATAAAAAGTAGCCTATGTGTTATTCTAGGTGTTTTGTAGTTTTTGCGTGAAAGAGTAACAAACATCCAAACATCCATACAAACTTTCACATTTATAATATTAGTAGGAAGTAGGATAGGAAGTAGGATTAGTGTATTGCATATAATTTAGGCACTGATAATATAATTTAGGTACTTATAAGTTCGATATTATTGAGTAGGTATTTTGGGAATAATTTCAGGTATCTCGAATAAGAAGTATTTTGAAACAAAACAAAAGATTTTTTGATGTGAAACATCTATAGGCGAGGGTAAACCTGAGTGTTGGCGTGGCGATACAGGCCACGCCAATAATTCAGTTGTTTTTTTTTAATACACAGCGCCATCTTATTTTTCTTTTGTAAATACATACATATCATACATAGAGGGACACCCAGACCAGAAACAAATATTTATTTTTAAGCATAAATACTTGCTCCGATGGAATCGGACCCGGACCCGGATGCAGAGGGTTGCTCTGCATTGCAGTCGGGCATTCGCACGGCGCGCCACAGAGGTCGTCGATTAGTTTGGGGGACAACATAATATTATGAGATTATTATCTTTAAAAAACAAAAAAAAGTTTGGGAATATTCCTTGTCGTATCTATCTCTGTTGATTTTGTCTAATGGAAATCAAGCGGCAAAACTTATTTATGATAACATCTCTAATCAAAATCTTATTCGTTTTTAATTTTATCATTAGAAGTGTTTTTGTACGACTATAAATATTAACCTTCAATACAGTCGGTGAAACAGTGATGAAAAGTTCAATAACTCACAATGTTTAAATTTTTAATTTTGCTGACAATTATTTCATGAAAGTTTTTTATTTATTATGCGTCATAACAAAATAATTTTCTGTTGGCTATTTAGTATTTTTGTGTTTGGGTCTTCGCTGACAAAGACATGATGAAACTATGAACTGTTTACTCAATAAATGAACATATGACACATGGCGTCTACATAAACTTCTTCATTCTTTTACAAAAAAATATGTATAGGTAGGGTACCTTATAAATGTGGTACTTCATGATGAATGAAATGCAACGTTCAGCGGTAGTAGTTAGTCCATTGAAATCTTACATTTTTTTGGGCTCCGCGTGCATTTGTCAGAGGACGTAGTTTTATTTTTTTAGATATCAAGGGGGGGTTAGTTTAAAGTTAAATTCTAGTTTGTGGAGTTGTGGCTCTTGTCCCACGGTCGCCATCTTGGAAAAAGGGGTTCAAATGGTTTCTTGGGACGTTCAACTACTGATGCAGGTATTGCATTACTTCAAAGTATATATAAAGCCTGGGAGGAGTCACACGATGCCTATGGGGTGTTCTGTGACTTATCCAAGGCATTTGATTGCGTTAAACATGATACATTGATCATGAAACTACATCACTATGGTATTAAAGATAGCGCTCTGGATCTTATTTCCTCCTATTTGAGCAATAGGGTTCAGTGTGTCGATGTCAACGGAAAACGATCCCCCGGCTCTCCTGTAACAATGGGGGTTCCTCAAGGATCCATATTAGGACCATTCCTGTTTTTAGTTTATATTAATGACCTACCTTACCTAGTAAGGGACAAACATGAGATAGTATTGTTTGCAGATGATACCTCATTGGTATTTAAAGTTAAAAGACGCCAATTAAATATAGACGACGTGAACAATGCTATCTCTAAAATAGTATATTGGTTCAATACCAATAATCTTTTACTGAATGGATCCAAAACAAAATGTATTAAATTCACACTTCCTAATGTTAAACATGTCAAAACTGTAGTGAAAATTAATAACGAGGAAGTCGAAAAGGTTGAGAAGGCTGTCTTTCTAGGTATAACTCTAGACTCTAAGCTTCAATGGGGCCCACATGTAGAAGCTTTGTCCGCTAGACTAAGTTCTGCAGCTTACGCTGTTAAGAAAATTCGTGAATTCACAGATATTAAGACTGCCCGCCTGGTCTATTTCGGCTACTTCCACAGCATTATGTCATATGGCATCCTGCTGTGGGGGTGTGCTGCAGATATTAAGGATATCTTCATTTTACAGAAGAGAGCGGTTCGAGCTATCTACGGGTTGGGCCCTAGAGAATCACTTAGAGAAAAATTTAAAGAAATAAATATTTTAACAGTATATTCACAATATATTTACGAAAATCTTTTATACGTCCATAAAAATAAGGACAAGCTTGTTAAAAATCGGGACATACATTTATTTAATTTAAGAAATAAAGATGATCTAACTGTGCCCTGGAGTAGGCTCCAGAAAATAAACAGGTCCTTCTCTAGCTCATCTATGCTCTACTATAATAAGTTACCCAAGAATGTGTGTGACATGTCCATTAATAAATTTAAAACATATATTAAAAGCAAACTGTACAGGATGGCATACTATAATACATCGGATTATATTAACGATAGAAATCCATGGAAATGAATACTTTATTGAAAGACGGGGACAGACAGGGGCACGGTCGCGTTCGCGAATGCTTGGTTCGTTCGGCTCGGTTCGGTTCGTCCTGGGGCGTATTCATGGAGTTCTGTGGTAAAGTAGCAGGATAAGTTATGGAAAGGAGTAAATAGATGGTTCTACCTACGAATTTTATAATAAAATTCTAGAGTGTAGGAAAGGAATGCAAGGCTGGCACCACAGAACTCTGATGGTGGGTCCCGGGGCGGTTTGGGCGGTGTTGGGCGGGTTGTGTGTTTGCGGATGAGATAGTGTTTTAAGTAAATAATTTTTTTTATGTTATTATTTTGTATATTATAACTTATTTGAACAGATAGACAGACAGACAGAGTTACTTTCGCTCTTGTAATGCTAGTAAGGATTATTATAGCAAGTATGGATTATTGCTCCAGTTCCACTTTTCTTCAATAATATTATATATGCGACAATGTAAATCACATGATTACTGCAAAAAAATATACAAAAAAAAAAAAAACCCCATGAGTTTCTTGTGTCTTCTTCTCATGTCATGGAGGTCGCGATCCGAAGACATAGTAGAGTAGATTAAATAAAAAAAAAATGACATGTCAAAGAGATATCTTGCTAATATCCGAATGAATAAACGTACTTTGATTTTTTGATTGATTTTTTTTTTTCTATGGTTTATTTGGCGAACTATAGGTCTCACAAAAAAAAAATTAACATTTTGTGTTGCAAATAAAATAATCTACAACTTTTGTTGAGTAACTTTTAGTCGTAGAACTAAAAATAAAAAGTTATAAGCGAAAATCCATAAAAATTTGAGATACAAATTCTATTGGTCATTTATGAACCGATTTTAATTATTATTTTTTTATTTGGAAGACAAAAGTCCCAAGGTGACCCCATAAAAAAATTACATGGATCGGACGAGGATCTTCGGAGTGATGAGCAGAATAGTTCCTCAGAAAGTAGTAAATTACTTACTTTTGAACTTTTCCCAGTATAATCTGACCTTGTGCTACTGGTTAGGGATTGATAAAGCACCTGGAACCACTAAGAATTGTCTACTGACCTTATTTGGTGCTATGTGTCAAATATTCATTCACCTAACTGGAATAAGCAACGAAAAACCATTTTAGAACGCATAAATTGTCTTTTGTTCAAATATTCTCGAGCTGTTTAATCGAAAAAATGACGATTTATGCGGAGAATTGTTATCTTAGCATAAGCTAGAATAATCTAGTTTGGTCAATCTGGTAAAGTCTGCCATGTTGACCAAACTAGTGACGAGTGAACGAGTGACATTTAAATATTGATTTAAATGTCACTTACTAATGATAAAAGAAAATCAACAACCTGAGGCGAAGCATACCTTTAACTTTTGTATGCTGGGGCTACATTAGCGGGCTACGGCAAAATTGTATTTACGATATATTATGTGGCCGGGTAGATCGTTGCGATGCGTAGTATTCGAGCGAAGACGATGTACTGTTGGGGCGCTATCGGTAAACTGCGCCCGCCTGTGCCTGTGCAACTGGTTGATGACGACCAAGCTGGAGTCCCACGGCCCTTGTTTTATCTAGCCAGATCGCGCCAGACCAGACGGACAGGCCGTGGGAACCGTAGCGTCCGATGAAGCCTGTCGTCGCGCGAGACGCAATCAGTCACCTGGCCTGGCCTGTGATATGACGGCCCGTGGGACCTATCAGCTTAATGTAAAGGGCGACGACGACGGACGCGACGCTTCCGCCGGCCTGTCGATCTGGTCTGGCGCGGTCTGGGCAGTCATAACACGGGCCATGGGATCCCAGCTAAATAGACAAGAACATCGCGTATACCCGAACACGACGTTTTTGTAGCGACAACGCTACACGAATCTTCGCCTGCTAATGAAGTCCCAGCATAACAAATAAAAAATCGCGAAAAATTGAAGAAAAATCTAAATAAGAAAACTTAAAAACTGATTAAATAAGTAGGTACTTAGGTACTAATAAAATTTGATTGTTTCAGTCATTTGCGGAAATGTTGTTCCAGAAAGATCACAAGGTTCTCTGAACAAATATTATTTTTACTCCATGTAAGTACCTCAATATAACACAGGGGAAGAAGGATCATAGTCAGGTTTTCTACTAAATTAAACTTTTGAGTACTAAAACCATAAAACGTAGGTATACTTACAAATGAATCACAGTCCACATGAGGCTCAAAAGAAGCTAGTACAGCTGTAAAAATCACTGGTAGAAATAACGATCATAGTAACTCATATATTTAGTCAGAACTAATATAACTTTAGGAAAAAATGGAACATTGTCAACTACAATCAAATTATATTTACCTATTTAATTATTTTAAAACGAACACTAAAAATGTTTTTTCTTACCTGTAACCTTAATTTGCTATGTTTAACTACTCGGGTTTCGTTTCGAATAATATGTATAGGTACCACGGGACGTTTGTATTAAACAAATCACCTCTAGTTTATACTTAATACGAAATTACTGGCGAAATATGGAGGTCCGTCAAATAACAAAATTAAACATGGTAAATACCCAGTTATTTATTAATGTTTATACATAACTTATTTCAACGACCACGATGTCAAGGTGATACTTCAATCTTATTCTAGAAAAGATCCACGGAATCCGTTGCCTATACTAGTCGATATGAATGGAAACCCGATAATCTCAATTGATTACCCAGAAGAGTCTACTACAGAATCCGAAGATGTCTCAATAACCACAGAGGAAAACGAGGATGATGATGACCCACCTTTTGGCAAAACCATACCAACAATAGTCATTGTTCACGGACACGGAGGCGATAGTCAATCGACTCTCAATCCGTTAGTAAAATATGGTAAGTTGTAAGTTTGTAAGACTAGACGAGGTATGGCTATATAATATACCTAAACTCAGAATCCCTGTCGGGTTAATCGAAAATTGTTGATTATTTCATGACAGAACGTTGTTATATTTTATTTCTGTATGGATTGTGTCCCCTACAAAAAAAATTTTGACCTTTCCAGATCCAAGACAAATATGTCGTTTCCAGTTCCGAAAAGTTTTTATCTTTAAAATAATTTGATGTTTCCAATTTTAAAACCATTATTATTTATTTATAAATAAATTACTTAATCAATTTTTTCCCCTATGTAATGTCCCAGATAGAAAAACAATCCACAGAATAAACTATAATAAACTGAATGCAAGCGATGCAAGCAAACAATTTTTCAGATTTTTCAAAAACAGTTTTCTGGAAAAACACAAAACGAATAGAACTTGTGTTCATGAAGTTTTAAACCAACTTTAAGAAAAAAAGGATGGTTCTCAATTCGGTTAAGTCTATGTTTTTTATGAACTCTTCAATGGCGGACACGATCACAATGTAATAGTAGTAGACTGGTCTACTTACACCAAACAAAGCTATTCAATTGCTTTAAACGCTGTGGCTAGTGTTGGTCATGCTTTAGGCCAATTTTTAACAGCTTTGGCAGAACAAAACTCAAACTTTGATCCTGCTACTATTCACTTAGTAGGTTTCAACCTCGGTGCTCATGTTGTTGGTTTTGCTGGAAGAACTATGAAATCGAAACCTGCAAGAATTACAGGTAACCTACTCATTCTGTTTTTTTTTAATATTACGAGCACTAAAGCCGTATTCCCACCGCAAAAGATGAATGGGAAATGAGAAAACTTAGTAATTTAACGAGTCAGTCATACGAGACCTTCGCGCTATGAAAACGATCTTTGTATGTTTTTTTATTTCTCTTTTCACTTTTGGAAGGGAAACACGGCTCATTTGGGTAATATAGTGCATCAAATTTTGACATAATATTATGTATTACTTTGACGCAGTAAAACCTCTTTATAATTAACCCTAACAACAGTCACATTTATAGTTTTTATAAATCCATATGGTTACATACATACATATTAATTTAAACAGCAACATAAAAACATTAAAATCATCTAATACACCGTATAATCTGAAATTTTAGGGTTAGATCCGTCTAAGAACCAATGGGGACATGGAACTCCGCGTCTGTCAAAAGACGATGCAACATACGTCGAGGTAATCCACACTGACGGCAGCGGTCTCCTGTGCAATGGTATTGGAACAGTTATCGGTCATATCGATTTCTTCATAAACGGCGGGCGGCGGTAACCAACCTGGCTGTCTCACGCATCAATGCTCCCACAATAGAGCCTATGAAGTCTTCGCGAACACTCTCTCTAGAGTGGATAGATTAGAAGGAAACTTATGCAATACTAACGAACAACTGTTATTGAATGCATGCTTCGGTTCTAAGGCTTATGTAGGTGGGACCGAATTCGTAAAACTTGCGTAAGTTATTTTCAAGTTCATCTACTAGGTACTTAAAAATGAAATGTTTTTACCACAGTATGCCGGCCTTCCACTGCGAGCGGAGCGGAGTTAAAAATGTGTCAGTTCAACATACAACGGTGGTTTTCATAGTCATACTACTCTTTTCGCGCTATGGAAACAATCGTTCTATATTAAACTGACACATTTTTAACTCCGCTCCGCTCGTAGTGGAAGGCCGGTATTCTGACTGACTGACTATTTTAAACGTAGTCCGTCAGAAAGTTGATGAATAGTCCAGTGCAGCCCCTAACGAAAACAAGTTGGAACTCCTCCCATTGCCACTTTCCTACCATCTAGGTTACTGTGATTCATCTTAGACCACATCGACACCAACCACCGAGTGAGATAGTGGTCAAACGCTTACCAATCTATAAACTATGTGCTTCTATGTTTCAGACGAGAGGGAAGTTACCGAGTAGGTAAACACTGGAAGGTCTCCGCCATATTAAAGTGGCTAACCTTTTTAATTTTAGTACACTTGCGTGAATAGCCATATCGAAAAACGGATGGTAACGTTTCACAGTGCAATTAATAATAATAAGTAATGAGGCACCCTGGCGACGTCACTGGCTACGGTATCCAAACAATTAATTAACTTACTGACAATGGTTTTCATATTCATTTATTAATTGCTTTCATGAGTATTACAGATCATAATAAAATTATAATTAATATTTACCCATACATGATGCCATAACCAATGTATACAAATTATTTAAATAAGCACCGACGTAGCCGGCGACGGCTCGGTGAGATATCGGCCTTAAAAATGTAAGTAGGTACCTACCTATATACTCTTCCAAATTAAATTACCTACCTATAAATTAATTAAATTTGTAATAAAGGAAATAAATTCTGCTTTTTGTTTGAAATCCTTTATTTCGAGACGATAGAATTGATCAAAATGAACCCTCGAAAAGCACCGAGAGATGGAAAGGTCGAAAGGTAGGAAAGTAATTGTAGATTTAATATCTGTAATGGAATCGAAACTGGAATACTTTGTTATTAATAATACAGCTTTTTATTAAAATTATTAGCGTTTCATTTAATAAAAGATCGAAGCATTCGTGCAGAATTAAAAAAAAAACTAGTTATAAAATTTGTTAGAAATTGTTATGACAGGCACCATCGGACATTGGTTTTCATATAGTACTAGCACCCAGCGGTTTTACCCGCGTAAGTCCCGATCCTGTAGAATTAACGGGACCAAAAGTATCTCATGTCCTTTTCCTGGTTCTAAGCTACCTCCCCACCAATTTTCAGCCAAATCGGTTCAGCCGCTCTTGAGTTATTAATGGTGAAACTAACACGACTTTCTTTTATATCCAATAAAAAGTAGCCTATGTTACTCAGGGTGAATGTAGCTTTCTAATGGTGAAAGAATTTTTGAAATCGGTCCAGTGGTTTCGGAGATTACCCCCAATATACATACATACATACATGTTACCAACGTTAACTCTTTATAATATTAGTATAGATCTAATATATAAAATTTCCATGTCACAGTGTTAGTTACCGTACTCCTCCGAAACGGCTTCACCGATCTCCACCAAACTCCACATGCGCATTCAGTAGGTCTGAGAATCGGCTACTATCTATAATTTATAAGGCAAAACAACGTTTGCCGGGTCAGCTAGTAGGTATATAAAGATATAGATTACACTACTTAGTCAACTACCACATATTAGTCCAAGTTATTTTTCTAAGTGTTTTCATAATTTTGAGATTCCACATTTTGGGAATTCAACATTTTGGCAATAAATCGTAGTTTCAACACTAGTTTTCTCAAAAGTCCCATCAATATGTCACGAACGAGTGAAGCGATTTCGATAAAGTCTCATTTTTTTGATTTGATGGCCGATTGCAGTCCAGTTGCAAGATATAGTTTCATTTCGATTGTATTGTTTGCAATTAAGGGCCCTATTCTGAAAAACTGAAAATCCATGTCGGGCGCATCGAAAATTGTTGATTATTTCATGACGGAATGTCGTAGAACTTTTTTTTGTGTACAGATTGTAGGCGACATTGTTTCCGACATTTTAGTGCAGTTTCCATACAAATATGTCGAAACGTATTGAAGCCTATCGACATTTTAGCCAAATCAGACATTTTTTGTCTAAAATTTGGATAGGCTTTGCACCAATAGGAGGTTCTTGTCTTAAAACTACACCAAAATGTAGGAAACAATGTCACCTACAATCTGTGCACAAAAAAAGTTCTACGACATTCCGTCATGAAATAATCAACAATTTTCGATGAGCCCGACAGGGATTTTCAGTTTCAAGGTCGTTGGCGTATATACTCCTCTTAAATAAATAAATATATTGCACGGCGTTACACACAGCGCAATCTAGCCCCAAACTAAGCACCAGGCTGGTACTATGGGTACTAGACAACGGATATACTACATATTATACTTTTTTTTTTGCAATTACTAAATAAATAATGTTAAATTGCAATTTTGGACAATTCTATCACACGAATAATCCCCTAAGTAAAAGTAGCAATCACCATTTCATTTCATGGTCAGTCACTATTTCCTTAACAATTATTTTAAAGTGAAAAAGGTATAAAAACATTTAAAATATTGTTAAGTATGTCAAATGTAAATACCTACGCGGTACCTATTTGTTCCGGTGCTAAACAGACCTTATTTAAACAACATTTACCTTATATCTATTTACAAAACCTATACAATAACAAATAATCTAAATAGTTTTTAAACTATGCATAAAAAGATGACGCAAAGGTTTTTAGGGTTCCGTACCCACATAGTATACGGATGGATAGTAGAGTCTTTGGAAAGAAGGTCCTTCTTTTCCTAAGACTCCACTATCCATCTGTCTGTCTACCAAGCTGTATCTCATAAACCGTTATAGCTAGACAGTTGAAATAATTTTACAGATTTCACAGGTAATGTACATATTTCTATTGCC
This sequence comes from Idaea biselata, assembly GCA_958496205.1. NCBI lineage: Eukaryota > Metazoa > Arthropoda > Insecta > Lepidoptera > Geometridae > Idaea > Idaea biselata. Next base: position 8,977,118 of record OY292397.1, read on the forward strand.
CGACGACGTTACACACAGTGCAATCTAGCCCCAAACTAAGCACTAGGCTTGTACTATGGGTACTAGACAACGGATATACTATATGATACCTACATAGAAAACACCTAGACCAGAAACAAATATTTATTTTTAAGCATAACTATTTGCAATCGGTGGGAATTGAACCCGCAACCTTCTGCATTGCAGTCGGGCCTTCCCCCGACGCGCCACAGAGGTCGTCGGGGGAATAATGTATAGTCCACTATATACTTTTGTAAAGTTTGCACCTATGCTATCCCCTTAAGAACGTGGCGACTGTTACCATTTCCATACAAACTTAATACCATTAAACCTTTAAAAGTAAAATCTTTTTCGAATAATATCGATATTGAGGTAGAAAACTAAATTTTTCATAATTTATTTTGGTATTAAGTTTGGAAATGGTAAAGTTCTTAACCTTGAATAAGAACACAAGTACCTACCTTTCTTTAGTACACATCTTACAAAGCCTTTCACTCACTTTACACTTAAATTAATTTAACACTAATTGCACTCTATTCATCACTTACCTTTACCTATCTAAGCACGAGTAGTTACCAACTAAATTCATCTTCACTAAATTAATTACCTAAACCCTTAACGTTGCGTTACCTACCCTGAGGCTACCCTTATTAATATCAACTAGTCATAGGTTACCAATGGGGTAGCACACGCAAAGTTGTGAGCAGATGGCGCTGGCATCGGATGATCTTTTTTTTTGTTGATGGTCCCCCACGAATGAAACCGCCTAGTTTTTTTTTTCTTTCGGTCTGAGACTGATATGGCCAATTTGGCGCCGAGAGTTGTAAAAAACACCTGTTTGACAGTTCTTAATTCAAACTTAAGATCATTCGACTAACGCCCTCTGCCGTGATAAAAAGTTAGTGTTCCTCCTCATTGTCTTTACCGTGTGTTTTTTTAGGTAGTCAGTAAGGGGAATTCAAAGTCAAATATATTAGGTCCTTACATATGAAATTGGCGTTTTGTCGTACTGGCCACTTTGATCTCAAATATCTCTTCTTTGGTTAGGGATTCCAATTTCAAATTTATACAGCTATTTATTCATACATTTGTATTTCGAAAACCGTAATTCATTTGTTTTGTCCTCCTTTGGTTTTTTCTTTGCGTCACGCAGTTTACAAAATGGAAAACTTGAAATATCGCGTTATTTACGAGTACGAGTTCCACCGTGGTACCAGTGCTGCAGAAACGGCTCGAAGGATTAATGATGTGTATGGCGGCGGTGTCGCAAAAGAAAACACAGTGCGTTTTTGGTTCCAACGTTTTCGTTCTGGAAATTTCGACCTGCAGAACAAGCCCCGTGGACGGCCGGAGACTAAAGTTGCTAATGATGAATTGAAAGCTATTGTGGAAGCAGATCCATCGCAAACCACGTCCGAGATAGCTGCAGGCTGCGGTGTTAGTGATAAAACTGTTTTAATCCACTTGAAGCAAATTGGAAAGGTGAAAAAGCTTGAAAGGTGGGTACCTCATGAATTGAGTGCAGCAAACCGACAAACGCGCGTCAACTGCTGCGTTACATTACTCAACCGGCACAATAATGAAGGGATTTTAAATCGGATCATTACCTGTGATGAAAAGTGGATCCTGTACGATAATCGGAAACGCTCATCGCAATGGCTGAATCCTGGCGAACCAGCCAAATCCTGCCCTAAGCGAAAATTTACTCAACAAAAGTTACTTGTGAGCGTTTGGTGGACTAGTGCCGGTGTCGTTCACTACAGCTTTCTTAAATCTGGCCAGACGATTACAGCAGATATCTATTGTCAGCAACTGCAAACCATGATGGAAAAGCTAGCTGCTAAACAACCGAGGTTGGTCAATCGCTCTAGGCCACTGCTGCTTCAGGACAACGCTAGACCACACACTGCACAACAGACGGCTGCCAAATTAGAGGAGCTTCAATTGGAATGTCTAAGACATCCACCGTACTCCCCGGACCTGGCTCCAACAGATTACCATTTTTTTCGAAATTTGGATAACTTCTTGCAAGGGAAAAAATTCAACTCCGATGGGGCAGTCCAAAGCGCCTTCAAAGATTTCATTGATTCTCGTCCTAATGGTTTTTTTAGTAAAGGGATCAATGAACTATCTATGAGATGGCAAAAGTGCATAGATAGCAATGGTACATACTTTGATTAAATAAATATATTATTATAAAAAAATAAAGACTTTATGTTCCTCCCTTACAAAACGCCAATTACATATGTAATGAATGACCTAATATTTATTCGTTCAGAACAATGTTCAGAACATCTTCTTCTTCTATTCTTCTAATATATAAAAATTCCATGTCACAATGTTAGTTACCGTACTCCTCCGAAACGGCTGTACCGATTTTTACCAAATTTTATATGCGTATTCAGTAGGTCTGAGAATCGGCTACTATCTATAATTTATAAGGCAAAACAACGTTTGCCGGATCAGCTAGTAATTATATAAATTACATGATCGCTTAGAAATGTCGAGATTTTAGTGTGGTTTCGGAACGCGCCTTCCGATTAGAAGAAACCACGAGAAACTCATAGGGGTTTTTCTTTTTTGGGATCATGTGTAAAATTACCACAGCTTAGCAAAGCTTTGCTTATGGAGGGCGTATCATACGCCTATTACCTAGGCTGCTTATCACTCAATTTTTTGCATGTAACTTTAATTTTTCTTTTGTTTTTAATTTAATTTTGATTTAATTTAATTTTAATTTATTCTTTTGTTTTTAAATACCTACTATAGGTACTATGGATGTAAAAATCTGGAATAAACAAATTTAATTTCATTAGTTAGCTCAAATTATTTAGTTAGCCCTAGACGTATTGACCTGTTCTTTCCTCCGGGCATGGCTCTCTAGGCTGGGAGGGTGGTATAGGTGCTGGGCAAGCCTACTCCACCTAGAAATGACCCGGGCACTACAGCACCACAAAAAGCATGGATTAAAAGTTGCTTGCGTTGTATAAAACATCTAAAAAATAAATGAAAAAAGGCCATAATATAATTATATTTATTTTTCATTATATTTATATTTTATGACATTTTTAGACGATATACCTGATTGTGTTCGCCAAGATTTAGAGCTTGACCGGGACGAATGAGCTTAACCTACCCAAAATAATTTACAACATTTGATCGCGTGACCAAAAACGTGACTGCATAACTAGTTGTTTCTTAACCCATAAGGAATATTTACGCGAATATACAAGGTCATGTTCACAAAACTACGTTTGCGAATGTGGACTAGCCTTAGCCTAAAATATAGTTGATTTAAAAATTGACGATGATTTACGAAGGTTCATTCATTTATTCTTTTGTTTATCAACTTCCAAAAAAGAGGAGGTTATCGTCAATTCGGATGTAGGTTTTTTGTATATTTTTTACCTATATTTTTTATGTAGGTAATTATGTAATTTGAAATCCAATCGCAATGATATTTTTTTATTAGAAAGGTATTAGTTTTCGTTGGCCTTAAAAAAAGTTGGTAAAGATCTGACGAGAACCGTCGGGAAAATGAGCAGAATATCATCCTCAAATGCAGCCAATTACAATTTCTGGACTTCTACTAATGAAATCGGCTGCAAAAGTAACTTTGATCTACTTCAGATATTTTGACCTGAGTTTATTCCCACGGATTCAAGAAATTAAACGCGGGTGGAACCGTGAGACACAGCTAGTTAAATGTTAAGGAGGTAGGCTAAATCTTATATCATATTATGACAAAATTATGATGTTATGTCGCAGTCAATATGGCGGTTCCGTAAAGGCGCATTCTTACCTAAGTAGGTATTTTTTACCATGATTTTACAGAAAATCATTGTAAAAAATATCTAGCAAGAAAAGTTGACAACAGATGACAACGAAGATCATGAAAACGTTTGTAATGAGAAACGTAGTAAAAACCGGCCAAGTGCGAGTCGGACTCGCGCACTAAGGGTTTCGTACCACTAACACAATTGGGTACGGAACCCTAAAATGAATACTGGACTTACCAATCCTTGAATGCAACGCAAACGTTAAAATAATTTATTTTACTACTGGCGTGAGTCTATCACTCCATCACTAGATGGCGCTAGTGGTAAAAATACATCGCGGTATCGTTGCGTTTTACCGTGAAAATTCACGTTTGTTGTATGATAAATATTTGTTAAATTCTTGTTTTTAGTATTTGTTGTTATAGCGGTCGCAGAAATACATCTTCTGTGACAATTTCAACATACTCGCTATCACAGTTTATATATGAGATACAGTCTGGTGACAGACGGACAGACAGCGAAATATTATTATTGCGGGCGAACTAGTTTTATTGCTAAATGATCTTAAAATTTACACACAATGGGATAGTTAAAAATAAAAAAAGAAGCAATGACGCACCAAGAGCTTTATGCGCAGAGGCAATATCTACCTAAGATTTATATATAACTAATTAAGATTAAGTAATTAGGATAGAACAGAAGTAAGAACTACAGGTAAGTAATTTATTGTATGTTTTTAATGATTAGGTTATGAATAGAATAGATGAATAGATCATTTTATCAAAAGTTAAGTATTTACCAAAAGAAAATACAATCACTTATAACTACAACAAAACTTATAAGTAATTTAACGAACATTAAAGAATAAAAAATATACCAAAACTAAATAAAGCGTCCCCAAACGTTATAGATGCAGATGATTTAAGTGGCGCCAGATTGCACTACAGATTGAGTGTTGATAAGCTTTTGTTTGTGGTTATAGAGGCCTTTTCGAGAGTAGTCGCCACGCACGACTATTAATCAACCCTAAGTAGGGGGTCCGACTCGCACTTTACCGAAAATAGACTGAATTTTTGACCGATCTGGCGCCCGACATGAATGTAGCTAGTACTTATTATGAAAAATATATTTTTATTTTTAATTTGGGGGTTGTTGTTGTACATGTACCACAATTAAATAATTTGTCCTAAAAATGAAGTAGGACGACAAATAAGTTGGTGCGTGACTCCTTTGAATTTTAATTGGCACGGAGACATAATTCATTTCATTGTCATTGTTCCAACATTATGACAAGTGGGCATATCTGGACGTGAGACGAATATCTATTGAAGATATTTAGCTCCATTTAGGATATGAAAAGAGAGAAATCTTGAACTTTTCCTTGGAAAAAAGTTAGAGTTGTGCGATTGACTAGATGAGCAAGTAATTTAGATATAATAAAATTGTTAATTTAGTTTTTAAAACAAAATATCTTTTAAACTACGTAAAGTAAATAAGTTCTTAAGTAGACAAAATATCACTTTATCATTATATTATTTTTAAACATATTGTTACATAATAGTGAGATTCTGTAAAAATGTAATAATGTAATTGGCTTTCTATTTCTTAAAATTTCGAAAACAAACGACTTTAGCCCTCTAATAATGTCTCGGCTACAGTAACGGGAAATGTCATCGCAATAATTGTAACGCGTTAATGGAGTGGCTACACCAACGTCCAACGACCATCATTGCGTCAAATTCGGGCGACAGTAACGGGAAATGTCTATTGCCTATCACCGCGATAATTATTGCAATATTTTTTTTCTTTTAATATTTCGTATATAGATGTTATCTCTATGCAGCAGTATTATTGAAATCTTTTGATTTGTATATTATCATCAGGATACTTATTAAGATGAGTTAGGATTAAGGTCGATTAGTGCTTTGGCCTTAATAACGTCATAAATAACATGGGGCTGGATAAATAGGTACCTATAATAAATATTTTTCGGGGGGAATCGAAACAGGGGGAAACGGAATTGGGGGGAAACGGAACGAACCCTAAAAAACTGCATATAATATTTTTTGTCGGCACTACCATTAAACAAAATATATATATCGTTTGTTTTTTGTTAAGACCTGAACTTTCCAGGGCTTATTCCTGATTGGACCATTTTTTCCTATTCTGTTCCTATTTTTATCGAATTGGTATAAGAACTTTTTTTTTTCCCCAGGCGTTTCAAAAATTATAAAGAAAATACTGAGAGTTCTAGGACTTTCCAGTTCCAAATCAAAATCCTGCTAATATTATAAAGGTGAGTGAGCGTCTGTGAGTGTGTATTTATTGCTCCTTCCTGCAAAAACTGCTCAACCGATTGCGATGAATCTCGGTATGTAGATAGTTGAAGACCTGGACTTACACATAGGTTACTTAATAATCCGATATTCCTGCGAGATCGGAACGAGACTTACGCGGGTGAAACCGTGGGAAGCCGCGGTCTTTAATAAACGGTATTTTCAAAATGAAAGTGGTAAATCCGAAAAAAAAAAAAGAGTTCAAAGCCAACCGTCCACCGTTAACTAAACAAAGTAGGTAAGTAAACATTATTTCTTAGTGTTAATCCACACTTAGGAATACTGCTTTTGAAAAAATGCTTTCAAAAACTTTAGTACCCGGCGGGATTCGAAGTGTGGATTAACACTAAGAAATAATGTTTACATGTTTGGAATGTGTCATCTTATATTGTAAACATTTCCATGTAATATGGGAAGTTACAAGCCGAGTCGATCTGCAAAGTTCGCCGGTAGATGTCACTACGAGGCCTTACTCGCAAGAACACACGAAGAGGTGCTTTCTTAAATTCGACCCGGCTGGAGGGCTACCCGTGGCGAAGCGGTTTAACGCGTTGGTTCGGATTACCAATAGTCGCGGGTTCGAATCCCGCCGGGTACTAAAGTTTTTGAAAGCATTTTTTCAAAAGCAAAGTAGGTAAGTTAGTTTAGCTTAGCTCGCCAATTTTTAAATAAGTGAGTGTAGTTGGCATAGATTGTGGTGGACACACATGCATGTATGAAAGGGTTATTGTTGATTCGTCACAAAGTTAATTTGTCACATTTTTATAACTCCATACATTGAAAGTAAAATCGTCACATTTTTTTCAAATATTGTCACAGGTAGGTAAAGTAAAGACATAGTTGATTTGTCACAAACTCTGTTTTTACAAAAATTTTGCATAAAGTATGGTTAGCAAGTTAATTTAGTATGTTCTCAAAATAAAAGAAAGGATTAACTTTATTAAAAAAAAGTAAGTGGAAATGTAAGATATGAGACATTAAAAATAATTATTACAGAAAATTAACAATAAGTACATTATTTATCACAAATACAACTCGCTATTCCCTAGGCATCACGTTCTTGTTAACACGCTATCACTATCTCGCTTACTCATTGTGTCTAACTGTTTTCAACCCTACCAGTCAATGCATCTTTAACATCTTATCAGTGCATGGACTCCTTTGACCTTGTCAACATCCGTCCGGTAATCTGTGATAGTGAGTGATATTGTATTGTAACATCAGTTTGCATCAGTGTGTGCATCTCTGGAAATGGATCCTAATCAACCGAGCACAAGCTCGGGTAGTCATGGTGTAAGTATACGTACTTTATTATTAGGCGAATTACTATTTAGAATTGCACACAAGGTTGTTTATTTTGTAAATAATGGTCTTGTATTACTGCGGTAATCTGAACGTAATGTAAGTGTATGAAACGTTAAACAAAATGGCGGACCGATCGAGCAGTAGTACATTTAAAAAAGTAAACATTTTTTTGTGTTTTTAAGTCGAATATCACAATTACATAATTGCAAAGCTAGGTTTTAATAATCAATGTCGTTTTCAGATTACATTTTCGAAAACTGAAAAAGGCAGGCGAATGCTTCTGAGACATAGCTACATGTACACTTTACATCGGGAAACTAATATTGGAACTGTATGGAGATGTACTAATCGTTTGTGCAGTGCAACTATTAAAATTTCGGAGAGTCATGACATCAGAATTTTGAATGAACAAGCTCATAAGTGCCAACCCAATATTGTGAAAACTGAAACTACAAAGATTAAAAATATTTGTAAGGAAGCAGCGGCGAAAACAACCACACCTATGCCTCAAGTGTATGAAGAAGTTTTTAAAACAACTAGAGATATGGGTTATGATTTATTAAATGCTATACCGAAATTTTCAAGCTTGTCACGATCACTTTACAGTGCGAGTAATCGTGAACTAAATGTGTCCAAAACACATTTTTCAAAATGCGAAGATGTCATAATTCCAGAAAAATATAAACATAATTTTTTGTTATTTGACGATGGCAGAAACCAGAACAGAATAATAGCTTTTTGCACTGAGACAACTCGTGACGTAATACCAAATCTACAAACATTTTTTATGGATGGCACTTTTTCAAGCTGCTGTTTACCTTTCTATCAGCTGTATTGTATACATGGAGACGTGAATAGCGACGACAACTTCACGAACATATTTCCACTTATATTTGTTCTTATGCCTAATAAACAAGAAAGGTCCTATGAAAGGCTTTTTATATCACTCATGCAAAATTTACCTAATTGGACACCGCGTACAATGATTGTTGACTTTGAAATTGCTGTGATAAATGTCATAAGAAAAGTTTTCCCTGGTGTTCAACTGCTGGGATGTAACTTTCATTATAAACAAGCACTAACCAAAAAAGCACATGCCTTACAATTGAATGGGATTGAAGAGAAGAGGCACTTGGCCATGTGTGCTGCATTGGCCCATATTAAGAAGCAGGATATTACAGACGCTTGGTTGCACATCATGGAAGAAGCTCCACCGAATGAAGCAGTCACAACATTCAATGACTATTTCGTCACCCAGTGGTTAGAAAACAATAGCATAGAATTTATGTGGAATGTACACGGGGCTCGTCATAGGACAATCAATTTAGCAGAAGCATGGCATAAAAGTTTTAATAATAAGATGTGTAAAAAAAAAACCTAGAATGCTTCAGTTTCTAGACACACTAAAAAAAGAGGCCTAATATATAGATTGGAAATTAACAAATTTAACATTAAACTTACCCCTAAATTCGAGGACACGCCAGTCTATTGCATTTGACAAATGATTAAAAACAATTTTGGACAATTATGACAACATGTCCCTGGCTGAAGTTCTTAGGAAACTTTCAGTTCTGCAGCATTTTTAATAAACTTTAGAAACTTATAAAACAAAAATGACTCGATAGAAATAGAGGCTATTTATTTAAAATTAGGATATATTATTTTATGTTGTTGCAAATTTGCCGTTAGATAACTGTGATTTTATTTGGATGTAAGGTTTAATCTTTAAGGTTTGCTTATACAATAAAAATGTGATTTTATTGTAATTCAAATATTTTTGTAAATTTATATGATTTATTATATAGATAGGTACTAAGGTTTAATTTAAAACAAAAGTGATGATTACTGTGATTGTATTATAATTCAAATATTTTTGAAAATTTATGTGATTTATTATATAGAAACTAAGGTTTACTTTTAAAAAATATGATTCTTACTGTGATTTAATTGTAATTCAAAGATTTTTGTAATTTTATGTATATTATTGTACATAGATACCAAGGTTTAATTAAAAAAAGTGATGATTACTGTGATTTTATTGTAATTCAAATATTTTTGTAAACTTATGTGATTTATATAATAATATAAATAAAAGGTTTGATTTTGAAAAATGTGATGATGACAGTTTTAAGTGTTGTTTAAGACTTTGTTTAAACATTGTTTCTTAGTGTTTACCACACTTAGAAATTAAAAAAAAACAAGACATTGTTTTACATACCTACATAGATAGGTATTAGTATAATGTTATTTTTCAAATCAGGACCAATGAAAAATAAATAACATTTTTATTCTTTAAATTGTTTGATTTTTCTGCTGACTATACGGAAAAAAACACTGACGAATTAACTATAGTTTAAAATAATAAACAAGTATTTTATCACAAAATATAGAACTGTGACAAATTTACACATACTTTTTTTCGTGACGAATTAACTTTGTGACGAATCAACAATAACCCATATGAAAAACTGGCTTGATAGTCAAACTTTTGGGGGTTAGATCATAGGTATTGTAAAAATGCGCCACATGGGTAGACACAAACAATGGTATAAGGACAGGCATATTACCACTATTCTGTCGGCAAAAAGTGCAAATAAGCAGATGACAAAGACAATAATGTATCATTTACTATTACGTACAAAATATAATCGCTACAAAAACATAAAAACAAGTCAAGTGCGAGTCTGACACACGCAGGAAGGGTTCCGTACCAAAAAAATCACGGTTGTGGTATGAAGGGGCTCCCTTAAATATTTGTTTTACCTATTATGTTTTTAGTATTTTTTGGCAATGGATTTCCGTTACCGTGTAACAAAAAATAATTTACAAGTTAAATTTTTGAAAATGTTAACTGTTATAGACATAATAACTGTGATAGACAGTTATTTTTTTTTAAATTTTAACTGTCTATCACGGTTCATGTCATAAGATACAGCCTGGTGACAGACGGACAGAGAGACAGCGGAGTCTTAGTAATAGGTTGTCGTTTTTTCCCGTTGGGTACTAATGGAACCCAACAAAGTAAGTACTAGGTAAGTCACATAAGTGGTAAATAATCTGCGTTAATACCTGAAAACAATTGAAAGACAAAAACTGTATTGTTTGTCATCGAATTAAATGACTACAACAAGGCAAATCTAGGTACCTACCTAAATTCCCAACATATTTTGTACCTACAACATGAACATCTATACGTTTTCTCGCTTATTAGGTTTCCGTAACTTTTCGCACACAAAATAATTTAACTTGAACTTTATTTTTTTGCTAAATATAATATTTTTAATCTTCATCCGAGCAATGTTCACTTAAGAAGACAGTCTACCTACTCTCGTTTATGCCATAAGTCCTACATTAGCCATGACGTTTTGTTTTTCTTTCATTGTATAATTAAAATAAAATAAAAATAGAAAATAAAAAAAATAAAACGTGGGGGCATGGTCATGGCTGATATAGGACTTATGGCATAAACATATTTTCTCTAACGTCTTTACCCAGGAAGGGAACAGTCGATTACGTTTGCAAAGTTTATAAAGAGTAGGTAGACTGCCCCTTCAAACACAGTAGGTAAGTCTTATTGACTGTAGAGAAAACATAAAGAACTAGGTACCAAATAGATTTAGAAATGTGTTGTGAGAAATGGCAGGGAGAACCTTCGTTGGTCTTCTCCAGATTCCTTAGTCGCATTTTACGACACTGCTTCAAATGGGTACCATTCTGTGACGTGCTACACATAGCCATATCTACTTAGTAGAGATGCAACGGATATCCGGTTGCTATCCGGTATCCGGCCTATCCGGCCATTATTTTACTATTCGGCCGAATACCGGATAGTTGCGCACTATCCGGCCGGATACCGAATAGTGATTCTGTTTGGTATTTAACTTTGAAAAATAGTTAGTTGCCATTATTTTAGACAAATAAAATAAACACAGAATGAAGTACAAGTTCACAATCACGTATACACTACTATTACGCATTAAACAAAAAAAAACTTATCTATTCAGCAAAATAGGCGGGTGCACGTGTACTGCATACGAAATAGTTTCGTACGTACTGACCTAATAAAACTCATTTCTTGCCTAGAAAACGGTCCGCGCGAACCTACAATACGTAACAAGTTGAAACCTGCACGACGCGCCCGCCGCCAAACTAAAATGTAGGTATCGTTTGGCCGGCTGAATATTCGGCGGCCGGATACCGGATATTCGGCCGGTGATGAGGCCGAATATCCGGTATCCGGTATCCGGCCAAACAACTATACGTTGCATCACTACTACTTAGGTTAAATACAATACATACCTCACCACTAAAACCAAAACGCTAAATATGTTATATGTATGAGTCCTTAGTCACTTTAAATTATTAAAGGTATTTATTTCATTATTATTTTTATTTATTTTACTAAATACCTAGAACGTAGACAGGCTATACCTTAGTGAATAAAGAATATTTACGCTGAAGTAAATGTCCACATGGAACCTTGTGACCTATGTTTATTCACAAAGCTTTAGTTTAACAGGAAAAAAAAAATTCTTAGTACCGAGTGTATTTGTCTTCAACATTCGTTAGCGACACGTTAAGAGCATCTTTGACTAAAAAAAAAACCAAGCACGCAATTAGTTTTAAAGTAAGAAATTACAAACAAAAACATTCAGATATTAAAACGACACAATGATTATGTAAATCATATTACTGTAAATATAAATGATGTATACCCTACATATTTTGATATGACCGACATATTTTGATGTCAAAACACATTACCCACTTAAACGACGCGACTGCGAGGGTGACGATACGCCATCGCTACGTACGTTGTGTTTGATGTTCCGGCCACAGTAACGGAAAACGTCAAATCCTATCATCGCGATAATTATTGCAATTATTTTAATACGTTAATGGAGTGGCTACACCAACGTTCAACTGCCATCATCGCGTCATGTACGGGCCATAGTAAAGGGACCCGTCAATGCCGTCAACATTGCGATAATTATTGACTGATGATTTTAACGCTTTAATGGAGCGGCTATACCATCGACCATCATCGCGATAATTAACGACATTTCCCGGCAATGTGGCCAAGACATTACAGTATATTTATATTAAAACTAGCTGAACCGGCAAACGTTGTTTTGCCTTGTAAATTATAGATAGTAGCCGATTCTCAGACCTACTGAATACGTATACAAAATTTCAAAAAAATCGGTCAAGCCGTTTCGGAGGAGTACGGTAACTAACACTGTGACATGGAAATTTTATATATTAGAAGAAGATACTAAACTTAGCTCATAAATAGATAACAAAATATTCCACAATCCACAACTCATAACGAAACACTCAACGAAAGTACATTTTAGCAATATCAAGGACTTCGTTGCCAAACTATGAACTTAATTTGACATAAACAAACCGGCATACGGCATCCGACTCCACCTGCAATCGTGATGACCTTAACAATGTAAACAAATAGACAGTGGAAGTAACCAGTACTGTCGCGACCACCGATCAAAATGGAACCGCACACACCTGCTGCGGCTCTACCATACAATAAAACCTACAATTCCTAATAATTTACCTAATTGTCCCATACATAAGATCCGCAAGGACTATGGACACCAACGTTCAACGACCATCATCGCGTCATTTTCGGGCCACAGTAGCGGGAAATGTCAATGCCTATCATCGCGATAATTGTGGCAATAATTTTAACGCGTTTATGAAGCGGCTTTACTATTGTACAACAAACTTCGTCGCGATAATTAACAACATTTCCCGGCAATGTGGCCAAGACATTACCTATTTATATTAAAAATACTAAACTTAATAATAGATAACAAAATATTCCACGATCCACAACTCTTAACGAAACACTCAATGAAAGTACATTTTAACAATATCAAGGACTTCGTTGCCAAACTATGAACTTAATTTGACATAAACAAACCGGCATGCGGCATCCGACTCCACCTGCAATCGTGATGACCTTAACAACGTAAACAAATAGTCAGTGGAAGTAACCAGTACAGCCGCGACCACCGATCAAAATGGAACCGCACACAGCTGCTGCGGCCATCCATTCTCACTGGTTTTGGCAATCGGCATTATAAGGACCGAATGGTCATAACGTACACGCGCACGTGTCTACCATACAATAAAACCTACAATTACAAATAATTTACCTAATTGTCCCATACGTAAGATCCGCAAGGACTATGGACACAGTTAAATAGCAAATGCAAAAGAAGTTACACGTGTTGCAAGATGTGGAACATTGAACAATTTTCCAATCCCATATTGAGGAAAAGCGATACTTTGATTAAAGTGCGGCTATGTCTGTACAGTTCGGCGTTTGTTCACTTATTGGTGATGGCCAATTGGCTCCTTTCTATAGATTTTACGAAAGCAAATGATCCTAACTTGTGGTCTTATCAGAGAACTAGATGGAAATTGTTAACATCATGGTTCAATGTAAGTAGCTGTTTATAATTTATTATGTTATCTATCTATTAGGTACCTCTTATGTAACAAAGTTGTAGTGGTTAGAAATGCAAGATCTTAAGTACCTACCTGTTGGAGCAATTTTCATGAAGTTTGAATTGTTCGTCTCCGCCCAGAATAAGATAAATTCGAAAAAAAAACCTATAAAATAACCAGGATACCTACCTAATTAGTTCTTATCTGGCACAAATACGTTTTTTTTCTTTGGCGTGGCCCGTGTCGTCCAACTGACGTCCAATTATTTTTCCTTGGACTTGGTCCAGTCTTTTTTTTTGTTCACAAATCATATCAGGTAATAGGTACCTACATGGGTAAATTAGGGAAAAAGAAGTGTCTTGTTTTCAAATGGCAAAATCAATGAACGCTAAATGTAATTTTGCCTGATCTTGTTTCTTTAATCAAACTCAAAATTGCATTTTAACAGTACCTGTATTAATAATAAAAAAGGGTTCCGTTAAAATGCAAAACAAACATCTATTTATTTGATTAAGTAAGCTTTTTTGTCACAATCAAAAACCGACAACTTGACGAGTGTGGGTACGTAATCCCAAAGGGAATTTCCTGTATTAACGTGAATGGAGAATTAATGAAAATTAAGTAAGGCCGGCCCATCTAAGGCTACACTTGCTTATTTCCCTAGAGCAAAGTAATGTTAAACGTGCCCATATTTCTTTCTTACATTGTCATTAAATAGAAGAAGATCGAGAATCTTTTTTGTTCAATGCTGTTTAAATTCGATTAGGTAGGTACCTATAATTAATTACACAATACACACAGGAACCCCGTAGTAGTTAGAGTCCGGCAACCGAACGGCACGGGTTCGAACTCTGACGTGGGAGGATTTTAATGACGCATTTTTACTTGATAATATTTCTAGGAAAATAACTTGAACAATAGAAATATTAATAATTATTTAGAATAGCTACTTCAAATAACAAACGTATAATTTTGCTATTACCTAGACATTTCTATAATAAATATCTATTCTAAAACGTAAAAAAACGTATTGAATGAAAATACAAAAGTTAAAATAAATAGTTTTTTTATTTTAACTTTTGTATTTTCATATAAATTTGCCATTGTTTGTGTTTACAAACAAATTTATATGGATTTTATTATATAGGTACTTATGAATGTAAATAGACATTAGAGCAAATATGTTTATGCCATAAAACCTGTATCTGCCATGACTATGCCCCTACGTTTTGTTAATTTTCATTTACTAATTAAAATAGAAATAAAATTCAGGAAAATTAGAAAATGAAAAAAAAAAAACAAAACGTAGTGGCATGGTCAAAAAAAAAAAAAAAAAAAAAATCAAAGTACGTTTATTCATTCGGATATTAGCAAGATATCTCTTTGACATGTCATTTTTTTTTATTTAATCTACTCTACTGTGTCTTCGGATCGCGACCTCCATGACATGAGAAGAAGACACAAGAAACTCATGGGGTTTTTTTTTTGTATATTTTTTTTTTGCAGTAATCATGTGATTTACATTGTCGCATATATAATATTATTGAAGAAAAGTGGAACTGGAGCAATAATCTATACTTACTATAATAATCCTTACTAGCATTACAAGAGCGAAAGTAACTCTGTCTGTCTGTCTATCTGTTCAAATAAGTTATAATATACAAAATAATAAACAGTAAAAAAAAATAAAAATACTTAAACACTATCTCATCCACAAACACACAACTCGCCCAACACCGCCCAAACCGCCCCGGGACCCACCACCAGAGTTCTGTGGTGCCAGCCTTGCATTCCTTTCCTACACTCTAGAATTTTATTATAAAATTCGTAGGTAGAACCATCTATTTACTCCTTTCCATAACTTATCCTGCTACTTTACCACAGAACTCCATGAATACGCCCCAGGACGAACCGAACCGAGCCGAACGAACCAAGCATTCGCGAACGCGACCGTGCCCCTGTCTGTCCCCGTCTTTCAATAAAGTATTCATTTCCATGGATTTTTATCGTTAATATAATCCGATGTATTATAGTATGCCATCCTGTACAGTTTGCTTTTAATATATGTTTTAAATTTATTAATGGACATGTCACACACATTCTTGGGTAACTTATTATAGTAGAGCATAGATGAGCTAGAGAAGGACCTGTTTATTTTCTGGAGCCTACTCCAGGGCACAGTTAGATCATCTTTATTTCTTAAATTAAATAAATGTATGTCCCGATTTTTAACAAGCTTGTCCTTATTTTTATGGACGTATAAAAGATTTTCGTAAATATATTGTGAATATACTGTTAAAATATTTATTTCTTTAAATTTTTCTCTAAGTGATTCTCTAGGGCCCAACCCGTAGATAGCTCGTACCGCTCTCTTCTGTAAAATGAAGATATCCTTAATATCTGCAGCACACCCCCACAGCAGGATGCCATATGACATAATGCTGTGGAAGTAGCCGAAATAGACCAGGCGGGCAGTCTTAATATCTGTGAATTCACGAATTTTCTTAACAGCGTAAGCTGCAGAACTTAGTCTAGCGGACAAAGCTTTCACATGTGGGCCCCATTGAAGCTTAGAGTCTAGAGTTATACCTAGAAAGACAGCCTTCTCAACCTTTTCGACTTCCTCGTTATTAATTTTCACTACAGTTTTAACATGTTTAACATTAGGAAGTGTGAATTTAATACATTTTGTTTTGGATCCATTCAGTAAAAGATTATTGGTATTGAACCAAGATACTATTTTAGAGAGAGCATTGTTCACGTCGTCTATATTTGATTGGCGTCTTTTAACTTTAAATACCAATGAGGTATCATCTGCAAACAATACTATCTCATGTTTGTCCCTTACTAGGTAAGGTAGGTCATTAATATAAACTAAAAACAGGAATGGTCCTAATATGGATCCTTGAGGAACCCCCATTGTTACAGGAGAGCCGGGGGATCGTTTTCCGTTGACATCGACACACTGAACCCTATTGCTCAAATAGGAGGAAATAAGATCCAGAGCGCTATCTTTAATACCATAGTGATGTAGTTTCATGATCAATGTATCATGTTTAACGCAATCAAATGCCTTGGATAAGTCACAGAACACCCCATAGGCATCGTGTGACTCCTCCCAGGCTTTATATATACTTTGAAGTAATGCAATACCTGCATCAGTAGTTGAACGTCCCTTATGTCATTAGGTCCTTATGTCCTTAGGTCATGACTCATGGCTGATATAGGACTTATGGCATTAACAAATTTTTACTAATATCTTTATCTAGGAAGGAAACAGTCGACTACGCTGGTAAAGTTTGTATGGAGAAAAGTGTAGGTAGACTGTCCTCTATTTCCAACCAATATCCCGAAAACAGAAGAAAAATCTAATTAAATAGTTATAAAAACATACTCTTGGCTGAACTGAGCGCCCGACACGTGTACAAAACCAGTAATCTGTCACGGTAAACAAACCACTTTTGTGACTGCTTGTATGAATGTCTTTAATCAAATCACAAAACCACGCGGTTACAAACTTTGCGGTCAGAAATCCATCTTCATAGTAAGGCATTGGTGGTAGTAATTAATGCCTTGCAGATGAAAGACAACCTGAATCTGCCAATTCTTCAAAAATAATGTTATTGTCGTTTTACCTCAAAAGGAAAAAAATCCCTTATACGATCAACATCTGTGACCACATATTTTCTTAGACCTAGAGAGTTAAAACTTATACTATGCAGGTACCTACTAGGTTATCTATACTTCTAAACTAATATTATAAAGAGGAAAGATTTGTATTTTTGTGTGTGTGCGCGTCTGTATGTTTGTTATAAAGAAACTCAAAAACTACTGGAACGATTTCAAAAAATTCTTTCACTATTAGAAAGCTACATTCACCCTGAGTAACAAAGGCTACTTTTGATCCCGATATTCCCACGGGATCGGGACTTACGCGGGTTTTACGCGCGTAAGTCCGTGGGACGCAGCTAGTGAAAAACAAAGAGAGGCCATTTGACGCTAAAATAAATTCACTGAACTATGTTCAATATATTTTTATGAATAAAGCCATAAAAAGTATATACCTAGTTTGTATTCACCCTAAGGATATACCCGCACTGATAATTTATGGTGGAGGCGTGTCGTAGCGTCACGGATTCTTTTGTAACTGTCACCTACTGTGTACCCACCTAACTGTCGTCAATTCTGTGGTAATTTCAAAATGAAATTTGCTACGCCACTACGACGTGAATCTTCCACAACTTATTTATTGGGTCTATTCTTCAAATAATCAGAAACCAATTAGGTATATTACACTACGCTAATAGCGACAGCTTAGTCGCAACTTAATTGCAATTTTTTTTTCTTTTTATTACATTGTTTTGACACTACTTTGTAAGTTTTTGACGTTATTTTGACAATGTTTTGTACTTTTTGACATTGTTTTGTAACTTTTTGACAATTTTTTATTATTACTTTTGACGGATTTTCCTTTCTATTACTATTTTTATTTCGTAATTTCTATGACATGACAGGTTTTGATTTTATTTTAGCAATAAGACTTATGTTACTGTAGCTATCTATTGATCAACCTGTCTGAAATAATAGTTTTTTTTTTAATTTAGTTTTAAAACAATTCTTGTTGCCACTCTAATCGTAGGTATTGTAATCGAATCTGTTTGTAATTATTTAGAAGGCAGTGCGCATACATCCTAAACGCCTTATTTATTCCAGCTCCTGACCATTATTTACTTGCCGACGTGCATCTATTGTGACTGGAGAGAGCTAAAACGCGAAGATCACTTAAAGCACGTCAAACTTTTCAACAAAGCGAGGTATTTGTGCTTTACTAGCATACTTTTGCCGACAACACTGGTAAGTTTTTGAATATGAAGTAGACGTAGCTATAGCCCTCTTAACCTAGAGACATTACACTTTTATTATAAACACTACCAATGCCCGCGACTTCATCCACCTATTTTTTTTTTGAAAATATAGAATAGAAACAGATTGTTCAGGTTCTAAAACTGAAAGAATTTGTCAAATCGGACCAGCTGTTCCTGAGATAAGCTCGTTCAAACAAACAAACTCTTAAGCTTTATAATATTATAATAATAATAGCTGACCCGGCAAACGTTGTTTTGCCTTATATTTTATAGATAGTAGCCGATTCTCAGACCTACTGAATACGCATATAAAATTTGATAAAAATCGGTAAAGCCGTTTCGGAGGAGTACGGTAACTAACATTGTGACGTGGAAATTTTATATATTAGAGACTAGCTGACCCGGCAAACGTTGTTTTGCCTTATAAATTATAGATAGTAGCCTACTGAATACGAAAATAAAATTTCATAAAAATCGGTCAAGCCGTTTCGGAGGAGTACGTTAACTAACACTGTGACATGGAAATTTTATATATTAGATAAGATAAATAGTATAGATAACCCTCTTTCGGCAGTCGGGTAAAAGTTTGTGTGTAAGAAAAAAATATGTTTTTTACTGCTTCACGCAAAAACGACCGAACCGATTGCGATGAAACTGAGTGTGATTGGTCACTCGATACTTGGTAACTTGGCTTGGTTATTTGGTAGCTGAAGACCTAGATTAAGACTTAGTCTATAATTATCCCGAGATTGCCAAGGGATCGGGATTTACGAAATCAGACGGTGGGTAGCCACTTTTGTTACAGTATAAATACAAAAAGAGTTTGTTTCTATTATCTATATTTACGCTGTAAAAATGAACGAAATGTATCTCCGTTTTATTACATTTCGAATGAATATTTTGGAAAACCTTGTGGTAGGGGTCCTGTAAAAATAAAATCTTAATCCGAATAATACCGATATTAGGGTAGAAAACTAAATTTTTCATAGTTCTATTTTCGTATTATGTTTGTATGGAAATAGTAACAGTACCTACCCACCTTCTTAAGAGGAGTTTTAAAGACGCCCTAGGAGCTTATTCCGAATTGGTTTGTCCGTGTTTTCGGACCGTGGTGACTACTAGAACATGTTGACGATTTTCTCACGACATAACGAGTGATATTAACAGCGCACAACCGCGTCAATGTCTCCTATACTATATTTGATTACTACTTATACGGTGTCTATACGAATATTCGTAGGTAAAACAGATAAAAAGCAATTACCAGCACTTCTAAATAGCAGCGTTCCGTTATATTTACATTTTGCTTAGATTTCGGTGTCGACACAGATAATTTACTTTGTCTTAGTTCAATGTCTGTGTAACAAGCCAATAGCATTATTTCAAGGCTTTAAAATATACGATCGGGCAAATATTTAATTAGGTAGGTACCTACTAAAAGGTTACAAAGTTACAAAATCACCGTTAACTTTTATTATTTTATTTTTTAATATTAGACTAAAACTTATCTAATAGTACATATATATTCACATTATACTTTCATAATTTACACCTTCATACCAATATCTCAAATATTTTTACAAAAATATAGTAGGGATTTACAAAATAGAAATACACCACACATACTGCTACTAACACTGCACAGAACTACTTATTAACACCTATATTTTAATGTTATAGATTTTTTTATGTACCTAGTTTATAAATTTTTATGTATTTACATAGGTAGGTACATATTAGATAAAACTAAAGAATACTAAAACTAATACAAACTACAACTAAAGAATATAAAACTAAAGAATCAAAATAATTATTTTAATGTTATATTTAATTTATTTTAGTACTGTGTGTATGTTATCAACTTCTCCGCCGTCTGGGGTCCGATTGCGATGAAGAAAGGGGGAAAGTCTACCTATCTACTCTTTTCTTCATACAAACTTTAGAAAAATAGCTAGCGTTCCCTCTCTGGATAAAGACCTCACAGAAAATATGTTTATGCCATAAAACCAGGGATGACTATTTTTTTCTCAATTTTATTTAAATTCTAATTAGAAAATGAAAATGGTCTGAATGAAAGTGGTTTGTATTTCATTGCTATACTTAGATAAAAACAAAATAGTAGATACGGTATATTCTAACATTGAGTATTCGAAAAATGAGCTAGAAACACCTACATGCATTTTCATAAAATTATTGTTTTTATAAACAGTTGTCTTTAAGAATGATTCAGGCATTTGTAAATAAGCAAAAAGTCATTCTTATGGATGTCAAAAAGATAATCACAGTGTGACAGCACGTGCTCACGCGGCAACGGTTCGACATACGACTGAGGCTAGTGCGTCAGCTAGACGCAGTTTTATCGTCTCATTTTCCGAGACTAGGTACCATATGTTTAGTTTTTTGTTTTAATCTAAGTTGCTATATTGACATCCAAATCCACAAATTCTTCAACTCGTCTTCTTTTAAACCCCTCTAAGAGGCCCTTAGAGGTTAACAATATTAATATTTCTTTACCCCGACGCGAATGCTAACTGCACCATAATTCCAAATAATAATTAAAATTGTATTATTTTCAGTTCGGTGACATACTTTTCTGGCGAGTATGGAACAAAGACAGAGAACTCATAGCACCAACATCTGTCGACGAAATAGTGCCTTTTTGGACACAACACTGCATGCACACAGTGTCACTGATAGTGATCCTGCTGGACTTAGTGCTAGTGCCAAAAGAACGACCTAAAAGTATGACGATTGGTCTAGCTATGCTGACTGCGTTTCTCACTTGTTATACTGTCGTGTAAGTAATATTTATAACTAGCTGCATCCCGCGGTTTCACCCACGTAAGTCCCGATCCCGAGGGAAAATCGGAATCAAAAATAGCCTATATTACTCAGGGTGAATGTAGCTTTCTATTAGTGAAAGAAATTTTGAAATTCCTCCAGTGGTTTCGGAGATTACTCCCAATATACATACAAACAAACATGTTACCAACGTTACCTCTTTATAATATTAGTACTATAGGTTTGTAGTTAGGACCAATAGGAAGAGCCCATTGGTTAGCCTAGACTAACCATTATTTTAGAAAGGGAATCTTCTAAGTGAAAACATACCTAACATTTTATACAATAGATGAAAGTCACAAAGTTATCAGAGTTCAGCCCAAATGTCATCAAAAGGCGATAAAGCGATTTACATTAGATTACCTAGATGGTGGGTATTCTCTAACAACGACTTTCGAAATGTGATCCAGTTTTTTAAAGGTGTGTGTGTAATTTCCCGAGCAGTATGACTTTGGAAGATGAAGCTCGTCCGTCAGAGATGAGTTTGAAATGGATCACTATTACGCAGCGTACTACGTGGACGATTGGATGCGAACGCGATTGCGAAGCGATCCGATCCGTTGCGGTGCGGAAACAACGAACAGTCGATAGCTATTGAAGTGTCCTACGTGACCAAATGCACGTAAAGTGCAATGCGGCGCGATTCTCGACTGTTCCTTGTTTCCGTTCTTATCCGATCGCCCATACGTAGGACGCTGCGTTAGGCTTCTTTTCTCCTTCTAGTCTCTAATAGAGACAGTCCAGTTCTATGCGATTTACCTTAAAATCACTAATCATTCATCAAGTTTATTGTTTCAGATGTGTCCAAAGCTACATCAACGGGGAAATAATTTACCCAGGATTGAAACTATTTAGTGGATTCAAGTTTCCAGTTCTAGTGGCTTACGTTTTCATAGAAAACTTCTTTTACTACACTGGGCAGTGGTTCATAGTGGATATGGTTTGGGGGAATGCTAAAGGGGTCAAGAAAATAGACTAGATTTACCACCCTGAATTTAACAGACCCTCTAGCTCGTCTACACGGCTAAGCCTCAAGTATAAAGCTACGCATTACAGCGAAAATCAGGACACGTATGCTATAACTGAAACCTCTCAACAATGTCAAAATCTAACAATGGTACCATTGTTAGATTTTTCACGAACCCCAATTAACAATTTTTGGAAAAGTTTTGCTAGAGCTTTTGATGTGTATTTTCTTGCAAAATCACTTAGGTACCGTTTTCGAAATAAAGTGCATTGTTGGGATATTTTTAAGATACAGAATACATGCCTAGGTTTGTAGATACCTACAAACAAACCTGCGTACGTGTTTGTGTTGTAGGTTTATAAAATACGCCCAACCCCGATGAGACTACAAACTCACCCCAGTATTTATTCGTACATCAATCAGCTGCTATTTTTACAAGCATTAACTGCTTTGTGCTTGATGCTTAAGGGAACAATCCACCTTCTCTTTTTTCCATACAATTATACAAACGTAATCGACTGTTTCCTCCCTGGATAAACAAATTAGTAAAAATATGTTTATGCCATAAGTCCTATATCAGCCATGACCATGCCCCTACCTTATCAATTTGTTAGTTTTTTTTTTTAATTTTATTTCTATTCTAATAAGAAAATGAAAAAAAAAAACAAAACGTAGGGGTATGGTCATGGCAGATATAGGTTTTATGGCATATAAATATTTGCTCTTATGTCTTCATCTAGTAAGGAAACAGTCGACTACGTTTGTATGGAGAAAGAGTAGGTAATAATTAAGATTGAACCTTTTTGTATTATCATTATTTAACTATTAGGTAATTTATTTGTGATAATAAAACGTGATATTGTGATAATAAGCTAGGTCTTCTAGGTTTTTTTTGCTAGCTTCGTCTTTTAAGAAATTTAAATAATATAGATAACCACCGCCCCGCGGTTCCACCCGCTTATGTAACGTTATGACTAACGGGATAAAATGTAGCCTATTTATTAGTCTACTAGGCTAGCATGAAAGCACGAGATACTTTTTGTCGATTCGCCATAAAGGATCCGTCTCTTTCTCACAAACGACTAGAAACAGAGACGGAACCTTTATGTCGGTTCTAAAAATGTTTCTAGTGCCGTCATGCTAGCCTAGCTGGTCTCCAGCTACCTGTACTCCAAGTTTCATCGCAATCAGTTCAGTAGTTTTGGCGTTAAAGAGGAACACACACTAACTAACTTTCACTTTTATAATATTAAGTAGGATATAGGATATTAATAAATATTTTGTAAAGTGGGACTTACAATAGCGTAGGCAATGTCCAGCTAGATATGTGGTGGTTATTAAACTATTATAGCATTGACGAATATCGTAGCACTGTAATGTAAATTAGGTGTACTAATTTTATAAACAGAAAGTTTGGATAGATAAATGTATTTAAAAGTCATGTTTAATTCGGAAATATCGTTAAGTACCATTTGTGTGAACTGATCAAATGCGCAATTGTGCAAGTATTAATTATGTGTAATATTTTGTGCTAAACGCGCAATTAACACTAAGAAGGCGATAGCCAGGGATTTCGCTACTCTATGGCGACGCGCCTTAGCTGCGACCTATCACAACCTTACCTAACCAATAAAATAATTTATTTTGACCTTAAATTATGAAAACCACGTTAATTATTGTTTTACAGCTCCGTCAACATTAACACCTCAAGAATGCAATTTTCATTAATTAAACTAAACTTTATTACCATTTTGCGACATAAAAAACGGGTTAAACAGATGAACTTTATGTTATCAAGGATTATTTCCATGTTAACCTTACGATTGACATTTTAATTGTTCATCTTTAATTGATGAAATAACTGGTATTTCAGATGCAAGCACACGTACACTGTTACCCATGAATATTCCATTTATAATGTTTATTACCTGCGCCCCGCTGCTTTACTCGCGTAAGTTCCGATCCAGCGGGAATAGTGGAATAAAATGTAGTCTATGTGTTATTCCAGGTCTCCAGCTGTCTACGTTCTAGGTTTCATCGTAATCGGTTAAATAGTTTTGCGTGAAGGAGTAACAGAAATATACGCGAATGCTCTTTTTGTACTAATAAACGACTGAACTGTTAAATAAAGTAGATGGGTATAGTAGGTATATTTACTTCTCTAACCAAGATAAAGTTTAGCCATGCTATTATAAAATGAGTTTAAAGTGCCAGACCTGGCTTAAACCATAATTTACTATGCCTAATTCATGGCTTACTCCAGGTCTGGCCTTAAAACTCATTTTATAATAGCAAGGTAGCTGTTTAAGGTGGTACGGAATTTTTGCCAAATTTATCCTTAGGTTACAAAATATGCCATGGTTTCCTAACCACCGTCTCAAGGATAATTTGTTTAAGATTTTAAAACCGATCTTGTGTTGCAACTTTCTAAAGTCGAAAGATTATGAACTTTGTTCAATGTTAGGACAAGTCCATTTAATATTGCGAACTGACAAGGATTCTTGTGTAATCAACATAGTTCCAATTTAATAGTAGAGTTTAGATAGGATCTTAATTAATTATGATTGTCAGAGTGGGATGGGTTGATTGCTAAATGACAAGGCAGGAGCAAGACCAAGATATAGACAGAAGCTTAACTTCTGCCTCTATCTGCGTATCGAAATTTTTTGCCTGAATTTATTCAAATTTATATAAGACTAGAAGTATAATGGAGTTTCTCCCGCCTAAGTCCTGATCCCGCGGTATTTTCTAAAAACCTTTTCTAAGAGGATGGGTATAACTTTCCTTAACAAAAAAAATATTTTTGTAGTTAGTAGATCTATTTTAACCCAAGATACTAAACCGTTTAGGGATCTGTTATATCGAGGAGCTAATCTTGTATAGTCGGTCTAATAAAGCAACGTCTGGATATAACGAATATCCTTTTCAATGGGTGTGACCTATTAAGAGGACAGTCTCCATTCTCTTTCTCCATACAAACGTAGTCAACGTTTTCTTCCCTGGATAAAGACATTAGAGCAAATATGTTTATGCCATAAAACCTATATCTGTCATGACTATGCATCTACCTTTAGTTTTTTTTTTTTTATATTTTTTTTATTAAAAAAAAACAAAAAGTAGATGCATAGTCATGACAGATATAGGTTTTATGGCATAAACATATTTGCTCTAATGTCTTTATCCAGGGAGGAAAACGTCGACTACGTTTGTATGGAGAAAGAGAATGGAGACTGTCCTCTTAATGTATGTGGCAAAAAAAAGATCTCGATCTCGTCTTTGCTTCGGAAGGCAGGTTAATCAGTTGGTCCCGGTTGTTAATAACCCTGATAGCAGTCGTAAGGTCAAGTTAGAGGCCTTAAGGCGACCTGAAACTCTAACACTAGGTGAGCCACACCACTACAGTACTATACGGAAAGATGAAGGCCTATTATGTCTACTATAGACATATAGAATAGCAATACATAAACAACCGCGTTAACCGGTCGAACGTATACGTTACGCAATGTGTCATTGGCCTTAAAATTAATGAATGAATCATTTTTTATTGATACTTAATTTAAAATGCGTTGAAGTCTTTCGTCGCGCGTCGTAGTTTTTTACCCTACTACGGCTAAAAGGAGTGTTCATTGAAATAAACTATGTAGATTCTTCTTCTGTTTTCGCGATGTTGTATTGAAATTAAAGACATTTTTCGGTCTGTCCATCCTGAAGAAGAGACCTGGAAAGGTCTCGAACGTTTTGTAACAATGCTAAAAGTAATATAAACCACGCGATTCAAACCGAAAAATGTCTTTAATTTCAATAAACTATGTAACTATAAACTATAACAGGAACGTCAGTGTAAAGCATTTTCTAAGTCTAATTCGTGTGTGTATGTGTCTGTATGTTTGTAATGAATAACTTAAAAAGCTACTGAACCGATTTCATAAATTCTTTCACCAATAGAAAACTACATTCACCCTGAGTAACCCTGACCCTGAGTAATTTAGGCTACTTTTAATCCCGATATTCCACCGGGATCGGGACTTACGCTGGTAAAACCGCGGGACGCAGCTAGTTTATTATAAAGAGACATGTATCCGAGTTAGTAGGTACACTAAGTGGACCCTCCATAGCTTGTTATTACTTATTTAAAAATACACAATAGAGTAGGTATGTAATATTGACATCTTCTTTGAATTAAAACTGGCCCTTGATCTTGACGTGTTTGATCTCAAAGGATAAACAAGAAATTGTTCAACAATATTAACACTCACGTTATACCTGCTCTAGGTCCAAGTTCAAGGTAAAGCAATTGCACGTTTACACTTATGTAATTGGTAGATACACAGTACCTACATAGTGTGTTGCGTGTACTGTGTGTAATTTACTAAAGGTATTTGTACTTACTATAATAAATTTTCAGTGAAAATAATGTTCGATTTTAAGCCTACATTGTTGTTTTCACTACTAATATTATAAGGGGTTATTTGCCATGTTTAAATTTGTTCTTACGGTTTTTCAGTTGTGTACCTACCTATTTCCTACATGGTTATATTTCTTTCTTTATTATTATTTCATACGAAAATTGTATGACGAAAAATGTCAAAAGAATGTTTGAATTTAGATTCGAAGTCAGTGGTCCGCCTAACATCCTTTTTTTACCACATTTTACATAATATTTGATGCACCTCGGCCCTGTAATCTTTGTAGATTACAGCCCCAAAGTGCACCAACTACAACGATCTCAGTAAGGTCTGTAATGTTAAAAATGACTGTACCTATAAATTCTTAAAATTTATAAATTCATGAGATACAGCCTGGTGACAGACGGACAGACGGACAGACGGACAGACGGACAGACGGACAGACGGACAGACGGACAGACGGACAGACGGACAGACGGACAGACGGACAGACGGACAGACGGACAGACGGACAGACGGACAGACGGACAGACGGACAGACGGACAGACGGACAGACAGCGAAGTCTCAGTAATAGGGTTTCGTTTTTACCCTTTGGGTACGGAACCCTAAAAGTGACTGTAGGTACCTATAAATTCTTATTGTTACTTAAACCTATACAGTTAAATCTTCCCCAGAATTGAAAACAAAATCGCAGCCAAGCATGTTAACGGCATTACAAAACACACCACAAGGCTCTTCTGATTGCCATAATTTTTAAATTATTGCATTCTGACGTTATTGTAATTAATTCGAATAAAACTGTTTGTAAATTGCTAGTGTCTTCATATGACAGCATAGGTAAATCCTCACACACATAATACTTAGGCCCTTATCCCACTTGCGGTTTGCGAGCGGTTTCAGGGACGGGTCGCGGTATTAAGTTTCAGTGTTCAATAGGAGGCAATAATACTGCCTCGATAATAATATGTAAAGTTAAAGAGGTGTGCTACCTGAACCACAGTTTACCTAGTAATTGTGCGCCTCGGCGCTGATTAGTCTAAACTGCCTTTCTAAAACCATTTGCAATATGTTTGCAATATACACTAATTAACTGAATTGCATTTTCAACCATTTTTGGCGGTGTATCCCCGGCATAGAATAGGGTTAAACCATCTTTTCCCGTGGGTGCCGTAAAATAAGGCGAATAAGAAATCTGGGGGAGACTAGCAACCGTAAAAATATTGCCAAATCTATTTGCAAAAGGTATCGTCAATGATGACTTACCTACTGCCAACCCCAAATAATATTTGGGGGTTTAGCAGACCCCGGGCTCCTGTGAGGGATGCACCGGGCACAAACTAATAAGAAGAACACAGTGTATTTTGAGGATGGTAATATAAGTCGAAAAGGGGTTATTCTAAACGTCTAAAAAAAATGTTTGCTCTACTACTTTTGGAAATTCGAACTTTTTATTACGAAAATTGTTTGACTAGAAAAACAGCGGAAATTGAAGAAGAATCTAGCACTAAATATTTATTTCATTTTATCGCCCAAGGACTAACCACGTTTGGTAAAGATACTGAACGTTACGTTAGCAGGTAGGTAAGGTACTGAATTGGACCTTTGAACTTTAAATACCTACCTAAACTAAAATTGTACTCCCTAAACTACAGTAAGATTAGAAAAAACACAATAATTTCAATTAATCTGGTGAAAACTGTTTTATTATGACTTTTTAACCATTTGATTATAATTATCTTATCCAACGATTATTTACAATTTATGTTAGAGGCCTTAAACTAATATCTAATCAATTAGGTATTTCACCTTGAACTCGGTTTTTTCTTGCCTAAATTATTTGCGTCTTCCAAGGTGTCTGGCAGCTTGGTCCCGAGAGTTTCAGGCAGAGTGAGAACCAATATACCGGAGATAAACGCCATGACAGCGAATATTACGAACGGCATCTCGTAGAATGTTGCTGTACCCTAAAATAAAACAAACAAAGGATAATGATTTAAGATTTAATTAAAAGAGACAGCATTTAATTGATGTTAATTCTTCTGTAAATATTTATTCCCATTTTTTTAACTGATGCCATCCCAAAAACCGATAGAGGAGGTTTCTCAATTCATCGCTATTTATTTCTTTATCTAAACTAATATTATAAATAAAGAGGAAAGATTTGTAGTTGTGTGTGTGTGTGTGTGTGTGTGTGTCTGTCTGTATGTTTGTTATGAATAAACTCAAAAAATACTGGAACGATTTTAAAAACTCTTTCACCATTAGAAATCTACATTCACCCTGAGTAACATAGGCTACTTTTTCTCACGGGATCGGGGATTACGCGGGTGAAATCGCGGGACGTAGCTAATTTTATATAAGTACCTAAACCGATTACTCGAAGACGATTTGACCGATTGAGATGATGCTTTAATTTTATAAGTAGGTAATTCACAGGAATCGTTTCCTGCGTTTTGTGATTTATGCAAGGGAACTAATACTCTTTGGTAATCTCTAGCTAGACATTGCTTTTTTTAATTTCAGTAGTAAAAGTATGACTTACAATAGCAGGAGTCAATGGAGCAATGATAGAACCGATTCTGCCAGTCATGGAGGAAAAATTAAACAAAATTTGCCTGTGCTTAGTGGGATAAAGTTCGGCCGTGTATATATAAATAGTGGATGCCACCATCGCTATGCTGAATTTGCCAATTAAATACACTGCCAGGGAGACTCCGTATAAGTCTGAAAAAAAAAGAAATAAATTTGAATTAGGTACTATTTATAACTATTCCCTAGAGCACTTATTTAAAACTTGGCTAAGGAATATACTTACCGCTTGGTATAAAAATATAAGCCACTTGACAAGCAGAACAAATCCAGTAAGCCAAACTAAGAATAGGTTTTCTTCCAACTCTGTTGATAAGCATAACTGCGGTCCAAAATCCTGGTATTTCTATCGCAGAGACTGCTATGTAATTCAAATAACTATTTCCTGTCATATTAACTGCGTTGATCGACAATCCATAGTAGATCATAGTCAGCGTAATCCAACATATAGGAGAAACCACCAGTCTAAACAACACTGATTTATGCTTAAAAACTTGAACTACCAACAACTCAGTTTTTTGCTGTCCCTGTTGTTGTTGTTGAAATTTATTTTCTTCTTCATACGTACTTCTTAACATCTCTAATGATTTTGGGTTTAGGGTCTTTCCGTTTGTTTTTGCCATTTTATGGAGTAACGCTTCTGATTCTGAGAACCGTTCCTTGCACATTAACCATCGCACTGACTCTGTTGCGAGCCAAATGTTGATTAGTACTAAAGCTTGAGGTACATACAAAGCAAGAGTAAGGTTCTTCCAGTTTGGTACAGCCCAGGCAATTGCAGCAGTGGTCATTTGGCCAATAGCAAAAAAGGAAGACATGGTGGCTCCACACGCGACTCGATATTTACGGCCCACTATTTCCTGTACTGGAATAAAATGAAACAAGTATATTATAAGTTAACTTAAGTTAAGTTTCACTGTGCCTTTTTCCGCACTTAGCCTCACAATTGGGCCATTGTACGTGATTTCTTAGAGGAGTTTTAAGCAGTAAGACGCCAGAGGATCCTTCTCCGGATTGGCGAATATCCCATGCCTTCGGACCGTGATGAGTCCAAAGTATAGTAAATATTATAGTAAGCAATGTTAAAACAAATTCTTCATTAGGTAGGTACAACAACTTATTTTTAATGTTAAATAGTGAAAGTAACTTACAAACCACATAAGCGCACGAGAATGCACCAGATCCAAAGACCGCTTCAACGAACTCGGAGATGACAAACCCAATGTAGGTGTCAGCCCAATATCTGGTGACTCCGAGCCAGAAGGTATTGATGGTAGCGAACAAATACGCAGTTTTTCTTCCCCAAGTGTCTGATATGTACCCTGTTACTAGAAACCCTATCAGAGCTCCAAAGATACGAATGGAACCGATGAATGAACGCCGCCATTCGTCGCACGCTAACCCAAACTGAAAAAAAGAACACATTAGTTGCGCTTGCACAATCCAGTTCGTTTGTACTATAATAGAGTATTATTTAAAATAGTATAGTAGAGTATTATTTAAATAACCTTACATCATAGACGACGGTATTGGTATTTTCGTAAAGGTATTCGTCGCAGTCTACTATAATATCTTTGTCGAACAATTCTGGAGGACAAGTCCCAGGTGCGGCGGTAACTGAAGAATTAACGCTGCTAGCATAACGTTGACAGTCGTCGAGACCACCTGTACTTGTGCTGGGTACAGCTTTATCTAGCCACCAAGGAGAGAAATCTGGTTCGGGGTTATCACATTCTGGAATACGACATCTGGAAATTAATAATACATGGATACTAATATACCTATGAAAGAGCATAGGGCATTGTCAGACTTGGCCGTCGCATCGTGAAAAATATGTTTGGTTCGTAAAAGCAGCTTTGAGACTCACAACTAGGTAAACTGTGGTAATAATGTGGTAATGGTAATGTAAGAATTTATTTTAACAATTGACAGTGACTTACAGACAGAATTTTAGCCGAGGTCTAAGAAAATGAATTGATGAGGAGCGAGAGATTCTTTGTGTTCAAAACGATATCTATAGAAAATCTATTTAATCTCATGTAAATTGTAAGAGTACAAATAGAATTATTGTAATAGAAAGATTACCTTGTGTTTATTCTGCCAGCAGTGAAAATATATTCATTAGCACTCCAAGCCGCGAAGATTACCATCGTTGCAAACAGCGCTAAAATTCCTGCTTGATATTTCCCAAACTGCCCAATTTCTTCCACAAGAATAGTATCCAGATTAATCTTGCCTTTGCCATCTTCTTCCGAGCCTTTAGGTTCTTCAGTGTTCGACATTGTATCGTGTTGACAATTATTTAAAACTGCGGTGCATTAAGTACGAGTTGGTATTATTAAAATACTGATCGCGGTAACAATATGGGCATATTGTTACCGCGATAGACTAAGTAGGTACCATAAAATGATAAATTGAATAGAATGATAAAATGATAATCTTTATTGTTGTTTAACTTATTTAATTGTGTAGGTTAGTAGCCAGGTAATGTATGTAAATAGTAAATACCACTTTGATAGGGTTCCATATTAAAAAACTGGGCGCAACGTAAAGTGATAAGTCGACGCGGAAAGGACGCGACATAGCGCACGCGATAGTCACAAAGACATTTTGCGCAGCACCTCGCCTCACCTTTGCGCGACTCACTGCAAGTTACACTTTGTACAAAATAGTAGGTAGGTAGGTACTTAAAAATTGTTTTTTAACACACAAATATAAAAGTCAAATAATTTACAAAAAAACCATTAAGAAAATAAAATTTAAACTGAAGTATTAAAAGTTGTCGGCACCGCCTTCCATGGTGCCCAAAACGCAGGCAGCGTTCCCGCGCTGAATAGCTAGGCTAATCCGCTGGGACAAGAAACCACCAACCTTGCGATCACCAGAAGCCTCGACATGACGTGCCGACAACTATACACAAGTGAATAGTACTTGACTAGAATTGAGTGCTCACACTGAATACGTTTCGATGCGAGGATCAATCTGTATCTTTAAGATAATCATTTTCAAAGCCAGAGATTGCAACAGCATCGTCGTTATCATAGCATTGGTGCGCGAAATTTATTTAAAGGAGATAAATTCGAAGGTCACGGAATAACTAGAAGTAACTACTTTTCTTCTCATCCGAGCGATGTTCCCGGTCGCATCCCTTTAGGGAGCCCGTTGTCTGCTTTACCCCAAATAGATTTTTTTGTATTTGGGTCGGCGCAGTCGGTAAGTCGTTATTTACCATACCTTTTGCAAATAGGTTAGGCAATATGTTTACGGCCGGCCGTTGCTTGAGCGACATAAGCAGGAGCTGCGTGTCACGGAGATGAAGATGCTGCGCTGGATGTGTGGAGTGACGCGAAAAGACCGCGTCAGAAACTCCCGCATCAGGGGCAGCCTTCATGTCCGAGACATTGCAGACAAACTGCAAGAATGCCGCTTACGGTGGTACGTCCACGTTCTACGAAAACCGGCTAGTTACGTGGGAAACAAATGTCTTGCCAAGGCGCCTCCGCCCGGCCGCGGCAGATTGGGAAGACCCAAGAAGTGCTGGCTTGACGTTGTAAGATCGGATATGCGTGCAAATGGCCTCACTACACGGGATGCCGAAGATCGTGCGAAGTCTCCGTCTCCGTAAAAGTAGGAAAGCGGACCCCGGGCTCTCGAGAGAGATGCAACCGGGAACCACGCTCGGATGATGATGATGAATATGTTTACGGCCGGCCGCCTGCCTTACACTAACCGTCCTAGGGACCAAGCAGTTTAGAGCCAAACGTCCACAGCTGACTAAGCTATACTGGTTTGGCTTAGGAGCTAAGCCATACCAGTATAGCATAGACAAACTAATCTTTCATACATGCAAATTATGTCAAATCACTTGTTTGAAAAACTGGTAACCTATCCTAAGTTAACCAACTTAGTTTAATTGCCAGAGCTTGGAAGTATTATTTTTTGCACTCAGCTTGATACAAGCCTGTCTTTTTGATGTGATATTGTAGTGATAAGGCCTTAAAAGCTTTAGACGCGATCTCTTATCGGTTATCGCAAAACCCTAACCTTTGGACGCAACCTTTGGATAGACAGCCATACCTATATGGGTGGGTGGGTGTTTAAAATGTGTTAGGAATAAAAGGAGAAAGATTTAATAAATAGGTAGTTATTTATAACATCAATCATAAGGTCAATGATGAGTCCTAATGCTGCGCTCACTGTGCCGACCCCAAATACTAAAAAAATCACACGATCTGTCTGAAACAGATCCCTGACGGTTGCCCCTGGGCGTGGCCTGCCGTACGGCGGACCCCTCTCCATATACCCTTGCTGGTCACAGTTGGGGATGAACATATATGCGTCGGTTTAGAGAACTGGCTCCCGTTGTGCCGACCCCAAGTAATATGGGGTTTTAGCGGACCCCGCGGGCTCCCGAGAGATATGCAACCGGAATCATCTCTCAGATGAGAAGAAGTAAGTACCAGCGGCTGAGCTGATAGTTACAGGTTAAATACAATTTGTGGGTGGTATATTTTCCTTCATTTAGATATTAGGTACTACATAGGTACTTACCTATTACCTTATTGCATTTAGGGTGAGGAAACAATAGATAATATTATAAAATACTGACAACCACTTCGCGTAATAGTACCTACTAATCTATAAGTATACCTACTTAAAATAATCCTAATACACGTGATACTTAAGAGGATAGTCTCCATTCTCCTTCTCCATACAAACGTAGTTTAAATTTTCCTCCCTGGATAAAGACATTAGAGCAAATATGTTTATGCCATAAAACCTATATCTGTCATGACAATGCATCTACCTTTAATTTTTTTTTATTTTCTAATTAAAATAATAATAAAAAATAATAAAATGAAAAAAATAAAAAGGTATCTGCATAGTCATGATCATGACAGATATAAGTTTTATGGCATAAACATATTTACTCTAATATCTTTATCCATGGAGGAAAATTTTAACTACGTTTGTATGGAGAAAGAGAATGGAGACTATCCTCTTAAATGTATGTAATGTATGTGACTTTGTTACTCCTTCTGTATACCTACTTATAATAATCCTATTTTATAATATTATTAACGCGAATGTTTGCAAATACGTATTTAGGCACTAACTGCGCCCCACGATTTTACCGGATTATTCCCAACCTAACCCGAAATCCTAACCCGGTCGCAGGTTAGGTTAGGAACTTTACCTAAAACAACCCACACCTACAGCACATATAAAAAGAAAATCGTGCATATGTGCTGTAGGCGTGGTCTGTTTTAGGTAAAATAAATAAAATTAAATAAATAAATCAATAAATGAATTTATTTCCAAATTAAAGTGTACAAAATGTTGATTTAAATCTATATTATGCGTGAACTATAAAAATGCACTACATCCACTATCTACTAGGTAAAGTGTAGTGCAAGCGTCACCGTGTGTTTTAACTTTTATCTTTTCAACAAACAGCGTCTGGCACCAAGAATGTGTATTTCAAGGCATTTACCCCAGTTAAATGACCTGACGTCGAAATTAAAGAGTTTTTTGTCGAGTTCCGACATACTCGTCAGGAGTTCTCTCACGTTTCCGTCGACGAAACGCCACTCGTGTAACAAGAAAAAGTTTATTAGATCCACTATCTTTCTTATTTTACGCTGGTGTTTCATTTGGCTGGAAAGAGAATATTAATTAGAGTTAGTATTTTTATCTCTACTCGACTAGAATCTAATTAAAAGTTGATTTAGGGTTGATTTTTTAATCTACAGATGAGAGGTATTATTGTCTGCCGAATAAAATCAAACACTACCAAATTTGAAAGGCCTCGAAAGTTTGATTTTAATATAAAAGATTGTGACGTTTTTATTCGGTTGTTTAATATTTTATTGAACAAATGGACAGATAATCCAGAGATTGATCTAGAGGCTAGAGATTGAAAAATTTGCCCTTAGAAGTAATTAATTCGGACAATCGGGACAATGTTCCAATTTGTTTAATTTAAAATTTGTAGCAATAGATTATAGTTACGTTTTTTAATTTCAGACTATAATCTGACGTCTTGCTTCTTTTTATATGACATTTTTTCCTCAGGAAGATGTGTCAAATCGTAGTCTACAATTAATAAACGAAGTATATTGTCCAATTTGTTAATGTTCAATTGTATCAAGCAGGCATAGGAACAGATCACATATTACTAACGTCGCATAGGTAGTATATCTACGATAGACCACTTACATAGCTTTCTTTCCAAAACACTTTAACCACAAGTCGATTAAATACGATGGTACAATTTCCAAAATAAACGAAAAGATTCCGTACCAAAAGAAATTATTCGTGAAAATCAAACAAAGGAATGGCATCTCATCTGAAAAATATAAAGCAAAAGTTAGTTATCGGCATACATATTGGAAAGAATCAATAGGTATGTGCGAAAACAAAATTGCTAAATACAATACGTATATTCCCTACAGCCATCGTGGTAAAGCTGGTGGCCGTTGGGTACCTAATCTTGCCCTATCCATTTGTTCTCATCGGCCACCACCATTTTCAAAATATGATGGTCTTTCTTATAGTAACATACTCGACATTGGCAAAGATGATCTAAACAGAAATAAAAGACGATCGAAGGCCTCGAAACAAAGAGGGAGGAAAATTAAAAATCAAACCAACAACCATAAATTAAAGTGATGTGACACCAGCTGTGGTACTAATAAGTATTTCGCTTCATCATTCCTTGTCTTTACTACCAGAAAGCGGAGTAAGGAAGAGTCTATATTTCCTGGGACGTGTACAATACGGGGTCTCGTGCTACTTACCAAACTTAGCCTACACCAACACTTGATAGTGGTCAAATTTTGACCTACATAATATTACCCTGACAAATAT
The DNA here is from genome assembly GCA_958496205.1 of Idaea biselata. Lineage (NCBI taxonomy): Eukaryota > Metazoa > Arthropoda > Insecta > Lepidoptera > Geometridae > Idaea > Idaea biselata. Next base: position 9,013,552 of record OY292397.1, read on the forward strand.
GTAGGTTACATAGTTATTAAATTTGGCGATACTTACTTAGGCCATAGTTCAAAGTAACTTTTCTTGTGATAGATACAGCTTCATTACACGTTATTGGATTTGACGATCCTGTACAGCAATTATACACCTTCAGGGGTTCATTCCTGGACAAAAAAATAGAGTAAGTAATGTAAACTATTACCAATACAAACTATACTCTATTTCAGAAACTTGGATCAAAAATTTAAACAAAGAACTGTAAATTTTAAAGGAAAAAGTAATAAAGAGCTGTCACTTTCACAATGTATGGGATTTTTGTTTACATTTTTGATCTAAGTTTCTAAAATAGGATATAGGTGTTTTTTAGATTTATTAGCATTTTCTATACTTTCGCAAAATTTATACTAGGTACTGTAACATTCCATACATTTTTATTTAACTCATTTTTTTAACCTCCTCACCTTTTACATCTTGTAGCAGCTACGATAGATAAATTAGTGACAATATCGACCGGTACTAAGTCGGTGACGTTGGACCCTCTTCCCACCATAACCTTCATGCATCCTGAACTTAGGGACGTGAAAAGAGCGTTCGAGCTGTTCCAGTTATCTACCCATCCAGGAATGGGCTCCCTGTATGATGATAATACTGAAAGCGTGGAATACGAAAATTAGATTATCTCTGTCGGTCGAAATCTGTTCGGAGTGGTTATTTCCGGGGTCTATCCTAACCATTTATTATGTGTGGAATGTGCCTCAGGCCACTTTCGGGGAAAAGCCGCCCGGTGTGTTGGGTTCCCAGTCATAGGTTTATCAACTAAACTCCCACGGTGTCCCTCGTTCCGCGGTGTCGAGGCCAGCGGGAATTCACAGACTACATCTCGACTACTAGGTGTCTCCTGACCTAATGTGCTAGTCCTCACTAATGGACACTCTCAATTGGGCTCAAATCAGATTTATTAAACAAGATTATCACCAAATTATGCAGTACAATTATTCAGGCTTGAAGGTTTCTTAAAAGCGACCAACGCTTGTGTCAGAAATCCCTAAACAAATCATTACCAATCTTAGTTCTACTGTTGTTGTTGGTCAAGTAGTAGAACTACATATTATACTTACTAACCTATAGACGGTCTGATGATTGCTGTTGGTAAACTACCATGCTCATGCAGAATATATTCTTCAGCTAATGCTTTCGTGAAAGTATACGTGTTTGGACGTTTCTCTGAAAAATATTTATCTGATAAATAATATAATTAGTGCCTTGTAGCTCTTATTGTTCTAGTAGGAGCAAATATATTCTCGAATAGATATTAAGGGTAATAAAGAGAATTGTAGATAGACAACCTATACCTTAATAAAAACTCATACCCAGGCAGCATAGTCTAAGAAAACTAGTGTTGAATCCTATTACACAAAATCAATAAAAAAGTTGTCTAAAGACTAATAAAGAAAAAGGTAGAACAATTAAATAGCGAGTTGTTTTAACTAAATTGCAATCATTAAGGTATCATCCTTCTCTTCGCAAAAACTAGGTACCTATATCTCTACTAGTTTGTAAGACATCAAAATCAAAATATGGGTAGGTAGTATAATAATTAAGATGTTTTATAAGAAATTAAACAAAAATCTAACTTATTTTCTTAAATTGTACGAAGAAGTATTTTGCCAAAATGAACAATTTTAGTTCAAAGGAACTTTGTAGGTAAGTACCGACTGTGGATTAGATTACATTGTTGAAACATTGAAACTTTCAATTAAGGTATAAATTTCACCAAATTAAAATTAAAGACTTTTACAGGTCTCTTCCCCAGGATTGACTCAATCCGGATTGACAGTCAATCCTGAGGAAGAGACCCGTAAAGGTCTTGAAACGTTGAGCGTTGAAACAATGCTAAAAGTAATAAGCACCACGCGATCAAAACCGAAAAATGTCTTTAATTTCAATACAACATCGCGAAAACAGAAGAAAAATCTAAATTAAAATTGGCTTAAGTACTAGGTACCTACCTTCATGGGCAGCCTTCATGTCCGAGACATTGCAGACAAACTGCAAAAATGCCGCTTACGGTGGTACGGCCACGTTCTACGGAAACCGGCTAGTTACGTGGGAAACAAGTGTCTTGCTATGGCGCCTCCGCCCGGCCGCGGCAGATTGGGAAGAAGTGCTGGCTTGACGTTGTAAGATCGGATATGCGTGCAAATGGCCTCACTACACGGGATGCCGAAGATCGTGCGAAGTGGAGACGTAAAAGTAGGAAAGCGGACCCCGGGCTCTCGAGAGAGATGCAACCGGGAACAACGCTCGGATGATGATGACTAGGTACCTACCTACCTAAAAGTTCTGAAACTACAGCATTATTCTCAGAATACAAGTCTGCGATTTGTTTGACTTCCTCCAAACTGTGTCGGGTTTCGTACACTATTTCATCTACTTCACTTCTGTCCGAGTTACAGAAGGCTGTTGAAATGTGGACAAACGCCTGAAAAATAACATATCAAATAACACAGTGCCACTGAATTATGTATTAAATGTAGGTAATCTGAAGTTGGGCAACTAAACTACAATCTGGACCAACCCAGTGAAACTGCTCGACTTCAGATTACATAACAGATAATTTAGTGGCACTGTGTACCTATGTAGGTAAAGGTATTTTATGCTTTTTTGAAGTTGGTTTATAATTTGTTTAATTACATTTTTTTATTTCATCCTTTTAGTGTACTCGTACTTTCGACTGGCACTAAAAATCATCGAGGAGTTTTGTGATGAGAAGGTGAATTAAGATGGTCCATTAAACTGTACCTAGTTCTTTAAAAGCCGATTATATTGGTAGAAAACTCCATAAAAAATACAATATAGGTATGGGTCGAATTAAGAACCTCCTCCTGCTTTTGAAGTCGGTTTAAAAGTCTCCTATTAAACAGACAGAGGGAAAGAAGTTGTACCTTTTTATTATGAATTTCCTGCATGACTAAACAAATTATTGTAAAAGAGACCAAGTTGAAAAGCGAAATCCTGACTTAGATTAAGTAGCTGGAAAACAATATCCTAGTGTAGTTATAGCAAAATAGGCAGGTAGTTTTACTAAAGCTGTTTTACTAAAACAAACAGGAATCTATATACCTACTAAAAATACTACTAATCTACCTACCTGACTAGATCCGGATTTCCGGTACAGATGAGGCCATTAATTACAATGAATGTAATTGTAATTGTTTACGGGCTCGTTTGCCGCAAATATACCTCGTCAAATTATTATAATTACCTACTACAATGAATTAACGTCAGTTATAATTAATGATGAATAACCAAAATTCACATGGTTACTATTTTTTTCAAAATGAAGCAGCAGAAATCAAAGTAAGTAAGTAAGTTACCGGGATGTGAACACGATATTTTTTATCATTACATAAGTAGGCAACTAAAGTAAACTAAACCTTTTTAATCTTATTTTTACTCTCCTGAAAAGTTGCTATTTTTTAGTTGAATCATCTAACACAGGACACACAGATGTCTACTAAAGTATAGCCCTCGATTACACCAACTTAAAGCTTACAGTCCACCGTCAACAAATCCGAGTTATTGTATCTAGCTTATTTAGCTTGGTAGTCTAACTCGGATGAGGCGTTCTAAAGCTCCGAGAAATCTTCTTTTCACATATACCGCAGAGCCTTAAGACGTCTTTATTCAGTGTATGCAAATGATAACTAACGTGATCCTAACTATAGGTCTAGTTAAGTAGTTCTGGGTAACTCAGCGATCAAAAATCCCGACAACATCCTACCAATCAAAAATCCCCTACGACAAAAAAGCTCTAACATGCTCATAGAACATTACTAAAATTCATCAAAATCGGTCGAAAAATAAAAAGGAGCATAGTACTTTACATAAATCTGAGAGCAAATTTTGCCTGACTTGAAGCACAAATGCTTAGGTACTATAATAATATAAAGTTTTACCTGTAAATTATGAATGCTGTGGCATATCTTTACGAGTTCTTGTGTCCCAGTCACATTGACTGAAAATGCTTCCCGTAAAGGACTGTCAAAGGCCACAGTAGCTGCACAATGAAAAACTATGGAAACCTAAAACGGTGTCAAGAACAAAAACATATATTTTTTTAAACACAATAGTTGACCGTTTAGGTACTAGTGATCATACCTGATAATAAATGATGATATGGTCTAAGACGTAGCACGCTTATCTAGAAGAAAGAAGACGTGTGGAACAAGATTCGACCCGAATTCCCTAATAGGTGGATTTGTCTACGTATCATAACTCGGATGAGTCCGCTAGGTGCTACGACTTAGGCCGGTAGGTGGTAAAAAACCGCGGGCCCCAAGAGAATTGACGAGATATTGGCATAACAAAACAAATATCTTGTAAACATTATTTCTTAGTGTTAATCCACACTTAGGAATACTGAAAATATGCTTTCAAAAACTTTAGTACCCGGCGGGATTCAAACCCGCGACTATTGGTAATCCGAACCAACGCGTTAAACCGCTTCGCCACGGGTAGCCCTCCAGCCGGGTCGAATTTAAGAAAGCACCTCTTCGTGTGTTCTTGCGAGTAAGGCCTCGTAGTGACATCTACCGGCGAACTTTGCAGTTCAACTCGGCTTGTAACTTCCCATATTACATGGAAATGATTACAATATAAGATGACACATTCCAAACATGTAAACAAAAAAAAAATCCCGCCGGGTACTAAAGTTTTTGAAAGCATATTTTCAAAAGCAGTATTCCTAAGTGTGGATTAACACTAAGAAATAATGTTTACATGTTTGGAATGTGTCATCTTATATTGTAATCATTTCCATGTAATATGGGAAGTTACAAGCCGAGTTGAACTGCAAAGTTCGCCGGTAGATGTCACTACGAGGCCTTACTCGCAAGAACACACGAAGAGGTGCTTTCTTAAATTCGACCCGGCTGGAGGGCTACCCGTGGCGAAGCGGTTTAACGCGTTGGTTCGGATTACCAATAGTCGCGGGTTCGAATCCCGCCGGGTACTAAAGTTTTTGAAAGCATATTTTCAAAAGCAAATATCTTGTTCTAAAACTTTGTGCTAGCTAGTCAATAGCTATAGTACTACAAAACCTCTTATAAATTTGCGACAGTTTAGCCAAAAAAATAATAAAAGGAAGGAAATTTCGCGTGGTGTATGAAAATTAGCTACATTATTAGCTTGTAATATTTGTAACCAAAAAAGGCAGCTTAAGGGCTAAGACGGGCTTGCACTTCTCCCTACATCTACAGGCGTATTCTTCCTGGAAATTGGCTCTACAGCCACAGTTTATGTTTATAAATATTAATTTGAGACACAAGGATGATCTGACTGTGCCCTATAGTAGGCTCCAGAAAATAAGTAAGTCGTTCTGTAGCACTAGTGTACTTTATTATAATAAACTACCTGAAGACGTATTTGACATGTCCATTACAAGATTCAAAAAATATATTAAACTTAAATTGTGTAATAAGGCGTACTATAGCACGTCGAAATATTTTGATGAGAAGAATCCATGGACATGATTGTTAACTGCTCCTGTTCAGATTAAAGATCTGTATTATGACGATTGTAATATAAAACATGTTAAAAAAAAATAAGTAATTGAAAAAAAAACCCCATGAGTTTCTTGTGGTTTCTTCTCATCGGGGGGGCGTTCCGAAACCTCGGTAAATTAAAATCTCGACGTTTCAAAACGTACGTAGGTATGTGTGTATAATATACGTTCTAAATGAATAAAAAATTTTGAGTTTTGAGTTTTGAGTTTTTACCTAGGTTTTGTTGTACGTACTCGTACGTCCGACTGTATTATGGCTTTTTTACTTAATCAACTTTACGTCATAATTTAATGTTTCTTAAGAGGAGTATATACGCCAACGACCTTGAAACTGAAAATCCCTGTCGGGCTCATCGAAAATTGTTGATTATTTCATGACGGAATGTCGTAGAACTTTTTTTTGTGCACAGATTGTAGGTGAAGTTGTTTCCTACAATTTGATGTAGTTTTAAGACAAGAACCTCCTATTGGTGCAAAGCCTATCCAAATTTTAGACAAAAAATGTCTGATTTGGCTAAAATGTCGATAGGCTTCAATACGTTTAGACATATTTGTATGGAAACTGCACTAAAATATCGGAAACAATGTCGCCTACAATCTGTACACAAAAAAAAGTTCTACGACATTCCGTCATAAAATAATCAACAATTTTCGATGCGCCCGACATGGATTTTCAGTTTTTCAGAATAGGGCCCTTAAACTCGAGGCCGAACAAATAGATCAAAATTAACTTACTTCTTGTTTAACCCGCAAAACATCATCTTCGCAGAGACCAAGGTGTTTACTGGTTAAATTACCGACAATGGGTATTAATTTTTGCAATACTTCAGGTTTTTCCTTCTTTATTCGCATAAACGCCTAAAAAGTAATATTTAGAAATATTATTAAGGAAAAGTGGATCGTCAGAAATCCTCCCGGGCTCGAACCCGTGTTCCTCGCTTGCCGGAGGAGTTTTTAGGCAAGCCAGGAGGGTTACTTCGGTTCGTTTCGATACGACAACGATACGATAATACGATGGTTCTACTGTCAACCTACTATCAGAATGTGACAGTAGAATCATCGTATTATCGTATCGATGTCGTATCGAAACGAACCGCAGTAACCCTCCAGGGCAAGGGTTTCAAATCTAACCCCGTCACGGGCGGATTGAGAAGATTTATCTCTGATAGCAGTAGTTAGGTCAAGTTAGTCAAACCGTAAAGCGACCTGAGGCCCTACTTTATTTAGTTATTTTGGAATTATCGGTCGATCCAACCGATAATTTTCTTCAGCAGTTTCAAAAAAAATTGACTCGCACAGAAATTTTCTGTCGAAAGAATCGCAATACCTACTGAACACTCTAACAGTAGGTGAGTATAATGAAAAGAAGAAGAAGACGGAAGGATTTTAGAAAATGTATTATTGTTTCTTGATAATATTCCTAGCAGAATGCGTTGAGCAATAAAAATAAGAAATATCACAGTAACAGTTTCTTTAGTTTTCGTGATTTCCACCCATGTCGTAAATATTATTCTGTGAAACTTACAACAGAATTTGTAATCTGTTCCAATCGTTCTCTTGCATCATTTCCATTTTTATGCCTTACAAGTAAATATATATTCCGTATCTCATCGCAGCTGTACAGTATTTTTTCTATTAACGCCTGAAAAACAAAAAAAGGCCATTCAAAAATGATAAAAAATATAGTAAATAAAATACTTTTCTTGATATCACGTAATTAATTTTATTCCGTAAGTGCCGTAAAGTGCCGTAAGTCCGTAAGATTTAATTCACAAATACATTTTCAACAAATCTTCAATCAAGTGCATATACCTATTAAAGTATTTCTTTTAAAGTGTTTAAACGCATACAGAAAAAGAAATCGATAAAGATTTGATTGGATTTATTAATTTACGCCTTGCACAGCGCTTGGTGTCAAATCTGTTTTTTTTTTAAATAACTGTCTTTAAAAGTCAATAAGAAAAATTACTTACTTTACCAATAAAACCAGTTCCGCCTGTTATAAATATCGATTTACCACTGAAAAAACTGGCAACATCCGATTCACCACCCAAATCGACATTCATGTTTTAAACACACGCGAGTGATTTAGACAAAATGAAAACTTAATCTGTAGTGTAGAACTGATGCTTCTGAACAAGAAACTTTTAAGCCTAGTAACAACGAAGCTACGATATTCAAGACAATCTACGCTTATTGTTCACAGCATCATCAAAGACATTTACTTAACTTTATAACCAAGTGGAATAAAGAAAACACCACATAATATGATTGTAAAAAATGTGGTGTTTTCTTAATTCTTCGTAATATTCACTTACCACTAAACAGAGTTAGCTGTTACCTATGTTTTTATTTTTTATTTTTTTAATAAAAGATAATTGCGATACCTATTGACCACTATCCCATGGTCAGTAATGATATTATTATTAATTTTCGCAGCATTTTCATCTATATAGAAGTTAGGAAGATGGCAGTGGAACAAGATCCGACCCGATCTGCCGCCCACTCTTGGTTACTGACTTATTTCCCTATCTATGGCGTCGTATTGTCAAACCTGAAATCGACTCGTAGGTAAAATTCAGATTCTTAGAATAGTAATTCAGATTTTTATTAGAATAGAATAGGGGTGTTACCTAGTAGACTGACAATAAATTATTTTTCATTTCATTTCATGAAGTAACTCATAACATTTAGAATATGAAGAAAAAAAACATAGCGGCATGTTTTGGACAATGGACATGCCAGATATAGGTTTTATGACATAAACATTATTTGCTTTAATATCTTTATCCAGGGAGGAAACAGTCGACTATGTTTGTATGGAGAAAGAGTAGGTTAAGTATCCTTTCCTCTTATTTTTGATATTAATTTCCTTTTTGAGAAATATGGGTATTCCATATAAGGGATACTATTCCATATTTGGTCACTTTCCTCAATCCTTTCCTCTTAATTTTTTATTTATTTATTTATTTTTTAATAGAGCGGAGTTTTATACATCAATAATATTACATTTCGTTTTTCGTGTGAATTTGATCAAGTTGATCAAATTCACACTTCGCGGCCACGCACGCCAAATACCGGACATATCACGTGAAATACTATTTAGTCTTCCCGTGAATAGGATGAACTGGGCCTCAAAACGTCGCGTCGGGCTTTGAAAAATGCTAAACGCAATTCCGAAAACTGAATTTGATTACGTGCCAACATCGCGAAAACAGAAGAAAATTATGAAAATATTCTTTGGTGCGCTGGAATAATCATAATCACCTCCTGTAGTGTCTAACTAAACGCTCTACCCAACACCCCAGCCAACACGCAAGCACACCAAGCAGTGTCAAGCTTTATTACTTTTGTATTACAGCTGATGTTATGGCTTTATTTTGAATAAAAGAGTTCTTAAATTAAAATAATGTTGAGTAGAGTTATTTTTTTATGTACATCTATCTTAAAAAATAACTCTACTATTTCTCCACTACATTTTTCATAGATAAGAAACTGTAGATATGTCTGTCCGTAGTGTCCGTTACCACGGAGTTTTCCATTGTCTCCGAAGCTAACTTCAGCTGAAGAAAGTTTTGACAACAGATCTGGGGCTATTGTAGCTAGCCTGTCATTTACTTTGTTTTCTTTGACACCTGAGTAAGTAAGTTACTCACTTTACCATAATAGTTTGAAGTGTGAAGAGGAGTAATTGAGAGAATTTTCATACCTAGTTACTATTATATAGTACTAGGTATGATCTGATCTCTAGCACCTACTTACCCATAGCACAAGCCTTGTTGCTTAGTTTGGGGCTGGATAGAGCTGCGTGTAAATGTTACTGAAGATATTATAAGTTACTAGCTGACCCGGCAAACGTTGTTTTGCCTTATATAATTTATAAGGTATGTTTTTATGTTATTAGATTAGGCCGGGAGTTTCCCTTCAGGTTTAAGTAAGATGAGTAAGAGAATTTTCGACCAAGGAATTTTAAAATAAAAATTTTGCTATGATCCTCTAATGATAGACCAATAAAAATGATAGGGTAGATAGCTAATGAAGTAAGGAAGTTTTTGAAGTTTGGAAAAAAAATAATAGGCGAGTTTTTCTTTTAATTGCTCTTTAAAGTGTTTATAGCGTTTGTCTACGCTCACTTTACGAAATACTTTTTTTATTTGTAACAGTTTGGTTGGTGTTACGCGTTTTTTTTTGTAACAGGAAACATGACCCAATTATTCAGCTCCACATTTGAAAAGAAATCAGCCAATTATCTCAATTATTGCAGTCAGTATGAGCAAATAGGTGTCAGTGGTCGCATTTTAGTAGAAAATGAGAAAAAAGGCCATAACTCCTAAACTACAAAAAATCGCTGAACATACATGGGGTATTTTCGGATACCCCCAGGTGTGATGAATCTAAAAAAAGTTTATTGACGTCACTAGTTGGACCACCCTGTATATTAGACTAGCTGACCCGGCAAACGTTGTTTTGCCTTATAAATTATAGATAGTAGCCGATTCCCAGACCTACTGAATACGCATATAAAATTTGGTAAAAATCGGTAAAGCCGTTTCGGAGGAGTACGGTAACTAACATTGTGACATGGAAATTTTATATATTAGAAGAAGAAGAAGATAATACTGTCTTGCAAAGTTTCCCACTGTTTTCAAGAAACTGAACTTTCTCGATACTTACGGTCTGAGACGGTCGAACTGCAAGTAGGTACTTAAGAGGATAGTCTCCATTCTCTTTCTTCATACAAACGTAGTATAAATTTTCCTCCCTGGATAAAGACATTAGAGCAAATATGTTTATGCCATAAAACCTAAATCTGTCATGACAATGCATCTACCTTTTTAAAAAATAATAAAATGAAAAAAATAAAAAGGTGCATAGTCATGACATGACAGATATAAGTTTAATGGCATAAACATATTTCCTTTAATGTCTTTATCCAGGGAGGAAAATTTAAACTACGTTTGTATGGAGAAAGAGAATGGAGACGATCCTCTTAAGTAATCAGCAGACTTAGGACCCAAGACTTACAGGGATGACCCCGCGAGACACAGCTAGCCTAGTATTTATATTATAACTATACCTAATGTTCATTTTTTTTAAACTATAAAACCATATCACTACTTAAAATTATATCGAGTAAAACCTGTAAGTAAAACGAAAAAAATTAAAACGGCAACAAAGTAACGTTAATGCCGTGATGTCCAATAATTAAGATAATGCTTTTGATTTCTCTTGTGTAATTCTGATTTTAAACTATGTTGTGTTTAAATGTATATTAATTTTAGTATCGAGATACTACAGAACTAAACAAAAAAATAATGTATGATTTAATGTAGGTACTAAGTAGCTACTTCTTCTTTGTCTCGTACAGTAGTAGGTATAACTCACCTTGTGTTAGAGTTTAAAAGGCGTCTAACTTCACCTAAGGACTGCTATCAGATATAACAACCGGGACCAACGTCATAACACTCATAACCATAACCGTGCCTTCCAAGGCAGAAAAATGTTGGCGTTTGTGCTAACACATTTGTGGTTCATCCATCCATAGAATGACGGCGCCAGGCGTTGCTTACCCGAAACGACTATAAGTACAACTTAATAATGTAAGTTTGATACTAACTTATACATATCCATAAATGTATTTACACAGACGTAACCTGAAATAACAAAGATAATAATACTGCGGAGTTTGAGACGTTTGTTCTAAAACTTTAGTGAACTTTTCAACTTACAGAAAGCCAAAAAGCTTTGAGAAACTTTTATTTGTAATAGCGACATCTGTTGTTGCCATCCTGCATTACAATGTTGCGTGGTGTGGGTTTCAACTTGAGATTTTGTTCCGCGTTTAGCCCAGAGATAGCGTTATGAAGTTGTTATTATTTTAGTTACCTACTGAAAATAACTTTAAAATAATTAATACATTGAAATCGGTTCATCCGTTCGTGAGCTACGATGCCACAGACAGATACACAGACAGACACGTCAAACTTATAACACCCCTCTTATTCCGTTGGGGGTTAAAAATGTGTTTTTTATTACAGTTTTGTTTGTAGTGTCCGTGCTTATTATGTCTTAAACGGGTAAAAGGGAGGCGATTGAATTGGCATTGCCGTCTACTGTTACCACAGTAGACGGCAAGCTCAAGAAATTCTATGTGTATCGCGTCCACACTTTCAGCTCTAAACAGGAGCTAATTCGTGCTGTTCTTTTTTTTTTACATTTCAATTCAAATCTTTCAGCCATACAATTCAAATGTAGAATCAGTGATCCTGTTAAAACAATAGTTTAGATACGTCATCGAGCATATTTCGTGGCTACGCAAGGAGAAGGTAACTACCACCACGTCTTTCATTCACATACCAACCTCAGTACCGATCGCCCGCTTGACAGAAAAGTCATAAAATCCGTTTAAACATTACACAAAATGCTTTTGTGCATTTTTCAGCTCTGTAAAAATTATAATAGCAATAACAAAAGATAAAAACATCGTTTCACCAGGAAGTAAGACAGTAATGAATTGTTTAAATATTTTGTGTTTTTACGAAAGCGAAAGGGATAACAATAGTTGTGACAGTATAGTCTGTAAAGGAAAGTGACGGCGAGGAAAGAGCGAGACGTACATATACAGGATGTCCGGAGACCAGTGGATATCCCTGAACGGGCGGCTGGCGGGGAAGGGTTAGCCGCCCAGAATACGTTTTTTTTTCTATCTCAAACGGTTCGAGCTGTACGTCACTTTTTAGTAAAAATTGAAAAATGTCTACTTTTTTGCACATTTCGGGGTATCACGTCCACTGATTAAGCGATAGCATTGTTTTTTTTTCGCCATGTGTTCACTAATTTTGATGTTTGAAAATCACCTTAATTTTTTTTTAATACTATAGTTAGTAACTTACAGGATGTCCCCAAAGATAGATTTAGTTTTATAAACTTTACTTTCTGCTAAGTTTGAGCATCTGCGGTGTAAAAAAAATGTATAAAACCTGTCTGGACGACTATTGAAAAAAATTGCCTATTTCATAAGGATTCTAAAACAGTATTATACTAATAACTTTTTGTCATAAGTTACTAAGCTAGTGCTTTGAATGCATCGAAGGTACTATCTTACATGAAAAAGTTGAAACAAGTATTGTACAAAAAACTTAATAAGATTTAATATGTCATAATGTTACAGCAAATGCTCAAATTGTCCTCCTCTTGCCCTTACACAGGCCCTTAACCTTTTTATAAACGATCTCTTATGGATACGATTATAATTTTTTTCTCCTACTTCTTGGATAACTTTCATTTAAATAGTTTCTCACTCGCACGGCATAATGTGCGATGAGTCAACGTGCAAAAGAGATGGCTACCTAAACTTGTACAATTTGCATAGCTGGCAGCTAACCAAACCAAGATTAGCCAGGGAAGACCGATCACAGTACCAATTTAAAATTAACTATTGGACCATTATTTTAAATGGCCAAATTATTGTCCCTTTCGAATAGCAAGGCAACCTAAACAGGGCCAACAATTTACACTTTCTCCAAAACGAACTCCCGAGACTACTCGAAGAGGTGCCATTGGCGATCCGGCGAAGAACGTAACTTCAACATGACGGCTGTCCTGCACATTATGCCGTGCGAGTGAGAAACTATTTAAATGAAAGTTATCCAAGAAGTAGGAGAAAAAAAATATAATCGTGTCCTTAAGAGATCGTTTATAAAAAGGTTAAGGGCCTGTGTAAGGGCAAGAGGAGGACAATTTGAGCATTTGCTGTAACATTATGACATATTAAATCTTAATAAGTGTCCTTTTTTGTACAATACTTGTTTCAACTTTTTCATGTAAGATAGTACCTTCGATGCATTCATAGCACTAGCTTAGTAACTTATGACAAAAAGTTATTAGTATAATACTATTTTAGAATCCTTATGAAATAGGCAATTCTTTTAAATAGTCGGCCAGACAGGTTTCATACATTTTTTTTACACCACAGATGCTCAAACTTAGCAGAAAGTAAAGTTTATAAAACTAAATCTATCTTTGGGGACATCCTGTAAGTTACTAACTATAGTATTAAAAAAAAATTAAGGTGATTTTCAAACATCAATATTAGTGAACACATGGCGAAAAAAAAAACAATGCTATCGCTTAATCTGTGGACGTGATGCCCCAAAATGTGCAAAAAAGTAGACATTTTTCAATTTTTACTAAAAAGTGACGTACAGCTCGAACCGTTTGAGATAGAAAAAAAAAACGTATTCTGGGCGGCCAACCCTTCCCCGCCAGCCGCCCGTTCAGGGATATCCACTGGTCTCCGGACATCCTGTATATAATTTTAGGTGATATCGAAAGAGATAACAATAGTTGTGACAGTATTCTGTAATTAAAACTCGTTGTTTGATCTGTCACCAGTCATCATTTGTCAGTCTTATTTTGTGCCGTTTTTATTGGAAGCGATGTATGAAGATGCCGATTCCATTTATATTTCATTTCTCTGTGTAGAATCTTATAATAATTCCTGCTTAAGGTGCCTATAGTCGCTAAAATTAAACATCATTCCGTCATGAAATAATCAACAATTTTCGATGAATCTAAAAAGGATTTTGAATTTAGCGACTATAGTCCTCTTAAGATCTACACGATTTAACGTCTCTGCATACGTAACGTTTCCCGGACGGGACGTGCCAATTTCTACATACAAAAATCCCGTCAATCTCGTCGGGGCGACGATGGGGGGGATGGCACAGGAATTTTGTATGTAAAAATTGACACGTCCCGTCCGGGAAACGTTACGTATGCAGAGACCCTTAATTTAAAGCTAATACCTAGTGTAGCACTCTGGGACTGTCGCGGTAAAGCTATTGCATAGCATTTTTTTTTTAATTTAGTGTGAGTGTTAGGTTTTATTTTCGTTACGGAATTTCTTGATTCGGTCGTCACGCTCAAAGCCCGCGATAAAAGCTATGCAATAGCTTAAAAAACCCGACGAATTGAGAACCTCCTCCTTTTTTGGAAGTCGGTAAAAATGACGGGCTTCCGCGTATGATGCAGAAGTGCGTTTCGTGTGTGCGTGTGTGGGAAGTAACCGCGGAATTCCCAATTTTAACTTATAAAATGTAGGTCTGTACTGTAAGTATGATTAGGTACCTAAACTAAAGCCACCATTTAGTTTAGGTACCTAATCTAAATTTAATAGTAACTATCCTTTTTCCTATTAATATTTAAAACGCGGATGTTTGTATGAATTAGAGATGGGCCGACTAGTCGGGAAAGCCGACTAGTCGGCAGTTCAACCGACTAGTCGACAGGTGCCGACTAGTCGGCAAATTGTGCCGACTAGGCGTCAACTAACAATTATGCAATAAAACCAATACTTAATTGAATTAATAGTACAGTAAGAAGGTGGATAGTCAGAAAAACGTAAACAAAACAAGTCATAGCCTACATACATCATCTTAACATTAAACATCTAAAATGTCATAACTATGCCTCAGCTCCATGAATTTTTTTTTCCAACTTTTATTTTTATTTCAACATTTTTTGGAAGTTTCGTTACAGCTTTCGAAGTGCAAATTTATCCAAAAATACCAACAATCGCCGAGTGGTCATGATTAACCCAAATATCTGGGAATTATAATGACCTGCATTGCCGACTAGTCGGCCGACTAGTCGGCAATTTTGGAACCGACTAGTCGGCTAGTCTGCTAGTCGGCAGAACCCCTAGTCGGCCCATCTCTAGTATGAATATATGTATGTGACTTTGTTACTGTTTCACGCAAAAACTACTGAACTGGTTGGGATAAAACTTAAAATATATAAAGCTGGAGACCTGGAATAATACATAGGCAATACATAATACACGGGAACGGGACATACGCGGGTGAAACCGAGGGACACGGCTATAGAAGGTTAATAAATTTTTAATTATAAAGAATCCGATAACCCTTAACTTGTCACATGTCTCTACGAAAATGCAGGTTGCATTTTTCCCACATAAAAATGCGATAACTACCTATCAAGTTCACCTAACAATCGGTAGAAAACAAGAGTAGGTAAGTATATTTTTCAGAGCCGGAGTGACCTGAAACTCTGATTCTATTAAGAACTCTCTGGAAATGTACCAGTTGACGGCTATTAATATTATTGGATCCAATATCTTCAGAATAATTAATGACAAACAGTCAAATGTTTGAACTTTCTTTGACGTATCGCGGCTTTCTGTTTTGTTAGTTTTGGACATCGAAGTCCACATTCTTACTTCCTCCTCTATATTATTTATTACCCACTAGCAGCACCCCGCGGTTTCACCCATGTAAGTCCCGGTCCCGCGTTATTATCGGGAAAGCATCCTATTTCACTTTCCATCACTTAAACTATCCCTATGCAAATTTTCATCCAAATCGGTCGAACCGTTTGACTGTGAAAGGGAACAAACAAATATTTAAACAAACTATAGGATTTCTTTTTATTTTGTATGTAGCTCAAGGCTATTTGAGCAAGCCAAGCCTCGCGGCAAGTGTAAATTTTTGAATACTATTATTCCTTAAAAAAAAACCAAGTTCAGAATTTATAGTATTAGAAATTTAACTCATTTTTCGGTTTTAATCGCGTGGTGTTTTATACTTTTAAGATTGTTTAGACTTGTAAACGTCTCGAAACATTGGCCATTGAAACAATGCTTAAATAAACACCACGCGAATAAAATCGAAAAAATATGCATTTTTTCAAAAAGCATTTTTTCCTAAGTGTGGCAAACACTACGTTTACATCGTGAAAACAGAAGAAAAATCTTTACAATATTAGTTTGGATTATAAATGAAAATAATAAATTTTTCTTCTGTTTTCGCGATGTTGTATTGAAATTAAAGTCATTGAAGTAATGAACACCACGCGATTCAAACTGAAATATGTCATTAATTTCAATGGAAATAATGTTTATTTTCTGGACCTATCAAGACCTGTAGAGTGATGACGAGAGATTGTTGATATATCTACGGTAATATTTACCATCGTTGACACACCCCTGTCCCTCAACGTAGGTCATAATTAGAGAACTACGACAGCCACTACGTCCTCTGCCGCCGTGACTTGACCTGATTCCATTTACGAGCTTAGATGAAACAAAAGACAGCAGATACGTTACCTAGTCTCGGAAAATGAGACGATAAAACTGCGTCTAGCTGACGCACTAGCCTCAGTCGTATGTCGAACCGTTGCCGCGTGAGCAGTCACACTGCGATTATCTCTTTGAAATCCATATGAATGCCTTTTTCCTTAGTTTCAAATGCCTGAATCATTCTTAAAGACAAATGTTTTTAAATATAATAATTTTATGAAAATGCATGTAGGTGTTTCTAGCACATTTTTTTTTCGAATACGCAATGGTAGAATATACAGTATCTACTATTTTTGTTTTCATCTAAGTTTTCGAGTGAAGCTTTGAACGCGTCTGTCAGATTTCCATTTACTTAACGACACAGCGTACTATGTCAAATCCACATCCACTCAACATCAAGAGCACTCTCGGTCTCGCCTCTAATTAGAGATTAATTGAATAAAGGGCGGCACGGGAAGCCTTTTCTCAGTTGACAGTTACTAGACACCTGTGAAAGGACCATGACTATTACCCCGTTATTTGCCTAAAAAACTAATTAATAGTTTTTTTTTTTGTTGTGAGGATTTTCATTGCAAGAGTTGTCGTTGTCAGTCAAGCGCGTCGTGTGGCTCGCGGCGCACGTGTCGAAATGTTCCGCGCTGTGTCTGACGGTTGGAAGCGGTACTGGTGGGGAACAGGTACGAAACAATCACTGCATCCTCAATATATTATAATCGTACATGCTAACCTACATAATTAATAAAACTATCCACATTTACTGATGTAAACTTCGCTCAGACCACGGTTTTCAAAGAAAATTTCAAGTAAACGTTCGCAAAGATCTCGATAATGTTTTCTGCTGCTGTTAAATAAACTTGTTTTTAGGTTTAACTTAACCGTGCTCACCTTGGTTGTCAAAAGGCTTATTTTGAATAATAGTTTCTTTGAGAATTTTAATATTTTAACACTAAGAAGTTCGGTTCGAAGTTCGCTTCTGTAAAGTTCAAAACTATTTACGTCTGCTTTCGTTTGTGATCGGAAAACATTCGTTTATTTTCGGAACACGTGGTGTACCTTGACGTTGACAGTTATTACTACTTATTACACACTGTTAACAGATTTCGCCAAGAATGTTGCTATCAATGACTCAGATACGCAACTAATTACGTGAGATAATTAATTACAGTGATAACTAATTTGATAAATTAACCAGGCATATTAGAATTTTCCTAACGAATGAATTATATGTACCTACCTATAAATTTTAATTTTATAATTAAGTAACTTAAGTGCCTCTAAATTTCAGTTCAAATAACATCTGTTCTGTGACGATATAATTTTTATTTACTTACTGTAATATCTTGTTGATGTTAAGTAATATTAGTTACTGAGTACTTACTAAACCCAATAATAAAGTACTTACATAATAGTATAAATTTTATTGTTATACTACCAAAAAAACCTTTATCTATTTTAATTTTTCGCTTCCTATTTATATTATACCTAAGTAGTTAAAGTAAATTTAAGTACCTATACAAATGTCTACCTTAACTACCTATAATGTTGGATCTAAAATTGTTTGCAACTTATTTACCAGATCAAAATGTATGCAAATGAAACCGCCTCGCGTTACTAGTCCATAAAATATCGTGTAATATTGATATCTATATCTACTTGTAATATCCGTAATTTTTAGATAAATAACCGTTCAGTCAATAATTCTAACGGTAATTCTAATTGTAACGGTAACGTATCTAATCGCATCACCTTATCAGTATCGCAAAATCTTCAAGTTTCCTCACGAAATAATACTCTGTCTTATTCTTTTACCGTAAAGTCTGTTTTTGTTTGAAATATATTTTTACCACAATAAATATTTTACCCATAGCATGGTAAGTGGTAGCACGTAACTAGGCGAACGCACGCGCGCGATGCAAAAAATAATGCAAAGAATTGTCGTGTCAAGGGAGTTCATATTGCTGTATGGAAATGACTTTTTTTTTAAACTTAGTATCTAGGTACTTAGTATTTATAACCATTCCGTGGCGTAAAGTCCCAAGAATAATATTATGGTAAAGTGTACTTACCTATATAAAATACATGTAATATAAGTATTATGTAGGTATCTATATCTGTTTTTAACACAAGCTTAGTTGCTTACCATGGGGCTAGATGACGCTGTGTGATATTCATAAATATTTATCTATGTTCATAATGAGTCAGGAATCACAATTAAAAGATTAAAAGTAACCTATCTAGTAGAATTCGCAGATTCTATAATAATCCTGATAATAATTAAGTAGGATTGATAAAAATTTAATCAATATGTAGGCGAAATTAATGTATAATTATTTGTTAATATGATTTTTATTAATACTCGGGGCATATTTTACTAGTAAATATTTTTAAGGAATAATACAACTTAAAAAATTCACTCGCGACGAGGCTCGAACTCGCGTCTAAAAACGCCGCGTCGCGTATTAAAAAGCGCGAGTGAATTTTTGAAAACGTATTTTTCCTGTAAAATATTTCTAGTAGGTATAACTTAATTTATAATTTGCAAAATATTTGTATAGTTTGTTCTTCTTTTCGTGTAGTGGTGTGGTTCACCTAATGTTAGAGTTTTCAGGTCGCCCTAAGGCCTCTAACTTGACCCGACGACTGCTGTCAGAGATAACAACCGGGACCAACTGCTTAACGTGCCTTCCGAAACACGGAGAAGCCCGAGAAAGAGATTTTTTGCTACGAAAATTATCAGCTACCCATCCAAATAATGACCGCGCGAAGCGTTGCTTGCATAGTTTGTTACTACATAATAAACAATACATTACGTATAGTATAATTATCACAAATATTACATGAAATGTTTCAATTTCATTGAATCGGCATGAAGGAAATGCATTTTCCAATATTTCATTTCCAATATTTGAATCCATCACCCATCACAGAATTAATTTCAGTTGAATTTCGGAATCCATACTGATTTATTTATTAAGAGGATTAACAAGCCAACGACCTTGAATCCCTGTCGGGCTCATCGAAAATTGTTGATTATTTCATGACGGAATGTCGTAGAACTTTTTTTTGTGTACAGATTGTAGGTGACATTGTTTCCTACATTTTGGTGTAGTTTTAAGACAAGAACCTCCTATTGGTGCAAAGCCTATCCAAATTTTAGACAAAAAATGTCTGATTTGGCTAAAATGTCGATAGGCTTCAATACGTTTCGACATATTTGTATGGAAACTGCACTAAAATATCGGAAACAATGTCGCCTACAATCTGTACACAAAAAAAAGTTCTACGACATTCCGTCATGAAATAATCAACAATTTTCGATGCGCCCGACATGGATTTTCAGTTTTTCAGAATAGGGCCCTTAATGGTTTCCGGAAAAGGATACCTATTCCGGAAACCAGTTTTAAATACTATCTTAATGTATACTTAAATAAAACAAGCAGCGTTCCGCGGTTTCACCCGCGTAACTCTCGATCCCACGCGATTTTCCAAAAACCCTTTCTTAGTTGATACCTACACACCACAAAAAACACACACTCTCCAAATTTCATCTCACAATTTAACTATATAACACGCTCTGCGTTGATAAATAGTTGAATCAATCAGTCAGGACTTTGAATTTTACTATCTTTCTAATATATAAAATTTCCATGTCACAACACAATGTTAGTTACCGTACTCCTCCGAAACGGCGGGACCGATTTTTACCAAATTTTATATGCGTATTCAGTAGGTCTAAGAATCGGCTACTATCTATAATTTATAAGGCAAAACAACGTTTGCCGGGTCAGTTAGTTATTAATAAATTCGAAAGTGTGTTTGTTTATAATAAATTGTTTGTTAGTTTCCGTTTTACGGTCA
The DNA here is from genome assembly GCA_958496205.1 of Idaea biselata. Taxonomy (NCBI): domain Eukaryota; kingdom Metazoa; phylum Arthropoda; class Insecta; order Lepidoptera; family Geometridae; genus Idaea; species Idaea biselata. The sequence goes on from OY292397.1 coordinate 9,034,053, forward strand.
AACGGCTCGACCGACATGAAAATTTGTAATAGAGATAGTTTAAGTATTGGAGAGATTAAGGATACCTACTTTTGATCCGGATAATCCCGCGATATCGAGATTTACGCGGGTGAAATCGCGAGCGCAGCTAGTTTTATATTATATGTAGATAGATTAAAACCTAGGCATATAGGAACCTGCTAATGCCTACTTTGTCATTAATTACACATTCGTTATGTAGTACGGTCGTACGGTTTCATCGCTCCAATAAATTGCTTGCAATTTTATAGGTACCTAGCTATTTACTCAGTAATTGCTCGTTTACCTACACATTGCAAGCTACCGTACGAGGACAGACAGCCCGCCGAGTAGCTGGCATTTTGCACTTTGATATTACCTAGCTAGATGGTGGGTATTCTAACATCATCGTCATCATCCCCCGGCATCCCGCGTAGTGAGGCCATTTGCACGCATATCCGATCTTATGACGTCAAGCCAGCACTTCTTGGGTCTTCCCAATCTGCCGCGGCGGCGCGGGCGGAGGCGGAGACATTTGTTCCACACGTAACTCGCCGGTTTTCGTAAAACGTGACCGTACGTGGCATTCTTGCAATTTGTCTGCAATGTCTCGGACATGAAGGCTGCCCCTGATGCGGGAGTTTCTAACGCGGTCTTTTCGCGTCACTCCACACATCCAGCCATGTCGCTCAAGTACTAGCCACGCCTTACTACCATACAAATGGACAGGTCTAATGATCGTTTTATAGACCTGGGTACTTTTTCCTTTTTAGAGACTAAAAGGAGAAAGGTTGCCTGATAGCGACTACTAGCTAGACAGCAGTTCACACGCTCGCACTGTGCAAACGAGTTTTAAGAAACAGTTATATAATATATTTGAACCTATGTTGATAAATAATACCTAGATATTACAATTATCTAAAATCACTAACTTAACTTAAAATAGGACAGTCAGAGACTGATTCTCTGACTGTCCTGTGACAGGTAAAACAGCAGGTTCCACACAACTGGTATTTCCCTATGTTGTCGTAAACATATCTACCTAATTATTAATATTAGTAGGTAGTTGATCTACGATTTTACAGTTGAAACATGTTCGCGTTCGTCAACTACGAATATATAGTTGACAGATAACTAGATCTCTCTACTCGACATTTCAACAATAGATTATTGTATGTTCAGTGTATGGATAACGATATTATATACTTACTGTATTATTTTGTAGGTATTGATATTGCATTTTAATACTTGTTTATGTGTTCTAATGAATGTAGTAAATTAATTGAAACACATAAAAACCCTAGGCATTATAAAGCCAATATTAGAATAGGTATTTAGTATTTAGATAAGTTAGGTATCTGTCTACCTACCTACTAGTTTGACCTCTATTCAAAGAAGTTGGTAATTTTTTTGTTCATTGCACGTTCATAAGGTCTAGCCTGTCAAATCGGAAGGTGCCAAGTCGCGCGGTCGCGAGATTCCGATTTTACCTATTACGATTTATTATCACGTCCATACGTGTCCATACATTGAGAATAACGTTGACAACGGCCGTATCAAACTTGAGTTAATGTCATTAACTCTATGGCATGTTAAATCTTCTTATTATTATAAAGCTGAAGAGTTTGTTTGGTTTTTTTTTGTTTGTTTGTTTGAACGCGCTAATCTCAGGAACCGCTAGTCCGATTTGAAAAATTCTTTCAGTGTTTGTTAGTCCATGTATTGATAAAGGCTATGGGCTATAAGTATAATATTTTCTAAAAAATTAGGTAGACGAAGTCGCGGGCACTGCTAGTGTTTTGTTATAAAATGGATGTCGACTTTACATTTTTGATGCGTGAGATGACGTTAAAAAAAAGGTAAAATCAAAAGGTGCCAAGTCGCGACCGCTCATAAGTTTCAGAGGCGCGATTTGACGACTAACTCAAGTTCTACGTAATGCCTAGGTACCTTCTTAGTAATACGTAACCCAGCTTCATTAATTATTATTCTATGTGAGTTTTTGTAATAGTTATTTACCCGTCAAAAACAAGGCAAGCCAAGGCAATGGAGAGTCCATTGCCTTGGCTTGCCTAACAGGCTTCATTAGTTCAATACGAATCAATTACTTACATCTACGATAGGGATCAATAGTCACTGTAACCACATTCTATTTCTAGTTTTTTCTTCATTGTTAGGTAGGTATAGTACCTATTATCAAACATAAATATTTAATTTTTTAATAGTAGTTTACTCAGAACTGGCAAGTTTAATGAAAATAAACTTATTTTATAATTCGAAAAGCGAAAGGCACTTCGAAAGAAAAAATTGAGAATGAAAAATTATCTTATTTTATGTATAACTAGCTGCGACACGCAATTTCACCCGTAAGCCCCGATCCCGTGGGTATATCGGGATCAAAAGTAGTCTATGTTACTCCTCGATAATGTAGTTTTCCTTTGATGAAATATTTTTTTAAATCGGTCCAGTAGTTTTTGAGTTTACACACACAAAAATACAAATATTTCCTCTTTATAATATTATAGCGTAGATAGGTTTCTATGCCTAGAACATATCCTATGGTACGTATTTTTTTTTTCAGACTGTAATCTGACGTTTTCATTCCTTGTATTTGACGTTCTTTCTTTAGTAAGATGTGTCAAATCATAGTCTACAATCATAAAACGAAGTAGGTAAGTATAGCCAAAACCGACGAAAACCTGAAACTTTATTTTTGAATCGGTTTTTTCATGCCATTTTCGTTCGATGTGTCGTCGTATTCCCGCGTCGAGTGCTTGAAACCACTGATGCCGATGCGGTTGTGCGATTCACTTTCCATTTCCGATTTTAGAACGAAAATCAGTAGAAATCAAGCGATTTAAATTGCTCGACGTCGTACGAGTGATTCATAAATAGGGCTCTTTATTATTTAAGATTTTGTTCCCAGTTGTTCGGTCAATAAAACTTTTTTAATAACTAAATATCAGTATAGATTTTTCAGGGGTATAAGTTTCCAGAGGGGACAACTTATACCCCTGAAGAAGAGGTATGTAAAGATGTCAACACGTAATTGCTAAAAGCAAGGCGATTAAAATCGAAAAAAATAGTTTTATTTAAATAACAGACATTTGAGGGAAAAAATGTGCTTGTTCCAAAATTCAAGCAACCACGCCCGGCTATAGAACGGTAGATCGTGGGTTCAAGTCCCACCAAGAGCATTACATTTTGAGACAAGAGTTTTTGTTTTCTAAAATAAGTATAATAGGTATACAAAATCCCTGAAGTGTGCTAATACTAAAATATCAAATCCTCGAATAACATATCTGTTTGTAAATCAAGCGATCTAAATGACTTAATACGTAAGTACTAATCGATATTGCTGTTTAACCTTTATGCATTGGGTGTAATGTCTAGCTATTATCATTACAGTAGAATTAATTGCTCCAGAACACGCGAGACTTATATCTATGTGACTCTTGGCACTTATTTTATAATAATCCCCATTATTTGTACATTATGATATCCAATGTATCTATCTACCTAATACCTCCTCATAATGATGACACTTTACATGTATAGTTTTCTAATTGTCTTCTATACCCTATTTCAGAAACTTAGATCAAAAACGTTAAGAGGATAGTCTCCATTCTCTTTCTCCATCCAAACGTAGTTTAAATTTTCCTCCCTGGATAAAGACATTAGAGCAAATATGTTTATGCCATAAAACTTATATCTGTCATGACTATGCATCTAACTTTTTATTTTTTTCATTTTATTATTTCTTATTATTATTTTAATTAGAAAAAAAAAAAAGAAAGGTAGATGCATTGTCATGACAGATATAGGTTGTATGGCATAAACATATTTGCTCTAATGTCTTTATACAGGGAGGAACATTTAAACTACGTTTGTATGGAGAAAGAGAATGGAGACTATCCTCTTAACAAAAATCCCATACATTTGAGATGAAGAGACAGCTCTTTATTTAATTTTTCGTTTAAAATTGACAGTTTTTTGTTTACATTTTTGATCTAAGTTTCTGAAATAGGGGTAATAGGTATATGTATATTTATATTGACAGGAAGAAAGGACAAAAGGCGATACTTAAATATACTTACTTACTGGTATTTTCTTTCCTTTTATATCAAAACGAAGCCTAGGTAAGCTTTTAAGCCTCTGCAGTACCCCAGAACTGATTGTCTTTTGCACCCGCAGCTGACGGCTAGTTAAAACAGTCATTTGCTCTGTAAATATGTAAGATAGAATTGATCCCAATAAACCTCTACTAAATAGGGATATACGAGAACGCACATTCCAATACTTATCAGAGAAAGGGCCGATGACCCATCTATTTCTCTCTACTAAATGAATTTTTAATCATGCGATCCGGGTCAGAGCGGCCCTTGTAGCTTGAGCGTCGTGTTTGTTGTCACTCACTTGTCCACCGTGAGGTGTGCTCACTCAACATGAGTAGAGCAGATGAAAAACTGACTGGTTTTACGAGATTTTTTCCAAAAAATTAGGTTAAATAAAAAAAACAGGTCAAGTGCATGTCGTATATTCGGACAGTCATACCCTTAGGGATATCCGCAATAAAACGGTCGGGTTTTGAAACTGACACTATCGAAAAAAAAAAATATTTATGGGTGTTGGCACCATTGATGACCTGTGGGCCTGTGACCATAGACCCGTCATCAATGGTGCCAACACCCACAAAACCTAAAATATTTTCGATCAAAACTTGGAATATCGATAGTGTCCGTTTCAAAACACGTCCGTTTCATTGCGGATTCCCCCTATATACTATACCTACCTATTGCATTATTTTTCTTTTTTTTACAGGTATTTTGCCTGACAGAAACAACCGCATAGAAGACATTTATATTAGATTTTATAATGGGTAAGTAATTACAACTTTAGTTATGAGGGGCCTTATTTTCAGCTCTAAATCACTCGTACTGTTTTTAAGCAGGACTATTAGGTCCTGCATAGTTTAGAACTTCAGAAGTTAGCTCGTGCTATGTAGAGTTGAGAGTAAGACTCCAGAATTAAAAATATATTCGTACAGGGAAAAAATATTCCTAAAGATGATCGAAGTTCCTAAGTATATTTTTTCCCGTACAATGCTACAGTTTCCTAGACGACCAAAATATCTTTTCTTGTATACCTATAGGTGCTTAATTTCGAAAGAGACAATGTTTCATCATTTTCCTCATCTTTTATGAATTTTGTGTGACAATGTCACACAAAATACATTAATAATATCTAAAGTCCATAGTTTCATCCCTAATACGATTAGAATCATAATATCGAAGTCATTGTAACGTAAAAGGACTGGTTTTATCGCATTTCCGTCCCCAAAGGGATGAAACTGGCTTTGTTATCACGGTAACAAATCGCTTTATTTAAAATGAAATATTTTGAGCACAAAAAACATTTTTGATAGTACCTATCGCAGGTTTTTGAAATATCTGGAGACATGCGGGAGTGCCTAAGCTAAGACGACCGCACTAACTTTCGAAGTTATTTTCAGACTTTTGTTCTGTCCAGTCTAGGTAGTTTTTTTTTTTTTTTTCAACAACACACAGCGCCATCTAGCCCCGTGGTAAGCGACTAAGCTTGTGTTACGGTGACTAGACAACGGATATAATACTTATATTTATTTTTCTTTTGTAAATACATACATATTATACATAGAGGAACACCCAGACCAGATACAAATATTTATTTTTTAAGCATAAATACTTGCACCTGGCGGGAATCGAACCCGCAACCTTCTGCATTGCAGTCGCGCTTTCGCACGACGCGCCACAGAGGTCGTCACTAGTTACCTACTTACTAGAAAGATCTAATACTTATAATAAGGTGTAGGTACCTACCTAGTCGGTTTAACAATAAAAATGCGAATACCTATATATGTATATAACAACCATAAATAAATATCCTACTTTTTATTACAAGGTAGATATTTTTTTTACCCATATTGTTTGTAGAAATAGCCATTGTCAGTTGTAAGTAGAGTTAGAAAGTTTGGCTCTTTTACAGATTTAGAACTTTTTGACGGTGAGCTTAGCTCTTTATTATTATGGTGATCTATGATTTTATGGCTAAATATTGCAATAGGTACATATTAATGTGAGAAAAGAACTAAGAATTAGCTTCTCGGAGCATTCTAACATACCGCTACTTAGTTGCCAGCATGCGTGCTTGATCGAAGCTGAGAATTATCTCAGCGTCGACCCTAGCCTCGATCAAGCTTCGATCAAGCCTACCCATTAGGCTAGGCTTGTCTGCCCAGCATGTATTTACATCAGCTAATGTTCTGTTAAAAGAACGGCAACACGTGTAGACATGAATTTGAATCCATTTCAGCATCGCCAAAACCGAAGAAAGTCTATATTTCCGTTGTTATATTACCCTAATTATAAGCCTAGTTGATTAATTTAGTAGCTAGATGGCGCTGTGTACAATGTTCTGCGTTTTTTATTTATTTAGGTAACTGATATTTGTCTACTTGTATCTTTTTCTAGGAAGACATCGGAAGAGTACTTGGACATTCCTTTGAGTCAAGCAGACAAGCTGTTAGAGACTGAAGGATTCAATAAAGACCAGCCTACGGTTCTATACGTCCATGGATTCATTGAAATTGCACAACAAGAAAGTGTTAAGGTAACTATTTAGCTATTTGTTTTAGAGTTTACTGTCCGTCTGTCTGTCTGTATGTAGGTATGTCATCACATCAGGATGCTGTATCTTATGAGCCGTGATATTATATAGACATTAACATTCTTACCGTCATGTATTTCTGTTGCCACTGTAACAACAAATCCTAAAATAAATAAAAAAATTAAATGGGACAACAAACGTGATTATTTGTGATAAAGGTACGGAACCCTTGGCGAGTCAGACTTGCGCTTACCAGGTCACGGTTATATTATTGTAAGCCCTTCTGATAAGGCCTCTAAGGGTACATATTTTTAACAGTTGCGCTGGAGTAGCTCAGCAGAAACTCTAGCAACGCAAATAAAATCTGCATTATTTGATACATGCAGATTTTATTTGCGTTACCCTAAGTAGGTATAGATAAATTCATAACTGCCGCTGGTTCAAAAAGAACTAACAGCTGTTTTAAAATTTGCCGTGCAGCCCCAGCACATACTAGGGTTAGCAAACCTCACCGCGCGGTGGCGGATAAACTGCTTAAGTGCGTACAAAGATTGCCAAAATTAATTGCAGCAGGTATGGTCAATGATGACTATTGATGACTTACCTACGGCGTCGAAGCCAAATAAAAAAAACAATTTGGGGTTTAGAGGACCCCGGGCTCCCGAGAGGGATGCAACCGGGAACATCGCTCGGATAATAAGCTGTTTTGAAATGATCTGTACTAAGGTGCGTCTAGTATTAAGCAACTACTAGCGTCTACTATAAAACTAATTACAGTCAATAAAATTAGTGAACTTTCCAAGGACCATTCCATGGTCTTATGCTAAAATACGTGAATTGAAATGACTCTATAATACACATCCGTATAGCAGGGCCACAGAGGTACCTACAGATTATTACCTACTACCACAAACAGAGAGACGGATATTGGACAAGTATAGATATCATAAGGGCTCTAAAATATATTATCTCTCCCCAAATACTAAACAGATACATTATAAGTATAGAAATAAAAATGATATTTGTAGTAAAAATGCCTTGAACAGTATAGAACATAAAGAAATATTACAGTAGAAATATTTTTAGTACCTACTTACATAAGTAATAATTAACTTAAAAGTAGGTAATTAACCTTCAATTGGGAGACAGAAGCTACCTACGTAAGTAGGTACCTACCTACTGCGTTTGTTATCATTTATAAACTATGCTCATCTTCGAATGAGATTCTAATCTACAAACGAGGTTAAAGTGTGGTTTACCTCAACCATTTCGGAACCTCTCTCATTTTACCTAGAAGCTTCATTTACTATCAAAACGTAGAAAGGCCTCTTTGTCCCTTAACATCCATCCATTAAGTGATATTATACTACGTATGTCTTCAATTTAGACTCTACCTTCTGAATCTTTTGACCTGCCTTCGGACTTTAGTCGAATTGAGGTCTTGGTTTCAATAATTAAATGGAGAGCGAGCTCTCCTTGACTTTTACTGTTAAACCTTTGAAAGAATATATCAGTATATTAACAAAATTTTCTCTACGGGATTCTCTACGGGATCGAATCAGAAATGAGGAGATATGTAGAAGAACGAGGGTCACCGACATAGCCAAACGGATTAGCTCTTTGAAGTGGCAGTGGGCAGGACAAATAGCACGGAGAGCAGATGGTCGTTGGGGCCGAAAAGTTCTCGAATGGAGACCGCGGATCGGCCGTTGGACGTCCACCAACGAGATGGACGGACGACTTAGTTAAGGCCGCGGGTTCACGATGGATGCAGGCCACTTATGACCGAAGCATCTGGAAATCTATGAGGGGAGGCTTATGTCCAGCAGTGGACTTCTTACAGCTGAAATGATGATGATGATGATGATTAACTAAATTACTGAGTTTAATATTTTTCTATTTATTTTTGCTCAATCAAATCTACAAGAAACATTGTACAAGGAAAAATGCATGATCAAAAATCCTCCCGCGACAGAATTCGAATCAGTGCCCTTCACACTTATGCGAGTGCATAATGCTCAGCGCACTCGTTCGGAAAGCGAAGGGCATGAGTTCGAGTCCTGCCACGGAAGGGTTTTTGATAATGCAATTCGCCTTGTAAAATGTTACTTTAAGTACCTATTATTTAAGATAACATCTTAGTGGATGTTTTTAAATGATGCTGTTTGTTTTTTGTACATAAAAAGTTAAATTTTTGACTAAATTGCAGTACCTACCTAATTAGGTGTTCAATAATTTTGTCATAATAATGCAATTTCGGCCCCTTTTTCTGCATTTTTACAATAAATTCCTTATATCCATTTGTGGATTTTGATTTGTATCCCACATGGCACGCTATTATGAAACAGCTTATGAATGATTCATGCGTTTCTCAAAATAATTCTGTGTCGTTTTGGTAACAGGTAATGGTCAGTGCATATTTGGAGACGAGGCCTGAGACGAATGTTATTCTATTGGACTGGTCAAACATGTCACATGGATCCTATTTGGTCAATGCAGCTAGAAATACTAAAAAGGTAAGTAAGTTACAAGATGAGAATTTAAATTCGCATCGAGTCACACCTGTTACTCGTTGGGTATTTACTGAACAATTAAGACAGGATTGGGTGTTACTCGTTGAGAACAAACGGTTTATGGAGACCGTGGATTTTGATCGCAATCGGTTCTGCTGTTCTTGAAGGTGCATCAAACACGCTTATGAACTTTTTCTTTTATAATTCTTCTTCTACCTACTTCTTCTTTATAATACCTATTAGTAGGATATGTTTCCGTGCTTCAGAAGATACGTTAAGCAGTTGGTCCAGATTGTTTTCTCCGATAGCAGTCGTAAAGGCAAGTTAGAGGCCTCAAAAGGCGACCTGAAAACTCTAATCTAACACTAGGTGAGCCACACCACTATACGAGAAGCAAAAAGGATATGTTCGGACTTAGCGAAAGTTTTAACATTTTTCATTAGTTGCTAATTATCCCTTAGGTACCATTAGGTAAGGTCCTTAACTTCACCTGTCTGTGCCTATATTATTTCAATGAACCATAATATCAATTTGTCCTACGAGACAATTTAATCAAGTCGAAGTAGTCGACCTCCATTAGCCATTATAATTCTATCTAACATACAGTGATTCTTTGCATTAAGATTAACTTTAAGAGCTTTGTAAATTACACTTAAGGCCCTACTTAATAAGATTCAAAATGCTATGGATAATGAAGAATCGTGTCATTCCACATAAATGTTCAGAAATTCTTGAGTATCAATGACTTACGATCGAGAACCTTGGAATTCTGAGAACGTAGCGAGTTGAACTCCTGCTTAGTAATACCACAGGTTATACTTAGGTTTAACTAAATACGCGAAAGATGGTCAGGATGTGTGTTATTTATATATGGTAGGGTATTTGTTACTCCTTCGTATAAAAAGCAAAACAACTGGAAGGCTATTTTGCAACTAAACCGTGTAATTACAACTGCTGCAGAAATAACAGAAAGGGAGGGGCATGCATTTTAGTACGAGATCACTTGAATATAAAAGCTATAAATGAAGCAAAAAAATATTCAGTAATAGGAACTTTTGAATGCACAGCCATAGAGTTGGTAGATTTCAATATTATTGTGATTTGTATATATAGAGCTCCTAAATACAATGTTGCCAAAATTGACCTATTCATAGACTATTTAGACAAATTTTTGGACTGGATAAAGTCAAAAAAAAAAGAAATTATTTTATGCGGTGACCTGAACATTGACAGACTAGAAGATAATACCAAATCTAGAAAATTAGAAAACCTACTGAGCTCTTACAACCTCCAATTAGCCCTAAAACAACCTACCAGACTAAAAAGTAGAACATGCTTAGACAACTTTGCGTATAACAAACGTGGCTCCAAATGTGAAGTCATCGAATTGTCACTATCGGACCATACAGCCCAAATACTGCAATATCCAGTTAGAGGTATCTGTGCAGCTAGCTGCTGGTACGTGGAAAAGATAGATTACGCTGAGGCCAACATAAAGAAATTTTACTCCTGCTTAGAACCGCTCTCGTTTTCTGAAGTTTACAGTGGTGAAACTCCTGATGACGCATTTAACAACTTCTGTGACTTGTTCAAATTGCTTTATGACCTCTGCTTTCCTAGCATAAAAGTTAAAATTTCTATACGTCAAAAACCTCAATGGATCTCAAAGGGAATTAAAAGATGCTCTAGACTAAAAAGACAATTATTATGGAAGTACAGAACAACACTAAATGACGAATATAAAAAACAATTCAAGGTCTATTCAAAAAGATTAAAGTCAATTATTAAGTTAACACAAAAATCACAAAACAACTTCTACATAAAAACTGCTGAAAATAAAACAAAAGCTACATGGAAGGTGATAAACAAAAATAAATCCAAGACACATCATGATGAAATACGAAATATAAAAATAGAAAACCGAATAATAAGTAATCCTAGAGAAATTGCCAATGAGTTTAACAAGTTCTTCACTGATGATTGCAGCACACAATCAATATATAATAGTAGCGTACAACTTACCTCAAAACGTTCCATAATAAATTCGTTCTATATGAACCCTACCAGCCCCGAAGACATATTACAAATAATAAAATCACTAAAGGATAGGACTAGTACAGGTTATGATAATATATGTACGAAAATCATAAAACGAGTAGCTACGCTTATATCGCCAGTCCTGAGCTACATCGTTAATTTATGCATTGAGTATGGTATATTTCCTAAAAAACTAAAAACCACTGCAGTTATCCCAATTTTCAAAAAGAATGATAGAGAAGATGTTACTTGCTATAGGCCTATTGCACTCATTCCGATATTTAGTAAAATATTTGAAAAAGTTATTTATAATAATCTGATAACCTACCTAGAAAAATATAACCTATTAGCTGATGAACAAGCAGGATTCCGGAAAAATAAATCCATAAACACTGCAATCTATCCGTTTATCGAAAAAATTATGAACGGACTAGACAAAAAGAAAGCTGTATCCGCTCTCTACATGGACATGAGTAAAGCATTCGATAATGTAAACCATGAATTGCTGCTGCTTAAGCTATCATATATGGGGGTGCGTGGGAAACCACTACAGCTTCTGAAATCCTATCTAAGTGACAGAACACAATATACAGAGATTACTAGAATAAGTTGTAAGACTAAAAATCAATGTAGATATAGATCTTCTTTAGCAGAAGTACATAAGGGTGTTCCGCAGGGTAGCATACTGGGACCATTACTCTTCATCATTTACATAAACGACTTCCCAGATGCTATTAAAGAACCCATGGTTCTTTTTGCCGACGACAGTACTGCTATATATATATCAGATAATCATAAAATTCACAATATTGACATAAATAAATCTCTTCCGAAGATTGTGGAGTGGCTAGAAAAAAATCAATTAAAGATAAATCTAAGTAAAACATCACTTATGACCTTCAGACACAAAAACGCCAGAATCATACCTGCAATAATACAGTACAATAACACCCATGTTGAAAACATCACAAGTACGAAGTTTTTAGGTTTACACATTGACTATGATCTAAGTTGGAAGACGCACGTAGAACACGTAACTAAGAAACTTAATCAGTTCTCCTACGCTTTATACATGCTGAGAAAGGTTGCAAATGAAGAGACTCTACTGACTGCTTATCACGCCCAGGCGGGATCTACGCTGAGGTATGGTGTTATATTTTGGGGTAATGCCACGGGAAAAGACATTGTTTTCAAATCACAGAAAAAATGTGTCAGATCCATTGCAAGTATAAAACCAACTGAAAGCTGTCAACCTTACTTTAAGAAATTCAAAATATTGACATTCCCTTCGTTATACATCTATGAAATTGCAATTTACGTAAAAATTAACTTACACAATTACAAAACGCTAATTGGTAACCGGCACAAAAATACGCTCAGTGCGACTCCTCATAGAACTGCGTTCTTTGGGAATAGTGTAGTCTGTATGGGACCTCTAATTTACAATAAGTTACCATCTAATGTTAAGGAACTAAATGACATCAATGCTTTTAAATGTAATCTAAAGAAATTTCTAATTGACAAGGTGTATTATACCATTAATGAGTTCTTGAATGATAAAACAATTAAATAACTTTGACATATCCCATACCATAATATTCTTGACATTATAAACCTAATATTTGACATATAAATTGTAACTTAAAACTTAATCTAATTATGTACCTACTTAACATTTGCACGCCTTTAAGGCAAGATAAAGAGAACTAAAAATTTTTTTTGTAATACCTGTATATACCTTTATTTGCAAATAAATGATTGATTGATTGATTGATTGGTTTGTTCACAGGACTCCGTATATAAACGTTTTCTTTTTAAATAATATTTGTAAGGAAATGAAAACACATAGTTTAAAATCGAGTAGGTACATTTTGAAATTTTTGTGATTTCTTGCAAATTGATCAAGAATGGGGTGCCACACGCAAAGCTGTAAGTAGATGGCGCCGGCATCAGATGATCTTTTTTTTTTCGATGATGGTCCTCCACCAATGGAAACGCCGAGTTTTTTTTTTATTCTTTCGATCTCAGACCGATATGGCCAATTTGGCGCCGAGAGTTGTAAAAAACACCTGTTTGACAGTTCTTAATTCAAACCTAAAATTAGTCGACGAACGCCCTCTGCCGGGATAAAAAGTTAGTGTTCCTCCTCATTGCAAAAATAAATTAAAAAAAAAAACAAATGAACAAGATGAACATGCATCAGCGAACAAGGCTGATGCATGTTTCAGACCCTCTCTTGAAAAAAAGGTGCCCGGCCCGGTGATATTACTCATCCTCTGTATTTTTTAACATTTACAGGTAGGTGCAGCAGCTGCCGCCCAATTGAACAAACTCCTCGACAACGGACTGCTCTTAGAAAAATTCCAAGTGATTGGCCATTCTTTAGGGAGCCACGTCGCTGGCTACACTGCTAGGGAACTCAAGAATAAATACAATAAAACTGTTAGGAGGTGGGTCTTGGTTTATTTAGGTATATTATTAAGGTTTAAGTAAGTAAAATAAGTAAAAAAATCTGTGATCATCGTCACACAAAAGTAATCTTAAGTAGGTACTAAATAGTGGCTCCTTCCCCGACCCCCAAAGTCTTTTGTTCTCGAAAAATAAACTTTCATACATTAGTTCCCTCTACCCCCAAAACAATAAAAATAAAAATACAAAATATTATTTTTTGTTCCCAACACCGCCAAGCACAATTTTAGGTATGGTTATAAGTGGCTATGTCGTTTTTAGGATTCCTTACCCAAATTTAAAGAAATCTACCTACCTACCTATACTTTTAAACTAGTTTCGTGAGTCATTAAAATACTGAAACTTGATCTATTATTATGAACAAACAGTAGTAGTAAAACAACTAAACACCAAGCTCTACTGGTAACTTATCTCTAGAGATTTACGTAAAGTAGAAAGCTAGTTTTTGTAACAATGTTGCTAGCATTAAGATAAGTAACGACCAATCTAAGTTATTCTATTACATGACACGTAACTTTACCTAAGTTAAGTTATAACCAGTATGACCATGATCATTTGTGTAATAGGTACCGAGTGACACCACTCAAAAAATTACCAAAATTAGTACCTAATACCTATGAATACAAATTGTACTATGAATACAAATGGTGTTATTTCATTAATGTTTAAACTAGCTAGTCTACCATTAAATATCTACAAGGGATTTAAGTAGGTATCTTTTTTTCTTTTTTTTCCTTCCCTAAAAACCTTACTAAACCACTAAGGTTTGTAGAACTACGCTAAGAATTAATTAATTAAGTCTACGCCGATCCACATAAAAATTTGTATTTTAAATAGTTTGATGGGTACATAATTTAAAATCTAATAATTCTGGGCACTTTTCCCTCCACCAAGTTTTTAGCTGATTTAGATTTAGTTTAGTTTTTAGTTTAGTTTATTTTAATCAGTTTTAGTTTTAATTTAGTTTTTAATTTTAACTGTGTTTTATAGGTGGGTAGGTAATGATACTGAGATTCGTTGGGTAGATACTTTAATAATATACCTACCTACACAGAAATAGAATTATTACGAGAAATGAATAAATATTATAAATGTTGCGTAAATTGTCTATGAAGTTATGTACCTACCTACTACTGTGTTGAACTTACCCCGGGCTCCCGAGAGGGGTGCAACCGAAAACATCTCGCGGTTGAGGGATGAGGGATTTAAACTCTACCTTTGTATATAAAACCTTCGATTAACCAATTTCAGATTAACAGCCCTCGATCCTGCTTTTCCAGCGTTTTACCCTGACGGTGTGATGATGGACCATGTGAACAGCAAAGACGCGCAATTTGTCGACGTCATACACACAGACGCGGGTGGCTACGGTGCACCAGTGAAGACTGGCACCGCTGACTTCTGGCCCAATGGGGGGAAGAGCACACAACCGGGATGTCCGCGGTTCGCGCCTGTACCACTCTCTGATGACAGTAAGTTATTGCCTATTTGAAGCTCTAAGGTGTTTTCCCGATTAATTATCGCTTCGAGAGGGTAGATAGCTATTTGCCTTTAGGAATCGTTAAGGCGCTACGCAGTCGGGTGAAAAATGTCTTGCCATCACAGGCAGCGCCCCGTAGTAACTCTAATATACCTACTCCATAAGTTAACTTAAGATGCCTAGAACGATTAGGTACTGAAGATTATGGTGAACTAAGACGGCTGATTAAAGGAAGAGGATAGGCGGTTTGCGTAGATACTTCAGTACCACCTAAAAGTTAAAAGCCTTCAGTACCTACCAAAACAGTACATCAGTACCTGTTTTTTAGAAGAGCTGCTACAATAAATTGCATTTGGCCCTCTCTATGAGATATAGAAAGGATAGTATTTGCAATTCTGTTAGCAAATTCCCTTTTGGCAGGTTCACAATAACCTGCTAAAAAGCAACAATTGCACCTGTTGCGCGCGCAATGACGGCATTCAAATCGACATTTCAGACAGGCGGGTGCTCAGTTATTGTGAACCAGTCAAAAATATTGCTAAAACTATCCTTTTTAAATCTGCTTCTCTTCTTTTCATGTAGTGGTGTGGCTTTAGGAACAAACTGTCTCTGCTGACCAGACTCATCAGGTTGGTTATTTGTTTTTTTAATGCTCTAGGTTTATCTACTAGAAATATTTGGAAAACTACCTTTGACCTACTACCTTATTTTCCCATAAAAAGATTCTAGCAGACACAGTTTGTTCCTCATACATAATACCTACCTAGTTTTAATAACTAATAAAGGATTTTTAGTTGTTTACGGAAACCCAAAAATGTATCGGGCGGGACCCATTGGTCCCGTTAGACTCATGTTTTAAATGTACAATTTCAGACCTGTGCAGTCATTGGCGATCGTGGCGATTCTACGCGGAGTCAATTCGAAACCCCGAAGCGTTCCCGGCGTCACCGGCGGACACCTACCAGAAGTTCAAAGATAACCCAACACCTGAACTAAACATGGTTTATATGGGCCACAACTGTGATATTAGGTAAGAACAATAAATGAAGCCCGGGGGAAGACTAAGGACTTTTTGTTCAATAAGCGCAAGTTAAATCAACCTAAAGTCAAAAATATTTCGTTTTACACAGTTTCATCCTACTTTGGATGATATAAATTCAGTCTCTGCTAAGTAAATTATTTAGTACCTATATCTACCTTTTATTAATTACATTTTATATATTACTTAAAGTACATTTTGTTACTCGCTGCACCGGGTCATAAAACGGTGGAAGCGGTGCAGAGAGTATTTCGATACCTTTCTCCCACTCATTAGGCATATGGGCTCCATTCTCTGTTTGAGCTGTGCATAAATTGCTACCGATAAGCAGTAACGATATTGCGACATGCTCATTGCTCACCGCTCTAATCTTACTATGATTTATGGCCGGTATGCAACGAGAGAAAAATTATACCAACATAGATAGTAAGTACTTAACTAACATAACACAATCATTTCGTAATTAGTAAAAAAGAAAAAATAAGCAATAAAAAAATCCTGATCTCGCCTGGCAGCGAGTAAAATTTATTAATGCGTATTTTTAAATATTTCTTATGTTTTTATTGCTCAAAGCATTTTTACTAAAAATATTTTACAAGAAGGGCACTCGCCCGGCAAGTGAGGGGCACAGGTTCGAATCTATACATTCGTTCTATACAAAACACGTCATAGCCTACATACATCTTAACATCAAACATCTTAAATGTCATAACTATGCCTCAGCTTCATGAATATTTTTATTCCATCTTTAATTTTTATTTTAACATTTTTTGGAAGTTTCGTTACAGCTTTCGATGTGCAAATTTATCCAAAAATACCAAAAATCGCTGAGTGGTCTTGATTAACCCAAATATCTGGGAATTATAATGATCTGCATTGCCGACTAGTCGGCCGACTAGTCGGCAATTTTGGAACCGACTAGTCGGCTAGTCTGCTAGTCGGCAGAACCCCTAGTCGGCCCATCTCTAAATTCTCCTTGTAAAATATTAGCGTATTTTTCCTTAAAATATTTTCTAGATAGCAGAATCATATAAAATTAAACCCATTTTTCGGTTTTAATCGCGTTCCCTTTATTATAACATCAACGCCCGACGTTTCGGAGATTTTTCAAACCTTTTACCTGGACAGGAGGTTAAAACCGAGGCGATAAAAAAACGAAAAATCAGTAGATTTGATTAGCTAATACTTATTAATTGTTCTTTATATTTTCAGCGCTCAAGGATCTTACTACTTGACAACGAATGGACAATCTCCTTACGGTAAAGGTATAGAAGGACTATATCCAAAGAAGAAAAAGAACGAACCAAATAAATAGTGAATCAAATATTAATTAGTGCAATGGTGGTCCAGGTTGAACACTTTATTGTTAAGCGATGGAAATTATGGAATTATTTGAAAAAAAAAACCACAATAACTCCGAACTAAAAATTAACCCCCTTGCTAATAAAAGATGACTAACAGCAGCATAAACTATGTATCGTTTGTATTTTACTGTGACATGAAGTTTCAAAGTTAACCAACAGATACAAACGTTACATAAATGTAATCATCGTTTATATTATTTATTTCTCATTTATAGCTACTAGCTACTACTAGCTGCGTCCACCGGTTTCATCCGCGTAAGTCCCGATCGGGATATCGGGATCAAAGTTGCCTATGTTACTCAGGGTGAAAGTAGTTTTCTAATGGTGAAAGAATTTTTGAAATCGGTCCAGTATCTTTTGAGTTTATTCATAACAAACATACAGACACACACACACACACACACAAAGTACAAATCTTTCCTCTTTATAATATTACTATAGAAGTATAGATATAGATAACTAAGGGGTTAATAGATAAATTCTGTAACATCACTCATCAGCATCACACAGAGACGGTAAGCTACTGCTTGCGTTATGATGACTAGACAACTAACATAATACTTTTCTTTTGTAAATATATACCATTATTATACATAATAAATAATAGAATAAACACGCACACCACATACAAATATTTATTTTTAAGAATCTAACGCAAACCCCCTGGGTTGGAGTCGGATTTTTCTAACCTAACCTAACCTAACCCGTCACAGAGGTCGTCAAATAAACGTAGCTGTATTCAATAGACCCTTAATTCTTGACAAATGTTTATACATGCCTATTTATATGTATACCTTCTAAGGTACTTCTTAATTTGTTATGTAGGTAGATACTAGCTGCGCCCCGCGGTTTCACGCGTGGTAATCCAGGTCTCCAGCTATCTGCATACCAAGTTTCAGTACTGGTTCTGTAGTCTTACGTAGTAGCAAACATACTTACTTGCACACAAACTTTCACTCTGATAATATTAGTAGGACTACTGTATGTTTAGAAACTACTTAATTAATTTATAAGAGAAGTAAAATCCACATAAATATATCACAATCACTCGATAGACCAATTAATTTTGTCCTTCGGTACAGAACACTGGTACAGCTTTTGTGGACACGATCTGTCTTGATCTGAGAGTTGTCTAATGGTACAGCGGAGCCCGCCTGCAAGTCTTAAGGCCCTATTCTGAAAAACTGAAAATCCATGTCGGGCGCATCGAAAATTGTTGATTATTTCATGACGGAATGTCGTAGAACTTTTTCTTTGTGTACAGATTGTAGGCGACATTGTTTCCGATATTTTAGTGCAGTTTCCATACAAATATGTCGAAACGTATTGAAGCCTATCGACATTTTAGCCAAATCAAACATTTTTTGTCTAAAATTTGGATAGGCTTTGCACCAATAGGAGGTTCTTGTCTTAAAACTACACCAAAATGTAGGAAACAATGTCACCTACAATCTGTGCACAAAAAAAAGTTCTACGACATTCCGTCATGAAATAATCAACAATTTTCGATGAGCCCGACAGGGATTTTCAGTTTCAAGGTCGTTGGCGTATATACTCCTCTTAATGTTGACCGCCAAATGGGGACGCTATATCACAAGGCTGGCCATACCCAGGCTTCCGGGCCACAGAGTGGGCTGAAATAAACGATAAAAAGAAAATGGAAAGTTGAAAAGCGCCCCTTCCGGACGCATTTGAAAAAGTCTAGTGCTACCGCAAAAGTGATAGTTTATAAAGTCCCACTACGGGTGCTGGATAGATTAGATTTGGTTGGATTAAATACGACTTGTCTTAGTCCGTTGTTTGTGTAGACTTAAATAATTATTATTCGTTATATGGTTTGGAGTTTAACGGCCGAATACAGAAACGCTACTCAAAATTTGAGTTCTACTTAATCAAATAAGAAGCTCTCAAACTATAAAATTCTCATACAAATTTTAAATTTAGAAGCTGCTCAATTATTTAAGGACCCCTCAAATTTTAAGTTTCGTTTCTGTATTCGGCTGTAAGTATTATCTCTTTGAACATCACAATTTAATTCGGCGCCTTACTTACAAAGTTCAGAATAAAAAACAAATTCTTACAATTTAATACCATTGATATATTGTGATCATTTTTAAAATAGGTAAAATTAATTAATTATTAATAATTAGCGATAGTAACACTGATTGAAATTTATTGTAAGTGTGGTTGTTGTATTTGTATTTTCATCACAAGGTTTTTGACATGATAGATCTTACAATTTATGAATGTAGGTATCTTTATTAAAATTATATTAAGTTTCTATATCAGTTCTTTTTGTTACCCCCACATTTCAACATTGTTTTAAGCTATTGCATAGCTTTTATCGGGGACTTTGAGCGCGGCGACCGAATCAAGAAATTCCGTAACGAAAATAAAACCTAACACTACCTATGCAATAGCTTTACCGCGGCAGTCCCCAGTGCCACACCTTTTTTTTTTTACTTATTTCACTAGGATAGAACCAAAAATTATCATGATTCACATTGTTACGTAGCTTAGGTACGAGGAGGGTCTCCTCAAGTTTGTCAATTTGTTTCATATTTTAGGTCACTACCTTCCATGTTTCAGTTTTCTCCCCGTTTCACTGCTTTATCCACAGTTACCAAGTTGAGTTTGTACTATCGTTGCCGAACCATTCGACGACTTCGGCTCTAACTGGTTCCTCGTTGTCGTCTTGAGACAACATATTCATCACACCATATTTCACTCGAAGAGGCTTCGTTATTAGGTAAAAACCAAACATCACGACGCTGCTCAATAATATACTGAAAAATAAAAAAATCTAAATCAAAATCGATTTCAGTAGGCCTTTGTACTATCTCTCAGAAAAAATAGTCGGTATTTAGTTTTCAGTATGATTCAGATATTCAGATAAGACCTCGCTGGTTAACTTTGGTTGCTAAAGACCTTGCTGAAGACTTTGATCAATCAAGAAAGTGTTGGTTAATCAGCAAGTTTTAAAACAATCAGCAAAGTTTAAAAAAAGATTCCCTAGGGAATCATAAAGTTTTAATATACAGGTGAAAAATTATAGTAGGTAAAGCATTCATATATACCTATCAAACATTCAAGTTCGTGGTTCAGCTCGAGTGAATTTAAAAACAGCGAATGCTCAAGGTTAGGTTCGTTGTTCTGCTCAAGTCTGGTTTAGGTTGGTTCTTGAACATTCTCAACAACAACAAAAGAAGTGAAATTTATAAACCTTGTTGCGATTATCCAAAACTATATTTTAATTGCGATAAAATCTACTGAGTCTGCTCTCCGGGCCGGTCTAGCCATTCATTTTCATTAGGCCATAGCAAACTGACTTACAGTAAGAAATTGCGCTGCGTAGAAGGTACAAACAGGCATCAAGCAATGTCTTTTATCTCTATAAAGCCATCTGGTGCATAAGCTGTGGGTCCGAAGTCAAAAACTTTCTTATCAAAAAACGTTTTGATACTATTAGGCTTGGCGGTGGTGCTGGTTTTCGCAGAATCTGTCGAATATACTTCGGAGACGAATTTTGCCGACCAAAACGCCGAGAAAGCAAAAGCGCCAAGCAACAATAACCTGCAAGTGATCGGAAGAGAGTGAGCGAAAAATAAGCTTTGGAAAACGCGATTATAAGAAAGAAAGAAAATCAATTTATTCAGACAAACACACAACAAGAGAAAAATAAATAACAATAACAATGTAGGTATACCTATAGTTGACATGATACAAAACTTAAATCTATAATCGCTCCAAGATCTTTGCGACAGATCGTTGCGGTGCGGTTATCGTGCTAGAATGGAATACCAGTAAGTAGTTGCGGGTTCAAATCCTGACGAGATCGAATTTTTCAAACACTTTTTGAAATAAATGTGTTGTTAATTTTGCTTTAGATAATGTACCTACCTTCCTTTACAGCCTTTTTACACTACACATAATTAGTATAGGTGCCTTTTATAAATAGTTACGTACCTACGTAGGTATAGCTATTCGTACGAATTCGTGAATGACTTGTAAAAATGTTATTGATACCAAAAGACAAACTATCCAATTGGTATAGAACGTAATTAGAAATCAGTTTTATGTTGTTCTTAAGATCAAAATACACGAGCGACACTGACACTGCAACTTTAACTATAAAGCCCACACCTACAGCACACCTTCACGAATTTCTTTATAATGTGTGCTGTAGGTGTGGGTTCCATATGTAACTTTCAGTGATTTTAATTAGGTACCTACACCTTTCAACTTTCTAATTAAGTTCCCTACAAAATCGATAGTGTTAAAAGCTGTTTAGTACAGATAATATAAGTATGGGGTACTTACAATCCAGCGCCCATAATTGAATAATCCAATAAAAATAATAATTTAGGCTACACTTGTTACGTCTAATCTTGAGGCAGCTCAACAGGAACTGTATGAAGAGTGACTGGGTGATGATTATGTAGGCACCTAGGTACTTAGATACAACAATAGATATTGTTTTGGAAAATTGTTTATAATGATGTAATTGATATTTGGAGTTTGAATTAACTGTAAAGTTGTATCTACACAACAGTAGCAGTAGTATTGTCATGATTGGGTGAGTACAGCAGAGCTAGAGCATTTTCTTGAGCATTTCTATGTAATGGAACGTTCTTACGAATGGTACAGTACGGGTAAAAGCCCAGTTTTCTAAGCATTCTAAGCATTGTAATGTAACGTCCCTGCGAATGCTCACAGCGAGTGTGCATTTACCCGTAACATTATGTTGTAGTTCACCTTGCGTTCACTCTGTCTTGAATTGTCGCGCTCGTGCAAATAG
This sequence comes from Idaea biselata, assembly GCA_958496205.1. NCBI lineage: Eukaryota > Metazoa > Arthropoda > Insecta > Lepidoptera > Geometridae > Idaea > Idaea biselata. The sequence goes on from OY292397.1 coordinate 9,056,395, forward strand.
GCTCGACAAAATTTCTCACCAAAACACTGCCGTAACTATCCTTTTCTCTTAATTGATAGGATCCCTACTATTACCACATGCATAAAGAAAAGTACAATTAATTACTTTTACATCATTATCTTGAATAAACGACCCTTTTCAAAGCAGGAATATCTAATTGTGGGTTTTTTCTAGTGCATCAACAAAACGGACCTTATTAAATTGATGGATTATTTGAGGGCCTTTCCGTTTTGTCTGGAAACATAGGTACTCAAATTTATTTTAAAAAATGTAAACAAAGTATTACAACGATACAGTCGTTTTGATGAAAAATACAAAATTAGAAAACGCATTTTAACCATCGATTTTATTACAGTTACAAATTAAAAACAAGTACCTAGGTAGGTTCTAACAAAGTAGCCATTTCTCTAAAACAATACTTAGTAATATAACTTACAAAATGAATAACTATCAATAAAAAAAGAAAAAGTTCACGAGACCCTCAATAAATCTTCGGTAATGGATTCAAAGGATTTCGGAAGGGTGATTTTCCAGACATCATTCTAAGAATCTTATCTTGCCCTAAAATAAAAACAACACTGTTAAAATAATTTAAGTCCAAGAAGTTCCGATTTTTGTTAGGTACCTACGCTTCGACCGCTGCTTGTTACCACTCACCGCACCTGCCGCGATGCCGTGGTAACAATAGCGTTTTCATTGCGTCAAGCAGGCTTGTTAGTGTTCCGATATGTAGGCCGGGGCAACTACTAAGGAAGAAGGGCGTCTTGCTCCACTGCCTTCTTTCAATGCCCTCCTTAGGCCCGAATTATACAGAAAAGGCTTAAGAGGACAGTCTCCATTCTCTTTATCCATCCAAACGTAGTCAACTTTTTCCTCCCTGGATAAAGACATTAGAGCAAATATGTTTATGCCATAAAACCTATATCTGTCATGACTATTATCCAGGGAGGAAAAAGTCGACTACGTTTGTATGGAGATAGAGAATAGAGACTGTCCTCTTAAGGTTAAGGCGCGGCGCGGCGCAGGCATGACGCCGCCTTAAAACATTTTCATACAAAATGTATACGTAGGCGAGACGGCGTGAATTAGGGTCAATTCACACGTACCACAACCACACCACAGCCACAACCACACCACAACGACGCCACATGGTCGGGCGTATATTTTGTATTGAAAATGAATATTACAATTCACACGTACCACATTTTGCCGTTGTTTATCGACCAAGTGTGTAATACAACCACATCGCAACCACATCGCGACGGCAACGCCACCACCGGCGGCGGCACCGCGGCCACGTCGCCACGACATGACAGGGTCAATTCACACGTACCACAACCACACCACATCGACATTTTGTCGGTACCACAACGCAACTGTAAAAAGTCGCTGCGACACTATTCACACGTAACCACAGCTTGACCACATTTTGTCGCTGCGACGTGGTGTGGTTGTGGTACGTGTGAATTGACCCTTATACTGGAGCGTCGCGCAACTGACATTTTCCAATTTTAAATTTTTCGCCTGCTCCACCTTTACCTTACGCCTTTTCTGTATAATTTGGGCCTTATAGAGGAAGGAGAACCGAACTAGCGTTTGGGGATACGACCTGTCTAAAACAGATCCCTGATTGCTCCTGGGAGTGGCCTAACGATACTGCGGAACCCTCCATTTATACCCAAAGTGGTCATAGTTGGGGACGCTATAACATATCCGTCGCGTCGTCCGGGGCTGCTGTCTTTCCATATCACTTTTAAGTAGGTCTGCACAGACTTCATAGAAGGAGGGTGTGGAATTCCATCTTAATACCCTCGAAATGATGGACTATTTACATAGGTCCCTAACCTACTATACTTTAAAATATCTATCTATCTAATATCTAGCAATAAAAGTCTGTCGTGTTATTATTACATTTATATTTATAGTTTAGTTTAAATTAAAGTTAGTAGGTAGGTAAGTAAACTACTAGGAACAACCATGGCATGATAAAACTATCTAACGGATTAGGTAGGTACCTAAGAAGTGTTTATTTTAACTTTACGTTGATAATTCAGTGAAAAATACCCTATTTGTAATTAAATTACTATGAAGATATGACTATATGAGTTTGTATCTCGAAAATGGAACTCTTATTAAGAGACCATTAGCAAATTATTGTCTTCAAACCGTCTTTACTTTATAATATAATATATATATATTTAATATATATATTATATATATATATATTATATATATTATATATATAATATTCTTTATTCAAAATACGGGGCCGATATTTTTACCAAAGTAGTTGATTCAATCTAATTCAGCTAATGGATTGCATATGAGAATTACTATTTTGTAGATAGAGAGAAATTAGATTTATTTAAATCTCTATCGGCGAAATAGAAAAACCTACAAATCACTTAATTACCTACATAAATTGATCAATTGTCTAGATGTGTTAGAAAAATATCATTCAATAACCATTTTAATGAAAGGTTTGAACCAAAAAAAAATAGATCCATCGATTTTCAAGACAACTTTGTAAATTGGCCATTGTTAAGAACCTAAAAGTTATTTTATTAGTAGAAAGCTAACAAGATAATAATTATGATAATTTATGTGTGTTTGGTTAACCTAGGCCAGTGAGATTGGTGATGGGAACTTCATTGTTTTCAGAGTCCATTTCTAGAAGATATCGTCCTCCCACAAGTAAAGACACCATAATTGCTCCTGTCAACAGAGCTCTGCAAGAAAAAAAAATAGTTACCTTTATAAATAACTAACATTTTGGCAAGTCTGCAAAGTAAATATAAGTTTAGGTACACCGGTAAAGTTTAATTTCCAACATCGGTAGGTACAAACGATAATAAATGAAAAGATTTACAAACAATCATATTTTAAATATTTCATATGTATTTAAGAAATACAGTTAGAAACCTACATAAACATCATCTCTAAGTAGAAATAATTTCTGTTTATAAGATGAAAAATACATAACATAGGTATGGGTACGTGTTTCCGTCACCGAAGGCCTCTTAAAGGGATTTATTTTCAGCATCATAACTGACTGAAACTTTCGAATTCATATTTTCTTTTGCAAATAGATTGGTACACATACCTCTTTTTTTAAGTTTAAATAGTATATGTACCTACCTACTTATTTATTAATGTTGTAGATCTAAGTTGGTAGGTATACCATACCTATCACCGAAAAACTACGACCTTAGACCTGACGGTCCCTGGACCTGTAGGTAATGTCTCAAACATGCTTCAGCTCTACCTATGTTCAATTGTTCATTTCTTTGGATTTTTTGGAAGGAATCACTAACAATCCAAAATCTTTAGTAAAGTTTAGTAAAATTTTCATAAATTGAAAAAAAAAAAACGTTTAAAAAAATAACAGAGCTAAGGCATGTTTGAGACATTACAATTGTAGAATAGGTGCAATGTGATGTGATGATACTCACAAACCTGCAACCACCATAGTTAAAGTATAATTTTTAAACTTTAAAAATAATGAAGATACACAACGACCTTTAAATATTTTTCACGTAACTACAATGTGTCCTAACTCGGCTCGTACCACGAATCACAAGATTTTTTTGACAATAAATTGGGCTAGTTGGAACATATATTATAGTACCTATCTATAGTACCTACTCTTGCAAAGTTATGTAAGCAATACCTTACTCGCGACAGTTTAAATTAAATAACGGATGTTTAAAGAATTGTTTACGAATAAACACAACAACGGGTTTCCTGAAATTGAACTACCTAAATATTTTTTTGTTCGAATTATTCCATACTAGCAGTGCCCGCGACTTCGTCCGCGTAGAAGTGACTTTTAGGAATTCGTTTATTTATTTCTTCTCATCTGAGCGATGTTCCCGGTTGCATCCCTCTCGGGAGCCCGGGGTCCGCTAAACCCCAAATTGTTTTTTTTTTATTTGGGGTCGGCGCAGTCGGTAAGTCATCATTGACCATACCTGCTGCAATTAGATTTGGCATTGTTTTTACGGCCGGCCGCCTGTCTGACACCAACCCTCTTAGGGATCAAGCAGTTTATCCGCCACCGCGCGGGGAGTACTTAAGGTTAGCTAATCTCCCTCAGATCCCTTAGTCGCCTTTACGACACCCACGGGATGAGATGGGGTAACCCTATTCTATGCCGGGGCTACACAGCTAATGTCGGGGCTACACAGCTAGATATGTTTATTTATTATTCTGTACTTATAACATCTGTAAAAAATATAATAGTACAAAATCCAATTAGATTCGGAAATTGACAGTTGACAGACAGGAGCCTCTCTCAAATTTTTGTTTTATTTTGTTTTTAGTATTTGTTGTTGTAGCGGCTACCGAAATACATCTTCTGTGAAAATGTCAACCGTATAGCTATAACGGTTTATGAGATAGAGATAGATGAGAGACAGCCTGGTGACAGACGGACAGAGGGACAGACAGACAGACAGGGTTTCGTTTTTACCCTTTGGGTACGGAACCCTAAAAAAGTATTAAAAAGTATCACTGAGCACAACCGCTTTGCAAGGAGCCGACCGCGCTCATACATGCGTGCGCAATACTTAATACTTATTTGGTTGCAACATACTTACATTTTTAATATCGCGATATCTTTTGAATGAAATGTCCGAATTAAATAATTCAAAAGGTCCTAGAAAGGTATTGAATTCGTCTTGAATATGAAGTAATTTATTTTGATAAGGATTAATACCAAGGTACAAAATAAAAGGTTATTAAAGCGACGGCATTTTAATTATTTACAAAAATTACAAAAACACTTATTGTGAGATAAATACAATAGTTAGTTTTTTGGTAATTTTTTTCACACCTTGTGTTACATTATTGAACTTTTAGTAAGGATCCCTATTTTTTTTGAAAATATAATATAGCCTATAGCCATCCTCAATAAATGGACTATCTAACACCGAAAGAATTTTTCAAATCGGACCAGTGGTTCCTGAGATTAGCGCGTTCAAACAAACAAAAAAACAAACTCTTCCGCCTTATAATATTAGTATATACTAGCAGCTCCCCGCTGTTTCACCCGCATATGTCCCGATCCCGTGGGAATATCGCGATCAAAAATAGCCTATAGCCTTCCTCAATAAATGGACTATCCAACACTGAAAGAATTTTTTAAATCGGACCAGTGGTTCCTGAGATTAGCGCGTTCAAACAAACAAACAAACAAACAAAAGAACAAACAAACTCTTCCGCTTTATAATAGTAACTAGCAGCTCCCCGCGGTTTCACCCGCATAAGTCCCGATCCCGTGGGAATATCGGGATCAAAAGTAGCCTATAGCCTTCCTCAATAAATGGACTATCCAACCCCGAAAGAATTTTTCAAATCGGATCAGTGGTTCCTGAGATTAGCGCGTTCAAACAAACAAACAAACAAACTCTTCCGCTTTATAATATTAGTATAGATATAGATAATAGATTAGTATATATGTTACCGGAAATGTATGAAATCTAGGAATTGTATACTAGGAATTGTATATAATGCGACCTCATTTAGGAAATGTGTAAAATAATTTATCAAAGATTATTTAATACATACATTTCCTAGGACTTCTATATATTTCCTAAGCAGCAATCGGAAATGTGTTAAATTCAGAATGTTGGCCGGTAGCAAGAGGTTTGGGGGGGTACGTATATGAAGGTATCTAATATTAAAATATTTACAGTTAAAATCCCGATGCTATCTAACTATCTAAAGCACGGAAAAACTAAACGGAGCACCCCGACTTGGTTAGGCTAGGTTAATGTGACGACCTCTGTGGCGCGTTGTGCGTTATTTTACACTTTTCCTGTGGATTTTAGGCAATGTACACATTTCCTAGGAATTCTATATAATGATGGATTACATACATTTCCGGTATCATATATATATAGATATGTAACGCAGGTAGGTACCTGCGGATTGCCTTTTTCTTACAATGTAAAATATAGGCTCAACTAAAAGTAAAAGTAAGGAGAACATAACAAATAAACCTACTATGGAATAATAGAAAGGTAATCTGGCACCATACTACATACATAAGTAATAGATTTTCAGCAGGCGATGGTTATTTTGTAATAACGTTTATTACAGCTTTCTGGGACTGTGAAAAAAAATGCGTGCATGTAACGGCGACCTCTGTGGCGCGTCGTGCGAAAGCGCGACTGCAATACAGGAGGTTGCGGGTTCGATTCCCGCCGGGTGCAAGTATTTATGCTTATGAAATAAATATTTGTGTCTGGTCTGGGTGTCCCTTATGTATAATATGTATGTATTTACAAAAGAAAAATAAATATAAGTATTATATCCGTTGTCTAGTCACCGTAACACAAGCTTAGTCGCTTACCACGGGGCTAGATGGCGCTGTGTGTTGTTCATAGAATTTATAAAAAAATAAAAAAAAATAAAAAAAAAAAAAAAAACGGTGGATAGCGAGAAATCAAAGGTGGGCCGGCCAAACTGACTTCAGAATGGCCTGCCACTTTGTTTGTATAGTTTATAATTTCGAAACCACGTAAATACTAAAATAATATGAACAAAGGTACTAAATATTTTTTTTATATATAAATAGGTATAACTAAATAATGAGCGTTTTAGTGTAAATATATTGCTTGGTCCGGCGAAGCTGAAGCACCCGCGATTTCGACGCAGCGGCGGACACGCGAGATGTGCTGCGGTCTTTTTCTTTTCTTATAGTGGTGTAGCTTACCTAGTGTAAAAGTTCTAAGGCCTTCACCTAACAACTGATATTGGAGATAACAACCAGGACCAACTGCATAACGTGCCTTGCGAATTACAAAGAAACTCGAGAAAATGCTGCGGGCTAATACCTACTATACCACTACGAGACGAATTATGTATCGCCATGACATCTAGTCACCGTAACCCAAGCTTAGTATAGCTTACCATAGGCTAGATGGCGCTGTTTGATGTTCAAAGTATTCATTAATTTATTTTCTAGTTTTTATAACATACTATCATAGTTGTCAATATTATACTGGGGGATAGAAGGGGAAAATGTTGTAGTCGTATTAACTTTTTCCGTTGTTGTTTTTGTAGGTTCAGTTGTTGTTGAAGGTGCAGCTGAAGTCAGGTCATTAACATCGTCAGTGTCACCAAAGAATTTGTAACACCAATAACAACCAGATACAATCAGTACGCCGACAAGTAAGCTGAAAATAAAGACATCTTTTTAACCGACTTCAAAAAAGGCGGAGGTTCTCAATTCGTAGGGCCATTATTTTTTTCTTCTTTTTAGGCTTCCGTAGGTACCTATAGGGTTTAAACGGGACCCTATTATTGAGACTCCGCTGTCTGTCTGTATGTCCGCCTGTCATTGGGCTGTATCTCATGAACCGTAATAGCCAGACCGTTGAAAGTTTCTCAGATTACCTATGTATTTCTGTAACCGCTAAGTACAAAGAAAAGATACCGCGATGTATTTTTACCACTAGCGCCATCTAGTAATTGACTGGTACGGAACCTTCCATGCGCGAGTCATTACATTTTTTATCTAGGTACCTAAGCTACTGAAAATAGTACCTATACAGGGTGAACAATTTAAACGGGCCTTCAGGGGGATATCCTAAACTGTAAGAGATATCGAAAAATGCTGAAAGGAGTTGCGTCCCCGATTTTGATAAAAACTAAAATGGCATTAATAGATTTTTGAAAAATTAATTACCCTAGTCAGGAATTGAACCTTGTCTTTTTGCAAAAAAATAAACATCCTATATTATTGTACCGGTCGATAGTGTTGCTGATAAAGGCAACAGGCTGCTGACAAGGTTCGATTCCTGGCTAGGGTAATTAATTTTTCGAAAATCTATTAATGCCATTTTAGTTTTTGTCAAAATCGGGGACGCAACTCCCTTCAGCATTTTTCTCTATCTCTTATAGTTTAGGATATCCCCCTGAAGGCCCGTTTAAATGGTTCACCTGTATAGTGCCTACAGGTATACTTACAAACCAAATACCATGTTTTTTAAGTTTTCTACAATGAGTTTGACTTCAATGACTTTATTCACTATCAACTCACTAATATAATTAGTAGTTATGAATGACAGCTACTGTACAATTACAGTCACGCACGATACTGTTTAGGGTAGGTAGCTGTACCTAATCATAAGTTAACTAGGTACTTCCGCAATAGAGTTAAAATAACTATTTAGTATAGTATTTTTTTTATTTTCAATGCTCGGAGATATTCCCAATTAGGTAAAATTCTTACGAACAATTTTTTCATCTTAATTTTATTATAAACAGTGTTGCTAACCATCTCAAAAAGAAGTTGGTAGGTTCATGTAGGTACCATGTGGCACCTAAGGATGTTACCTACATATATTTTATATTTTCCCGGGTCTTAATCGCGTGATTTTTACTTTTTAATTCTCTTACCTCGACGTTAGAGAGGACGACACCCGCCGCAGCTCCAGTCCCCTCGCGACCAAGACCGTTGCAACATGGTCGAAACGTCGAGGTAAGAGAATTAAAAAGTAAAAATCACGCGATTAAGACCCGGGAAAATATAAAATTATGAGTTCCAATCGTGTTAGTTTAAAAAGTTTATTACCTACATATATATTTTTACCTAACTAAGATGTAAAAATGCAAGAATAGGAATTCAATAATAGTGTAGGGCCTCGAAAACGTTCTTCTCATTCTCCAAATAGACATGGTCAGTGATGCATATAGATTTGGCTATCATTTTGAATTCGGCCGCCTGCCTGACACCAATCCTTCTGGGAAGCAAGCAGTTTATCCGCCACCGCGCAGGGCAAACTCCAGGTTCTCTAGTCTTCCCCAAATCCCTTAGTCGCCTTTTACGACACGCACGGGAAGAGATGGGGTAGCCCTATTCTATGCCTGGGGCTACACGGCACAGCACCTCGAAACGGTAAGTATTTTGTATCTCTATGGTCAACATGTTTGGAAAACATGGTCGACATTACCTATTAAACATTTGTACAACTGAAGAACGAATAGCTACTTATTGCCTCTACCACCTCTACTTGAGTAGGTACCTACTTAGGCCTAACTCATATTAAGTACAATAGTTATTCTTCTTCTTTTTTTTTAATATACTAATTAGTGGTGGTACCCGATTTCGGAAACTTAGATCAAAAATGTAAACAAAAATCTCATATAAGTAATTATTTCAAAGTAAGAGCTCATTATTTACTCCTTCCTTTAAAATTGTCAGTTCTTTATCTCGAGTTTCATTGCAATCGGTTCAGCAATGAGTGATTTTTGGAAAGTTTCATTGCAATCGGTTTATTAGTTTTTTGGGCTAGGAAACCTCGCAAACATCCCTAGAACACTCATCAAAGTTTCAACCACTCTGATCAATGGTTTCGGAGGTCAAAGGAGACAAACACAGGAACATACATAAATTATATTTAAATTTCATAGATTATTTTACAGCTAACGCAGATTGAAACAACAGCAGAAGTTTTTTCATCTCTCAACTGTGATCCACAGTATAGATGCATATTTCCTGTACACTTGTTGCAGATATACACTTTAGTTTTTATAACTTTCTTACATTCAACACAAATATGAACAGAAACATCAGAAGTAGCCGCTGCTGCAGTTGCTAGACTGTTAGTAGTTTGAATATTATGTTTTGTCTCCTCAATGTTGTCTTCCATATCATATGAAATATTCTCAATTTTTATCTCTGAAAACTCAACACTATCTTTTGGGATATTTTCTGGTTTTATGTCTGGTATAATGGTTTCGTTATCTTCTCTAGTTATAATATTTGTGTCCAGCACATCATTTTCAGGATCCTCATAATTCTGGATACATTTCTCATCTTTTATGGTAAAGTTTTGAAATTCAAAATCATCCTCATCACCAATGAGACTGTTGTCATCGGGTATGTGAAGTGTGGCTCCATATTCATGACCTATTTCTGTATTTTTAATTACATTGTTTTTTTGTTTTATATGTAAATTGTTACTATCTCGAGTTCCAAATGGAAGTATATTTGTATTTTCTAATCTGTCATTAGTTTGATTTTGGCTTGGTAAATTGACTTTATTCATAATTGGACTTTTGCCAATTAATTCTGGGATATCAATTTTACGAGTGCTCTTAAATGCTTTGGTACTGAACATTTTAGAATAAGGTATGTTTCCATACATGTCTTGTATATTGTTCATTTCCCATTGAACAAAGTTACATCCTATTCCCCAACTACCGCCTACTTCTCGTTTCAACCACATCGCCATTCTAGTCATAATACTTGGTTTTAGTTCGACTATCGATGCATCAGTTTTGACAAGAATTGTAGTGTTAGCTACGGCACCCAATTTCTCCATTATGTTCAAATAAAATTTGTATTTTTCTGGTGTCACTATGACAAATTTGGGCACAATAAGATCCATAAACAGTTGGTACAGTACACTGAATATTTCTGAGTCTTCAGTGCTTGTTAAAGGTCTCAGTTGAATATAATTAGTTTCCTTGTACTGCACAATTAATAAATGTTTAAACACATTGTCAGGTAGCATATCAAGAATATCAACACTTACAGTAGCATGACAAGTTTGATTTCTAACACTTTTACTTTTAGGAAGTATGTTATATTCTGGTATTCCAATCTCATATTTGTTTTTGCACTTTAAACACGCTTCCAGTATAAAGAATAGGGGAACAGAGAATCGACTAAACCTTTTTCTTAGCATTTTCTTTTTCTCAATATCTTCACGAATTGTCTTTTCTATTAGTTTTGGTCCTCCATGGCTTGTTTTTATATGAGCACTCTTTATAAGTTCCATCGACTCCTCAAATGTAAGTAAAATAGAACAGTCTTTAAATCTGGCTGTATTGGTTGGTTTTTCCATCAGATATTGAACATTTTTAGTTTTTCCGTGGCTTTTACAATGAAATGAATATCTATTCAACAATTGTTTATCGTCTTCACTCAGTGTGTGATAGCATCTTTTCTTTTTTTCTTCTAATTGGAGAATTTTTTCGGTTAACTTTTTTATCCAACTGCTGGTCATTAACTGGTCATCAGGAATAGGATGTATGTATAAGAGTTCTTTCAATGATTCTTTTATTGATGAAGGTTTTTTATAAACTTTTTCGAACGGTCCCATAGTGTGATTTGGTTTCCGTTAGGTACTTGGAAAACCTTGGCAATTGTTCGGCAATCTTCAAGATTTAACGAAATGTGTAACGGTTAGGTTGTTATTTTTCAAGCAATTAAAATTAACATACCCTTGAACTCTTATAGCTATGAGGATAAATAACCACCACAGCGATTGCCAAGACAATAATAGACATCAATGGTTATAATGGTTATTTCTTCTATTTTATTATTTTCACCAATTTTCACGTAAATAAACAAAACAAGTTGTTTTTTTGTTTGTTCGTTTAGTGTTGCCAACAAGATTAGAAAGCAAAGTCCCATTATAAGTAGTTAGAATTATTTACAGATTACTTGAATGGAGTTTTGGCGGGAACGTGGAGACAACATGACGCGCTCCAATTTTGTTTACGTGAAACTATGTTGTAAACTGGGTTAAATTGTGTAATTTTGGGTGGGATCCTATTAAATTTAGTTCCGTGAATGTGCACAAGTGTAGTGAAAACAAAATTGAGTGTTAAACATGGACTTTCTTCGTCTCTCCTGTCAAAGCTCCGTGAAAGTTATGGTAAAGTTGCCACCGCCTTGCCATAGCTCCCGACTTGAAACTTTTAAGCCGATTGGGCCAATTCTTGATAATGGCAAGATGTACAAGATGTACGACGCCAAAGCTAAAAGAAGAAGAAGGATACGATAATAAACTCGACGCTGGCAGATGTGCGAAGTTACAACACTTCGTGGATCGACGCCATGATGAAGAAAAAAAAAAAAAGACTACTTGAATGAAGCACTTGAAGGAGAGACTCTTGCTTAGCTCGCTCGGTCTATTATAAATTATTTAAATTTAAAAAATGAATTTAAATCACTATGCATTTTTGGAATTTGATACAGTTTGCAAAGTATTTAATTTTAATATTTTAAACTTTTCTTAAAAAAAAATACTTTGTCAAAAAAGCAAAAAAGTTACTTAAGTTAGAAACAGTCACTTAAACTAGCAACACTTTATTTTTATTTTTTTTATTTTTTTCGGTCTGAGACCGATATAACCAATTTGGAATAGCCAGGGTCAAGTTTTAGAATATTTCAAGTTTCTTCATATATAGTTTTGGCGTCGTCGTACATCTTGTACATCTTGCCAGTATCAAGTATTTTGCATGAAATTAGCCCGATCGGGCCTATAGTTTCAAGTTATGGTAGAGCGGTGGCAACTTTACTATAACCTTCAAGGACCTTCGGCGCGAACGACGGAAAGTCCATGTTTAACACTCAATTTTGTTTTCACTACACTTGTACACATTCACGGAACTAAATTGAATAAGATTCCACCAAAATTACACAATTTAACCGAGTTTACAACATAGTTTAACGAAAATAAAATTGGAGCACGACATGTTGTCCCCGCTTTCCCGCCGAAAGTCTAGCAACTCTTTGCTGCTGAGAAATAACTGACAGTGACGACAACTTGATTTGTCAAGCTTGACAGTGACAGTGAAGTTGTAGAGAAATAGGTTTTGCTTCTAGAGTTTTGGCGGGAACGCGTTGAGTAATGGGTTGCTGTTTTGTAAAACCAGTAAAACTAAAGAACGAATAGTTATAGTTATTGCCTCAACAACCTCTACCTACTTAGCACGCGTGGCCATAATAAGTAGGTACCTAAGTATACCTAATGTTCTTCTTTTCTTCTTCGACATAAGGGGCCTTTATGTATGATACTATCATCTGATAGCAGTCGTTAGATCCAGTTAGAAGCCCTTTGTACTTAGACCTGAAAATTCTAACAATAATCACGTTCGTATGTAACTACATCAAGCAGTGAGAATTCAGGTGTTCCTAGCTTACAGCCTTATTCACAAACGACCCTATGCGTGGACTTAACCTTCTGTCACATTTTCGCTGACGATAAATGATCACGACAAAGCTTATGGTCGTCAGTGAATACCTAACTGTTAGTTAACATTGGACGCTAAAAATGTAATAAAAAGCCAAAGTAAGTTGTGCTTAGGTATTTTCTCCAAGTATCTTCCTAGGGTGGTAAAAAGTAGAATGTCCACCTTGGTAGCAAACACTATTTTTCGCTCGAGAGAGGCAAAACATTTTCTCGAGCTCCTCCGTGCTTTGGAAGGCAAGTAGGTAAAGCAGCTGATCTAGGTTTTGTTATCTCGGATAGCAGATGTTAGACTTAAGACATAAAGAACTTTGAAAATAAAAGAACTCTAGTTTTGTAATAAAATATTTTATTTTTAGGTAGATAGGTATCTACCCCCCTAACATCTTCATATAAAAACCTTAAAAACGACTTAAATAAAAATAAGTACCTACCTATATGGTACCTCAGTCAGTACCTCACCTACAAGTATTCAATCGGTGCAGTCTGGAACTATTCAGTGATAGTATTGGAGTCATACTCACTGCATTCAAATTGCAGCAGCCGGTGTACGTACAGTTGAAATGCTATAGGTAAGTCTGTCTAGCAGCTAGAATTTCAACTGCACTAGCTAGACTCTAGCTTTGTTCTAGCTAGAGAGTATTTATGGTGTACAAGGTGTCAGTTTACCCATTAGCGACGTCAGGGGCCTTAAGGTACGAGTTGGCAACGGGTGACATGAGGCGGCAGCGGACGACGGACGACGCGGCGAAGTGTTTGAACCAGCAAACAAATTTTAAGGCAAATTCTTAAAATTTTCATCAGTTCTGCTTAGTTTAGTGCAGTTCGCACTGCAGTTAATTAAGAGCAGATTATAAGGCCCTGTTACGGAACACGTACTTCATACTTGTTTTTGTACTTGTTCTAGACTCTAGATTCGTGCGCTAACTCCGTACGTTAGCGCATGAATGAAATGTATCCAAAGTACAACCGGCCTAAGCCTTACGCAGACTTTTCCGTTTGGGGTTGGGATGTTATACGGCAGTCGCTCCCGTAAAAGTCGAAACTTGCCAAATCGATATGAAGCGGACCCCGGCTTCCGAAAGAAATGCTACCGGGAACATCGCTCGGATGATGATCCAGGTTTCTTTGATTATTTAGTAATCTAGTTATGTGCTGGGAGATTTCCTCGTCACCCCGCACTCAATGACGTAATTTGGAGGGCCCTTGTTTCGGCGAATATCTCGTGTGTCTTGGAGCCGCCTGGCCTTAGTCGTACGGACGGGAAGCGGCCGGATGGGCTGACGTTAGTTCCCTGGGAGAGGGGGAGGTGCCTTATCTGGGATGCCACCTGCGTCAGTACTTTTGCGGCAAGTCACTTGGCCCGTACAGTGCGTGTGGCAGCGGCGGCTGCTGAGGCAGCGGCTGTGGGCAAGCGGGTGAAGTACGCTGATTTGGAAAGGACGTACCTATTTGTTCCTTTGGCTGTGGAGGTTATGGGGTGTTGGTGTGGGGAGGCGTTGGAGTTTGTTCGGGCGGTGGGAAATCGTCTCAGGGAGAGGGGATTGGACGGCCGTTCAGGGTTGTTCCTGTTGCAACGGCTTTCCATCGCGGTGCAGCGTGGGAACGCTGCTAGTGTGATGGGGTCCTTTGCTTCGGGAGCAATCCGGGGGGGCCTTTTTGACCAATTATTTGTGTTTGTTTATTGTTGTAATTTTTAGGTTCCTTTTATTTGTGTTTGTTTATTCTGTGTTTTCTTTTCTATAATTTTGTTTCTGTTCCTGTTCTAAGCTATATTTAATCCTTTATGTAATTGTGTTTTGATATAAATAAATGTATCTAGTTACTAATTATTATTAGTAATCTATACTAATATAATAAGTAAAGAGGTAACGTTGGTAACATTTATGTTAGTATTTTCCCGAAGTATTTTATCTAGTTCTTTAGTATTTGAATCTCTGAAACCACGGAACTTATTCCAAAAAAAATCTCACCAATAAGTATAATGCTACATTACCGAGGAGTAACATATGCTACTTTTACCCCGATATTCCCACGGGATCGGGACTTACGCTGGTGAAATAATTACTTAGTAGAAGAAATTATTTGACGGCTTGTAAGCTGGCGCTGCGGTGACGGTGGTGTTGGTAACAGTTTGAGGTCCACTGTCGTGTGACATGTTCATCAGGTACTTCGTCGTCCAATATGCGCCGAAAGCCAGAATTCCTGTGATAAGAATACTGAAAGAAGGCAACAATTTATCTAAACACCTTCATTCATTATCTTTACTAATAGGTACTTAGGTAGGTATTATAAATGCGAAAGATACTCTGTCTGTGCGTCTCTCTGTAGTCGCCTAAATCTCCGATTTAGATGAATTTTGGCATAGAGATAGATGGGACCTAAGAGAAGGCCTTAGGCCTTTGATCCCGATATTTCCGCAGAATCCGGATTCTGCGCGCCTAGCCAGTCGCGCAGCTACTAATTAATAAAGCTATACGATGTTTGTGATATCCCTTGTCGATTTCCAAGTCAAAATGCCAATAAAAAAAGTTCGACCATTCACATCATGCTTTTTATTGGCCTACTGGATTGGCTTCAAGAGAAAGGCTCGGGAATCGGAAACGTGTGACCATAACATAACCCCAGCGGGCTGTCAATCCCAACATTAACTTGCAATTTGTAGGAAGACTACCTGTGTCTCGCGGTTTCACTCGCATAAGTCTTGATCCCATGGGAATTTCGAAAAACCCTTTCTTATCGGATGCCTACATCACATAAAGTACTACACACTCTCCAAATTTCAGCTGTAGGCTGCGCTGTGCGGCATTAATCAGTCAGTCAAGACAAAGCATTTTATAGATATAGATTAACTGAAAGCCAGGCGACCAAGACCTTAAGCTATAACTAGGCCACAAAAAATACATACATAATCCTAAAACCCTACTAAAAATAAAGAATAGGAATATAAAGGTACTTACAACCCCAATGCCATTTTTCTTGGTGCTTTTTCTCAATTCAATTTTCGAAATGGTTGACCCTTGACATCGCAAGGCAAGGTAATTTACTTAGTAGCTATGCGTGAATGAGTAATAATAAAACATTTCCAATCTATTTATATGTACTCGCAGTAGGTATAGAAAAATATAGGCTTGTAATCCAGTTAGAGAACTACCTACTTGTAATTTTACATTTAGAATAAAGAATCGAGTGGTTCTTTAGAGGTTCTGCTTTTGACCGACTTCTCAAACACCAAAGGAGGAGGTCCTCAATTCGTCGCTACCTATATAATATATTTTGTATTATGGTACGGAACCTTTATAAAGGTAGAGCAATTCGCACAGTTCGACCTTCAATTTCTACCCTCAATCATGATAACACTAACTACTACAAGGTATGCAGATGATGTTAGAATGTTAATTCTCGTATGAAGTAGGTAATATGCCAAGTGTCACAGGGATACTTGTTTGTTCTGGCGAAAGATGTTTTTTCGTTCTTTCGCTCGTGTATTTCTCACGTTCTACGTCTTTCAGCAAATGCGGACGAAAGAAAATTCTATTTAGTAAAGGTGTCAGAAAAAAATTGAATTTGGATTCGAAGTTAGTGCTCCTATCTGAAAAAGAATTATGGTAGGATCATAGTAGAAAATTCGTTTTAAATATCGGTCAGCTAAAACTTTCGTTCATTCGTTCGTTCAAATAACTGGTATAACTAAAGTAGGTCACCAAAGCCCGAGACCTTAGATAGGATGATTGTAGGTAAAGTCTAAGACATACATCCTTTTCTTTATCCTTTAGCTAGTAGTGTGGATATAGCAACAGCAATTTTTAAATTATAGCGATGAGTGTAATACGAGCACTACAATAGGTACTAGTAGATCAAATGTGTCTTTCTAATGCTGTTTAATTAAACAATAGGCCAAATCGTAGTACTGTGATTGTAAATATTTGACATGATACACCCATACAAACTATTATGAGAGTTAAAAAGTATTTCGAGTCTATTCTTAGAAAATATTTGGCACTAGGTTCTATTTTAACGAAAGTTAAATCCATAGCACATAGCACGTTTGTTGGATTAAGTGTACATACAGTATCACGAACTTTTGGAGCCCAGGCTTTTGGAAGGTGTGCGTGGAGCCGAAACCAACACGTAGAGGCCCTTTATAAGAAAAAAAAAATACTCGCAAACTATGAAGTGGACACCAATCCGGCGATTAGGACCATCACATGATCAGATAAAACTGTTAAGAAATCTACCTACTGATGAAAACAACATGGACTATAGTGATGTGAACGTAGTCGACTGGGCGAACTATGATGAATATGGAGCCTGCCTATTTATACTATTTACAAAATAGATAATGATGTATCTGTCGCCAAGTTTTGGGCAAAGTACATTTAAAATTGAGTCTTTGACACGAAGAAGAAGAAGATACTATTTACACTTACAGTATATACTAAGTAACTTATTTACTTATACCTACGTAACGTAACATGCTAAGTTACATCCTCCCTAAACGCTCTATTCGTTGATATTTTACAGTTACAACAAGTATAGATTCATCTATTTATTCAAATAATTACAAATTAGAAATGACTAATAAATAAAAATAAGAATTATTGAATAAAAAAATCGAAAAATACCATTGACCAATAACAAAATACTGATAGCGAAGTACGTTTTATCATAGAATCCGACAGCTATCACTCCAAGCAGAGTGTTTCTTTTTCTCCCTTTGTGTTCTTCATACAACTGGAAAAATATTGTTTTTTTTTTATTTACAGGGCGTGGGAGTTTATGGAATATACGAAAAGCTAACAAGCGGCTATATGTTAAATAACGAGATTTTTGTAAGAACGTTGTTCTACACGTCCATAAGCATCAGGAGGTCGACGGGGAACCATTTAAGTGTGGATTTTTGCACAGCGGTAGGTAGGTGTTCGAACAACGCGGACGAAGCCACGGTCACAGCTAATTTAATGATTAAAGTAACGCGAATCAAAAATGAGTTTTGGAATTATCATGTTAGGTTTCCGTTAGCAGTTTAGGGTGTGCGTTAATCCATCAGTCAGCCAGTCAGGACAAAGCCTTTTGTAGACAGAAATATCTATGATCATCGTTTCGATTACTTGTACTAAGTACTTACTATTTTATACTGTGTTAATCTGGCACAGCCTAAACCTCAGACGGAACAAATTTGAAATTAAAATTAGCAGCTGCTATCTATGCCAAGGCATCTGATAACGACTGCTGTGGCGCGTCGGGGGAAGGCCCGACTGCAATGCAGAAGGTTTGCGGGCTCGACTCATGCCGGGTACAGGTATGCTTAATAATTTGTTTCTGGTCTGGGTGTTATCTAGGTATGTATTACATGTATGTATTTACAAAAAATATATAATATGTAGTATATCCGTTGTCTAGTACCCATAGTACAAGCCTAGTGCACCCGCTTAAGTCCCCATGCCGTGGGAATATTGGGATCAAAAGTAGCCTATATTACTCAGGGTGAATGTAGCTTTCTAATCTTTAAAGAATTTTCGAAATCGGCCTAGTAGTTTTTGAGTTTATTCATTTTAAACATACAGACACACACACACACAAAAATACAAATATTAAATTTCCTCTTTATAATATTAGTGTAGATGTTACCGGAAATGTATGAAATCTAGGAATTGTATACATTTCCTAGGAATTGTATATAATGGCGACCTCATTTAGGAAATGTGTAAATAATTTATCAAAGATTATTTAATACATACATTTCCTAGGAAATCTACACATTTCCTAGGAATTCTATATATTTCCTAAGCATCAATCGGAAATGTGTTAAATTCAGAATGTTCAGAAATTCAAAAGCGAGCGTGCCGCGGCAGCGGTCGCCGAAGCGCGTAATACTATAAATAAAAACATTAGGTAAATAATAATATAAATAAATAATAACTTCAAACATATGCTAAATACAGGATGTAGCAATTATTTTAATTGTCCCAAAGAAAACTGCCTGATAAAATAATAAAGGCAAATACTTAGTCATGGAGATGTCAGTTTAATCGTTTAGGCTCTAGTAACCGTGTAAGTAACGCGATTCTTACGTCAAAAAAAATATATCTACCCTCAATCTATACTAATATTATAAAGAGGTAACGTTGGTAACATGTATGTATGTATGTATGTGTATTGGGGGTAATCTTATCTAATTGCCGATATTATTCGTCAATTAAATTAATTGACGAATAAAACTTAATAAGCCTAGACTGTGATTCCAATATAATATCTGCAATATATTAGATATTGAGGGTAGATATTTTTTTGACGTAAGAATCGCGTTACTTACACGGTTACTAGAGCCTAAACGATTAAACTGACACCTCCATGACTAAGTATTTGCCTTTATTATTTTATCAGGCAGTTATCTTTGGGACAATTAAATAATTGCTACATCCTGTATTTAGCATATGTTTGAAGTTACAACTAAATTAGATGAATGAAGCAATTATGTAGCAATTATTGACGCAATACATTTCGGGAAACTCTGCACGCTGACTTTAAACTAGGAGGTGACCAGCCATCCAAACGTCAGAATGGCTGGTCAAAAATAATATTTGATTTCTAGATATATATACTATGTAGCAATTTTTTATTATATGTAGCAAGTATAAGCAATTAAGTAGCAATTTTTGAATCAACTCTCATAGATCAAAGCCACAGACAACCAGCCATTCTGACACACACGCCTTTTTTATTTACAGAATAAGGCGCTTTGGCGACCGCTACCGCGGCACGCTCGCTTCGCTCGCTCGCCAAAGCGCTGCGTGTAATTATGTTCTAACATTAACCTAACATAACCAAGTCGGGGTGCTCCGTTTAGTTTTTCCGTGCTTTAGATAGTTAGATAGCATCGGGATTTTAACTGTAAATATTTTAATATTAGATACCTATTCGAATACGTACCCCCCCAAACAACCGACAACATTTTTTTGCTACCGACCAACATTCTGAATTTAACACATTTCCGATTACTGCTTAGGAAATATATAGAATTCCTAGGAAATGTGTATAATATAAATTATTTTACACTTTTCCTGTGGATTTTAGGCAATGTACACATTTTCTAGGAATTCTATATAATGACGGATTACATACATTTCCCGTAACATAGATATTGTAGATAAGCCACGAGAAAGAAACGATCAAGAAAGATAAGATATTGTAGATTTTTATGGAACAGAACTCATTCTCGGGCGCCTTAGCCTGAGACAACTAAAAATAACTTACTAAAAGACCAGCAGCAACCCACGAGATTGCAATCCCGCTGAACAGAAAATATCCATGAACAAATTTGTTGATCAACGGTTTATTAGCTAATGTCTCGACAAGCACGGTAATCATCAGACCTGCAGGAATAAGGGTCTGGCTCCACAAAGCTCCTCCGATGATGGTCTGTTCGTCCTTGAACCTAGGTCTAGTGTTTACTCCGGCGCCGTGCCACAAAAGAGAAGCCGCTACTATTAAGACCAGGCCGCACAATTCCAATCCTAGATACAAGGCTAGTTTGAGCATTTGATCTACAACTATGAGTGAGCATTTTTATTATTCACGCTTTGTTGGTGACGTTGGCTTTTGATTATTGTTTGATGCTACTGTCAAAAGATACTGTTGAGTTGAGATAATTTTTAAAGTAGGTAACGGTTTTTATATTGTCTATGCCATAATATGAAATGTCAGAAATATTTGCCAAAAAAAATTTAAAAATACGTAGAAGTGCGTTTCATCTTTATTTACCTATGCCGTCATGTTGGTAGCAAAACAAAAAAGTCTTGCCTAAATATTTTGAATGTGCTATACCCTAAATCTTGAATACAGGAAGATTCGTTCATTCATTCTTTATATACAAATCCCCCTAAATTTTAGGTATCATATTATTTTTTTTGTATTTTGGACTTTTTTGTTTTGCTACCAACATGACGGCATAGGTAAATAAAGATGAAAAGCACTCTACCGGTAGGTTTATCTGTTCCTCGTAGGAGTCCATAGAGTTAAGTAATATATTAGGAGTCGTAGTCGTAGGGTAAAGCAGGTGCCTTTAATTACAAACTACGATCTGAAGTTTTGGTTCTTTGTGTTTGAGGTTTTTTTCTTTATGAAGATATTATGTCAAATCATAGTCTATAAAAAAAACAAAATATACTTACCTACTTCATTACAGCTGCCCATTTTCAGCAGAAAAAAGAGATAAAATCCATTAAATTGTCAAATCATTGCTTATCTAATGGCCACTTTAATTATGAACATTTAGGGGATCATGACCTAGCTGGACTCGCCTATTATTTACGGGCGGCCGTACGAATTAAGGACCGCCTGTGACTCTGTGACAGCCATGGATAAGCGATGAGCAATGCAATCCTAATAAACATAGGTAATTTCTTTCTATAGGTAAATGTGGTAACAAACTCAAAAGGCTAGTGCCTGTTAAGCCGTTAGTTTTGGATACCATCTCTCATTTGGACAGCGGACTCTTAGCACTACAAGATCTTATTGTCCCGTACGGGAAACGTTACGTATGTATGTATCTGTCCCGTACGGGAAACGTTACGTATGTATGTATCTGTCCCGTACGGGAAACGTTACGTATGTATGTATCTGTCCCGTACGGGAAACGTTACGTATGCTGAGACCCTAAGACTTCGCTGTCCGTTCTGTACGTCTGTCACCAGGCTGTATTTCAAGAAACGTGATAGCTAAACAGTTGTTTTTACAGAGAATGTACTTTTGTTGCCGCTATAACAACAAATACTAATAAAAGACTTGTTTGTAACGTGTTTTGTTTTTTTAATAGATTTCTATTAGTTTCAGGCTTGTCTCGTTGTTTAATTTTTAATGCACCTAATCGATAAATTTTGTGTAAGTATTTTATATCTTACTAAAAAGATAAAATAAAATATTTAAGTGGGGCTCGCATATTACAAACGTGTATTTTTTAACCACATAGTGCGGTAAACCCCACTCTCCTTTTGATCTGCATCCCTAATTTTGATAAACGTTTCCATACTTTATTATTTACCATTGAAAGGTTTAGTCACCATGGCATCAACATCGCTAATGGTTCTACTTTGTTCACTGTTTCTTATATCGTTTGTGTATGGTAAACCTGACTTTGTGAGTATTTTCATTCTTACCATAAAACTTTAATCTAATTACCTACCTACTTGTAGTTCTAGGAACAGTAGACCTCGCGAACATAATTATATATTTATTGCTAAGTAAGATCTAAGTATTGCGACTACCACTTCTACTATTACCCATTGAAGAGTTTGTAATGAAAAGGTGGTTCCAGATGCGCCATCAATCTGCACCTACGTACCTACCGTGCAGTTACTCTATGGGGAGAATGCTAAAAGTGAGCAATTTACTTGATTTTGATGATCTCCTCATCCCTCCAAATATACTGATCTACTAATCAAATATACTGATCAGATCTTATTAAAAATTCAGATAAATTTGAAACTCTTATAAATAAATAATATAAATAAAAAATAAATAAATTCTGCGAACAACACACAGCGCCATCTAGCCCCGTGGTAAGCGACTAAGCTTGTGTTACGGTGACTAGACAACGGATATAATACTTATATTTATTTTTCTTTTGTAAATACATACATATTATACATAGAAGGACACCCAGACCAGACACAAATATTTATTTTTTAAGCATAAATACTTGCACCCGGCGGGAATCGAACCCGCAACCTCCTGCATTGCAGTCGCGCTCTCGCACGACGCGCCACAGAGGTCGTCTTATGTTTCAAATAAAAATCATTGCAATCGGTTCCTATATGGAGGAGATATTGATTAGCCTCTTTGTGGGGTAAATACCTAGCAAATCAAAAACCCCACACGACAAAAAAATCTATATAGGTACTTAATCATAGAACCTATAAACCAAGTTCCATTCGGTTTTAAAAACCGTTTAGAAGTACAACCTGTAAAAGAGAACCTACATAGACACAAGCCAATTTTGCCAGATGCACGAGACCACAGTACACATAAGGAATTATTAATAATAATTCCTTATGCGTTCGCTTGCAGCATTTCCACTCTAGCACATAATCAATAAATTGACGTCACTTAATACGTTCTTTCCACTATGTTGTTTGAAAGAAATTGTTCCTAATGTGTGAAATAGTGTGAATGACTTTTTCGATTAGTTTTTTTTTTACCATTAACCGGTTCGATTACCGACTCAAGCAGGTGATAATTCAAAGCTATAGCTGCAGTTTTATTTATTTTTTAAATAAAGGAATGTTTTCTTCCAGCGGATACTTTTTCTCCAACCACGGACTTTTATTTCCACTCCGTATATGTTACTTACTTCTTATAAAAAGCCTAAGCAAAAACGGTACCTACGCCGTAAAACCTACCTACCTACCTTGACTTCAATCTAATAATTTTGTTGCAGGGCCCATTTGATGTTTCCGTACGGACGATAAGACAATGTCTAGGACCGAAACGCAAAAATTGTAGCAAAGTAACAATAAATATTACCAAGAACCTCGTTTCTTATGACGTTCAAGTTATTGAAAATGCTTCTGTTACGAAAGTTGGTAAAATTAAATAATAAGAAATTTAATAAATGAATATTGCACGTTACACACAGCGCAATCTAGCCCTAAACTAAGCAATAGGCTTGTACTATGGGTACTAGACAACGGATATATAACATAATATAGTTTTTTTTGTAAATACATATACGTAAAACATAGAAAACACCCAGACCAGATACAAATATTTATTTTTATTTTTATATGTACATACTAATATTACAGTCGGGTCTTCCCCCGAAATATTAAACAGATCCCTACTATAAGTTCCTGAGCAAGTCGGTTCACTGCCAATTGATGACTAAATTATTCTGAGGAAGACATTCGTCAGCTTTTATTTGTGGCCCGGATCCACAAGAATCGGTACGGCTACGGTATGCCCTGCCCAACTGCCGGAACCAACTAGACCTCTTAGCTAATACTTTTCTAATAAAAAAACATCGTCGTGATCAGACAGACACCGGAAAAAATATCCGAATAGATAACCTCTTCCTTTTTTGGGAATCGATTAAAAAAGTTTATTCTTTTTTCAGGCTAAAATAACAGCAGTAAATAATAATAAGGCCCCAGTTAGACTTCAGATGAACAAACCTTGTGAACACTTGTTTGTCAAACCAATTATGAAACTGTACTTGAATATGACCGATAATTGCATCGTTCCTAAGGTAATTCACAGTTGTGCTAAGGTAAACCAAATAGCTATTAATGGACGTGTACTAAGTTCGTTCTAGTCCACGTTTTGTTTCTGTCTGTCAACTTTGGAATCTCTTCTATACTAATATTATAAAGAGGTAGGTAACGTTGGTAACGTGTATGTTTGTGTGTATGTAGTATATTGGGGTTAATCTCCGAAACTACTGGACCGATTTCAAAAATTCTTCCACCAATAGAAAGCTACGACTATTTAGTAAGAAATATTTTTAAGGCAAAATACATATTCTTAAATAAATTCACTCACGACGAGACTCCAACTCTCGTCTCTGGGTCAGTACCCCAGAGCCTTAACGAACTAGACCACACGAGTTCCCCAAGAGTATTTCTAGTAGATAAGCCTAGCTAGAGCATTAAAAAATTTAAAGAAAGCTTCCATACAACAAATGAGATTTTTTTAAATTAGGGAAGTATTATCTTCTTTCTAATATATAAAATTTCCATGTCACAATGTTAGTTACCGTACTCCCCCGAAACGACGCGACCGATTTTTACCAAATTTTATATGCGTATTCAGTAGGTCTGAGAATCGGCTACTATCTATAATTTATAAGGCAAAACAACGTTTGCCGGGTCAGCTAGTCTTCTTCTAATATATAAAATTTCCATGTCACAATGTTAGTTACCGTACTCCTCCGAAAAGGCTTTACCGATTTTTACCAATTTTTATATGCGTATTCAGTAGGTCTGAGAATCGGCTACTATCTATAATTTATAAGGCAAAATAACGTTTGCCGGGTCAGCTAGTCTTCTAATATATAAAATTTCCATGTCACAATGTTAGTTACCGTACTCCTCCGAAAAGGCTTTACCGATTTTTACCAATTTTTATATGTGTATTCAGTAGGTCTGAGAATCGG
This sequence comes from Idaea biselata, assembly GCA_958496205.1. Taxonomy (NCBI): domain Eukaryota; kingdom Metazoa; phylum Arthropoda; class Insecta; order Lepidoptera; family Geometridae; genus Idaea; species Idaea biselata. The sequence continues at coordinate 9,081,538 of OY292397.1, forward strand.
CTACTATCTATAATTTATAAGGCAAAATAACGTTTGCCGGGTCAGCTAGTCTTCTAATATATAAAATTTCCATGTCACAATGTTAGTTACCGTACTCCTCCGAAAAGGCTTTACCGATTTTTACCAATTTTTATATGTGTATTCAGTAGGTCTGAGAATCGGCTACTATCTATAATTTATAAGGCAAAATAACGTTTGCCGGGTCAGCTAGTCTTCTAATATATAAAATTTCCATGTCACAATGTTAGTTACCGTACTCCTCCGAAAAGGCTTTACCGATTTTTACCAATTTTTATATGCGTATTCAGTAGGTCTGAGAATCGGCTACTATCTATAATTTATAAGGCAAAATAACGTTTGCCGGGTCAGCTAGTTTTATTATAAAGTAGGTAGTATAAAGTTTAAAAAAAAGTAGAAGAGGGTCTCAAATAGGTACCCCTTTATTACAGAATCTTAGATCAAAAATTTAAATAAAGAACTGTCAATAAGAGCTGGCACGTTCAAATAAATGAATGAGTTTTTTGTTTATATTTTTTATCCAAGATTCTGAAATAGAGTTAACCACAGAATACTATTTATGTATTCTGTGGTTATAGGAACAATGTATGATCTTCTTCACTGTTATGTTTTGATACCTTGTTTCCGTTTACATTGCAGGGTAAATATCAATTTGAATGCGATTTCGAAGAATTATTTGTGACTTATTATCGTGGGATGTTTCTCTACGGAAACTGGACTTTTAAAAGTATGATGTTTGGAGATAATTGCAACTTTTGGTGTACTGAGATGGATGTAGAATTGTATCCTAAGAAAAATAATTAAAGTTCTATTATATTAATGTCACTTTTTTGTTTTCTTTACCCAGTCGTGTCACTATCTGTAAAATGCTTAGGCCTAATAACTAATAAGTAACTGACTGACTGAATGATGGATCAATGCACGGTCTATACCGCTGTCGCTGATAGTATAAAGCTGAAATTTAGAGTGATTTTTTTATATTATGTATGATGTTGGCGTCAGATAAGAAAGAGTTTTTCAAAATTCCCACTGGATCGGGACGTATGCGAGTGAAACCGCGGGACACAGCTAGTTAAAATAAACTGCAAATATAAAACATCTTTAGGATTTACCCTGATCAAATGCGTGACCTAGTGTGCGTGCGGGCTCGGAGGAAAATCTACCTATTCTGTCTCCATACAATCGTAGATATAGATATTATGGCACAAACATATTTGCTCTAATAATATGTCTTTATCCAGGGAGGAAACAGTCGACTACATTTGTATGGAGAACGAGTTTCCTCTTCATCTTCAAATGATCCCCCTAAGGGAAAACTGCTGTAAAATAGTGTTAATCAATGATTTCGTAACATTTGTGTTTTTTTCGTCCTACAAATTAGTAAGATTTCTATTCAATTATCTCGTTAAGTTTTTCTCCTATTCCGTTTTTTGTCAAGGTCTAGTAAAGGATCATTTTGTACACCCCGGTATACAAAACGATCCCCGGATTAGGGGCAAAATGATCCCAGGGGATCGTTTTGCCCCTTTGATTTAATTGAAACAAAATTGTAAAAAAAAAAACATTTGAAGACATCAGGTACCATTTATTTACCTCTTCGTGATTAATGATTTACTGCCATACAACAGAATTGTAATTGTGACAACATGATAGTAACATAAATAAATAAGTTTTCTAAAATGTTTGACATAAATACCGGAAAATTCACCTACTATTGTTATCTTAACGCGTTTTACTCGAACTTCGAAAAAAATAAACGGCGCACACGACTAGGATAGGTTGGGTTATTGTTAGAACATAATTACACGCAGCGCTTTGGCAAGCAAGCAAAGCGAGCGTGCCGCGACCGCGGTTACCAAAGCGCCTAATACTATAAATAAAAAAATGTGATGTAGGGCAAACATTGGGGTCAATTCGAGCAAACCACCGACTAAAACTTAACCTAACCAAAAACAGACTTATTTTAGTTAAGTTAAGTTTGTATGCTATTCGGTTTTGTCCACAAACTAAACTTAGAATTTGAAAATGACAGGACTAAACACGGACTAAATTGGATTCACAGATAAAAAAATGAGAACGAATGGTTTATGCTGTGAGGTTGGTAGTACTTTATTCGTCTAGATTTCTCTATGATTATTTGTTTACTTTTTGTAGTTTGTAATTCTTCTGAATCAGTTTTGTTGTAGTTTTGTGTCGGAAAATGTATATAAGACCTAAGGAACGCAGCAAAAGGAACTGCTTGTGGAGTGGAGAGACTTCATGCTCAGTTGGCAAAAGGTAGGTCTTATTTCTGACGCAATTTACCTATGCTAATTGCTATTTCGATAGCGTAAGAGGAATTAGATTTATTTATCTACCAATCCTAGTGCCTGCGGCTTTACCCGCCCAGGTCCCGATTCCGCGAGAATATCAGGATCATTACTAGCCTTTAATCTTCCTCGATATGTGGACTATCAAACACAAAAATATATTTTCAATTCGGACCAGTAAGTTCCTGAGATTAGCGCGTTCAACCAAACTAAAAAATCTCATAAGCTTTCTATTCATTAGTCTAAATATGTTAAATGGATTAAGTCTAGTAAATTTAAGCCTTACCGACGCAAATAGGTCCACACAGAGGGTCTGAATATACAAACAAAAAAACAAACTCTTCCGCTTTATATAGTAATAGAATTACTAGCTCTGCATAGTTTTAAAGATCTAAGCGTACATACAAAATACAAACAGACACGACAGAGAGGGAAGTCACTTTGTTTTAGACTATGTAAAGATTAAAGTTGTCCGAGTACCAGTTTTACCAAGAAACCAAATACCAATTATTACTCGGCTCAATGTTTGTCATTACAAGTACTTCGTGATTAACTATGTATGAAATGTTCCTCTTTTATTTTTAGAATTGGGATGTCTGGCGCAGCAAAACAAAAACAAAAGCTCGAAAAGTATGGGCTCCATCAGCGGAACTGGAGGAGGTCCTCCAGGTCCAGATTTAACAGATCTGGACAATAAAATATTTGAAATTGTAGGACCTGCCTCTGTGTATGGTTTTGCGACTGTAGAGCAGGTAAGTTTTCCTTTAAAAACCAAGTGATACATATAATTAAATATTTTTGCTGTATATCTTAAATTATTTATTGTTAATTTCAGACCCCAAATGGAACATACTGCTGCTGCTGTTGCTGAAGTTCCTCCTGCTGTGCCTGCTCAGCTAGAAGATCCTCAATGGGTTCATTAATCACCGCCATAACAACCTGAGCTGCCCAACCGCCCCCGTATATGCCAGCCTGAGCGGGTGCAAGCCCCAAGACCACCAAGACCGCCTGTTGCCAATAGCCTGACAGCAGCATTAAATGAAAATATTAGGCTGCTGAGCTGAGCAGATATTGCACTGCCATTAAGAGAAAATGCCTGTGCTAAGGTGCGGGCAGCTCAAGTTTTAGCTGAAGCGTTGATGGAAGACACAGTTGAGGAAATTTTTGGTGAAGAGGCACAGTAAACTCCTAACTGGTTTAACTGTATAGACAATTCTAGCCAAATCTGAATCAAATTCTATTTTAACTACCTACTAGTATATATTTTGAATAAAACTTGTAAATGATATAAAATGACTTTTATTGAAAATAATTGTTGCCTCCTAGTATGTGCAAATAGGCATATTGCCACGGGTATTTTATTATTATTTACATATCAGGCAGGCAGTTGATACAATTGATAGATGCCTGTATCCAGCTATTCTTAGTCTGTTTCTGTATTGGCTAAGTATTTGTCAAGTTTGTTCTTGAACTGGCTGATACTGTGCCGAGATGATGTCCTTTGGTAGCTTGTTCCACGCTCTGACCACTCTGTTGCTGAAGAAATGTTCGTGAGGGTTGTTGTCCGAGATGGTGGTGCGTAATTTGAGGTGGTGACCTCTGAGACGATCATTGGTGTCACGACTGAGTAGTTTGTGAAAGTCCAGCAGGTCGTAGTCATTTGGTAGGTATACAAACAGTTTTTTAAATTTGTTATCCGGCAATACGAATGGATTGGAACAGTCTCTTAATCGTTTTAATCTAAGCCCTTCGTCATTGCTTTTGCAATAAAATTAAACAAAAACATTTAACAAAACACTTTTTTCTGAGGGTTTTCACTAAATCTGTCCATAAAGGCCGGCACTCAGAACACCTTTCAGCCCGTACTACAGCCAAAATTACAAATTTGTCAATCGTAACGTTATTTATTCGATAAATGTTGTTATTTACTTCAACGACCAATTTTAGTCCACACAAAATTAGTCGCGACTTAATTTTAGTTCGACGTTTACTATTTTGACAGTTTTGTGGCCGTTTCGAATAGCTAAAAACGTTTTCTAACCTAATTTAGTTCGACCTAACATATTTTGGTTTAGTCCTGTCATAATAAGTTAAGTCGGCGTTTTCTGAATAGCAATCTGTAATTTGACACGTCTTACCTAATTTTAAGTTAAGTTAAGTCGGAATTTGGCTTGCTCGAATTGACACCAATATTAATTAAAACAATATGATCATTGAATGTTATGAAGAAAAAATATCCGAAATAAACAGTATTAATAAAAAAAAATATGATAATAATAATAATAATAAAAATAATTTCTCCGAACAACACACAGCGCCATCTAGCCCCGTGGTAAGCGACTAAGCTTGTGTTACGGTGACTAGACAACGGATATAATACTTATATTTATTTTTCTTTTGTAAATACATACATATTATACATAGAGGGACACCCAGACCAGACACAAATATTTATTTTTTAAGCATAAATACTTGCACCCGGCGGGAATCGAACCCGCAACCTCCTGCATTGCAGTCGCGCTTTCGCACGACGCGCCACCGAGGTCGTCGACTCTATCGTCGATGATCACTAACTCTTATGGGCTCCGTTGGTAGGTTGTAATAAAATGAATAAATAAAGAATGTATAGATTTTTTCTACTGTTTTCGCAATGTTTTATTGAAATAAAATTAAAAATAAACTTTTCAGTCAATCCTGAAGAAGGGACCTGTAAAGTCTCGAGACGTTGAGCGTTTAAACAATGCTAAAAGTAATAAACACCACGCGATTAAAACCTAAAAATATCTTTAATTTTAAAAAAGTATGAAAAAAAAAAGTAATAATTTTATTTATGAAGAGTGATTATTATGAATGCAAATCGGTAGTAAGACAAAGAATAGGATTTAGAATTATATGTGAGCCAATATGGACCCTAATAAAATATAAACGTCAACAGTGTGTAAAATGATCCCTGGGATCATTTTTGCCTACCTGTAGAGGGATCATTTTGCCTCAAACGGCAACATAACCTAAAACTTCTCAACATTCATAAATGGTTTCAACTACGACAACAGAATATGGCTGATTACATTGTTAGATGGCACCTAAAACTGCTACAAATTCTCATATCAAATTATATATACTAGAACTAAAGTTATATAATATCGAATCTGTGCTTACTTTAGATTTAAGAGCCTGATTTTAGTTTTTTTGTGAAAAAAATGTTGTAAACACTCACACCGCCATGACAGTTTGCGCATCACTAAGTGAACGACTGTGGAACTACTTGTTTTAATCAAAGCTACTAGATTACGTCGCTAAGTCGATAAAACAATCAGGGATCGTTTTACCCGCAGGGATCGTTTTGTACCACCTTACCCTATTATTTCCTCTTAATCATTAGTCATTAACTCATCACTTCTGTAAGCCTAGCTGTTGAATTACAGCGGTGTTGGTCTAGTGGTAGATACCTCGCTTTTCATTCCGAAGGTCATGGGTTCGAATCCTGGCCGACCACGCACCAATATCTTTTTCTTTAAGGAAAAGTTACGTGCGTTAAAAACATCGCTCTTACGATGAAGGAAAACATCGTGAGGAAACCTACGGCTTAGTTAGCTCCAGACTTATTGACCTGTTCTTTCCTCTGGGCATGGCTGACTAGGCTGGGAGGGTGGTATAGGTGCTGGGGAAGCCTACTCCACCTAACAATGACTCGGGCAATACAGCGCCATAAATAGCATGGATTAAAAGTTGCTTGCGCTGTATAAATCATCTAAAAAAAAAAAAAAGATAAAAGGTTGTTGAATTTGTATTCCGAACAACGCAAAGACGTTAATAAAACCTACATATATCTGCCATGACCAAGCCCCGAGAAAGGACATAGGAACATAGAAAGCCGTTTTTTTTTTTTTAATTTGAACAGACCGTGCATTTCACGAAGATTGGCTTAACCTAGAATTTGTACAAAAAAAAAACAAAACGTAGGGGCATGATCTTTAGCTATTATAGCTGATTATAGGCTTTATGGCATAAACATTTTGTTTTCGCAAATGCTTTTCTTTTCTTTAATCCAGGGAGAAAACAGTCGACTACGTTTGTAAAGTTTGTATGGAGAAAAGAGTAGGTATCCTTCCCCCTTAATAACATATCCTGTCGATTGAATTGCGATTGAATGATTGTATCAGTAATCATTATACAGTAATGAAAATATGAATTTGGCATGATTATGTAATCAAAAGTTGATCAAAATTAAATGAACGGGCAGGAAACGATAATAAAAATAATTATAAAGTTAGTATGCAGTCATTCGCCGTCATGGTGAAATATCTCATAATTTATATTTTAATAACAATCTTGGCATCTTTTGTACTCATCCAAGCTGTGCCAGAACATGTAGGTTTTTCATGTTTTTATTATTTGTAGAAAAAAAAGGGAATTCATCTTTAAAAATTCACTCGCGGCGGGGATTGGACTGGGATCTGTACCCCAACGTCTGTGTAACTAGACTACGCGAGTTCCCCACTCGTGGCGAGGACTTTTTAAAATTGTTCTAGTAAATCTGACAAACACAATTAAAACAAATATACGGAGTATTTATTATTTGTATTTAATAGTTTGAATTGTTAACTTCAGTAAATTAAATACATTTTTCAAAAATATAATCAAAATATAAATGCTCTCGGTGGCATTTTCTAATGGGAAGTCGCAATGGGAATGGGTATAGATGGTCATATATACCTAGGTACTTACTTAATATTTTATTCAAATTTTAGGGTCCTTTCAACGTTACAGTTTCCGGTTTTAAATTATGTAAAGGACCAAAACGACGTGAATGCAGTTTGTATTCTGGAAAGTTATTGAATGAAACACAATTGGTGTTTGATATTGACGTTGTTGAAAATGTTGGTAATGTTGAAGTAAGTTTGGCCGAATTTACTTTTTTCAAGCAACAAAATCCCACGATCAATACTTATAAGAAAATTTATGTAGGTATATTGCGCAGCGCAAAAGCTAGTAGCCGCCAACTAAGCACTAGGCGTGTATAACGATTATACAACATATTATCCTTTTTTGTAAATAATATAATATTTAAATATAATACACCCATACCAGTAACAAATATTTATTTTTAAGTATAAATACTTGCACCCAGCAGGAATCCAACCCGCGACCTTCTGCACTTCAGTCGGGCCTTCGCCCGACGCGCCGCAGAGGCCGTCAATACCACATTTTCACTATAAAGCTTATATAGTTTATGCATCTGCTAATTATCGTTTATAAGTAAGGTGGCTTAATACCATTGGGATATTATGTAAGGAATTGGTTGTTTTCAGGGCAACATCGTCGTAACATCTAAAAAGAACAAGTGGAAATTGCCATTGAAGAAACTCTGTGACCACACATTTTGGAAGCCATTTCTTGAAACATATTTTTCTTTTAAAAAATGTGTTATACAAAAAGTAAGATAATTTAAAGGTAGTTTTTTTAAGATTTTCTATGTCTTATACCTACTCGTATTTATAGACGGATCTGAGTAATTGAGATGACGTTAAAAATTACTAATATAATAAGACATTGCATTGCTTAAGAGGATAGTCTCCATTCTCTTTCTCCATACTAACGTAGTTTAAATTTTCCTCCCTGGATAAAGACATTAGAGCAAATATGTTTATGCCATAAAACCTATATCTGTCATGACAATGCATCTACCTTTTTATTTTTTTTTATTTTTTAATTAAAATAATACCTAATAAAAAATAAAAAAAATAAAAAATGAAAAATATAAAAGGGTAGATGCATAGTCATGACAGATATAAGTTTTATGGCATAAACATGTTTGCTCTAATGTCTTTATCCAGGGAGGAAAATTTAAACTACGTTTGTATGGAGAAAGAGAATGGAGACTATCCTCTTAACATGCCCTGTCTCGCTCTTATTAGTGATTTTTAAAGTCAACGAAAATGTTACAGACACATTACTTAGACAAGGTAATTAATTACCATAATATGCTCAGAATTGTCTATAAATATGGGTAGTTCTCAATGTCCCCGTACCTAGTATTTTTTTTCATAATCTTTTGGAAATAATGTATCTAGATAATTCGTTTTGTTTTATCTTTTCAGGGTAAATATCACATGGAATTCAACATGCAAGATCTTGTTAGAAAGTACTACGGTGGATCATTCATATATGGGACATGGAACATCAAAGCTATGTTTTATAATAATGTGTGTAATTTTGGTTGCACTATAACCGATATTTTGCTAACACCTCAATAAATATAAACCATCCAATTATCTGCTAATGTAATTTTATTTTAATAAAGACACCCGTGTTATCTTAAGAACGTGGCGACTGTTACCATTTCCATACAAACTTAATAGGTACCAAAATAAATTATGAGAAATTTAGTTTTCCACCTTAATATCGATATTATTCGGATTAAGATTTTACTTTTATAGGGTCCCCACCAAGGTTTTCCAAAATATACGTTCGAAATGATATAAAACGGAGAAACATTCTTTTTTTTCATTTTTACAGCGTAAATTACTTTTTATTGGGAATAATATAAAACAAATGAGATGTTAATGAGATGTAAACTAGTAATTTACGCTGGAAAAATGAAAAAAAAAATCTCTGTTTTATTTTAATTTATTTTGGTATTAAGTTTGTATGGAAATGGTAACAGTCGCCACGTTCTTAAGCCTCTGCAATAGGCTAGAACAGATTTTTCCTGGATGATTGGCTATAAAATGTATATGAAACAACAGTTTAGGAAACAATACCTACTTATTAAAGTCGAGGATATTTATATACTTGCTCAGTCATACACAAAAACCGCTAAACCAATTACGATGGAACTTGGTACGTATGTGAATAGCTGGAGACCTGGAATAACACGTAACCTATCTACCTTTTATCCCGATTTTCCTGTGGAATTAGAACTTACTCGTTAGTCCCACTTCCGGGTAGCCCCTGGAAGTGGAAGTTACTAACTATGCCTAAGCAATGAATTAGTTAAGTAGGCGGTTATAAATTTATATCATTGCTGTAGGTAGGTAGTTATTTAGATTCTTAAAAACCCCCCATAAATCCCACTCCCCTGAACCCGAACCCAGAACTTCTTGTGGTTGTAACCACACACCCTTTATTAGGTGTAAGTAGAAAAGAACTATTTAAACGCATCAAAGTGATTCATGCGAAATGCAAATAAATCAGCTTATTCAATAGAAACTTCCAAAAAATGGTTGAAATAAAAATAAAAGTTGGAAAAAAAAATTGAATGGAGCTGAGGCATGGTCTGGTCATGACATTTTTGATGTATGATGTTTAGATGATGTATGTAGGCTGTGATGTGTTTTGTATACGTTTTTCTGACTACCTACCTTATTACCATTATTACTGTACTACAAATTCAATATTAGTTTTATTGCATAATTGTTATTTGACGACTAGTCGGCACCTACCGACTAGTCGGCCCATCTCTATTAAGAATAAATTTTGCAGGATTTGCAGGACTACCAAATTTTGAGATACGTACGGCAAACGAAACCTTTCAACCTTTTGTATGTAGGTACTACCTAATGCTACCTACATTTTATCTTGATAGAGTAATAATGAATAGCAATAAATTAGCTAATTCATATATAATTTCGTATAATCAAAAGCCAATCAAAATAAAGTTATTATGTTCGAAGATAAAAAAAATAACATCATAATGAAATTGAGTGATTTGCCGTCATGGTGGAATATCGCATATTTTATATTTTGCTGACTTCTTACTTTATCTACTCACAAACATTACCAGAATATGTAAGTTAGAATTCTGACAGTTGTTTTAGTTAACACAGTTTTTACTGATTTCATTTGGTTTAAGAATAAGAAAAAGAATCATTTATTGTTCTAACTATATAGGTACTTATGTAGGTACTAACTATATTAGTGCATAGTCTACTCGTTTCGAGGATACAATAAAATAGTAAAAATATATATTAATACTCTTATGATTTTCAGGGACCATTCAACCTAAGCGTGGCAGATTTAAGACTGTGTAAAGGACCAAAACGTCGTAATTGCAGTACATATTCAGGAACGGTTTTAAATGAAACCCAATTTGTGTACGACATTGATGTTTTTGAAAATATGAACAACATTGAAGTAAGTAGATTGGTGCCTCCTGTAGTATTTCACAAAACCTCGATAGAAAATAATATACCTATTGAATATCTGTTTTCCCATGTTTTTCCCTGAATTATTTCAGGCAAAAATTGTTGCAACTTCTAACAAAAATCACAAGTGGAAACTGCCAATAAAGAGTTTGTGTGACCACACATTTTGGAGACCCTTCTTTGAGAAATTTCTGACTTTCAAAAAATGTGTTCTTCAAAAAGTAAGTTACGCCAGTTACGACCGGCTATCATTTTACCAACGAGTTAGTGTAGTTGGCGCAATGAGAGATAAGTATATACAGCTGTTTTTGCCGCCAACAACATTAAAAAATAATTACCGTGATCGGGACCTCAGACGGCGGAATATCCGGTACGAAGTCCGCCGGGTCAGTTCGTTTTCAATAAAAAAATAAATATGAATTACTAAAAATCTGATAGCCTTTTAATAATAAACGTAGAGTAAGGTCAAAGTAGTGAGAACATGCTTTGTATTTTTACTTGACAAGAACTTTAAAAGTTGACAGACAGAAACAAAATTGGTAAAATTATTCCGACCTTTCTCCACGTTTATTAATAAGGCTGTGAATGATAACCATGATGGCTTATGACTAAGACTTTATGACCCTGCGCCCTCCGTACTAAAAAAAATGATAAAAAATTCAAACATTTTGTTCAGTGCGCAGTATTTTGGCAGTTGTTTAGGTCCTCCTATATAAACTGTTTTTATATAACCCCTGATATTACATAGAAATGATAAAGAATTTTGCTCCCTTCCCAAAGACCGAAAGAGGAGGTTGTCAATTCGTCGCTATATTATTTTTTACATGATGAAATAAAAAAAATATAAATGCAAAGATTTAAAGATTTTATTTTAAAAACCCACACCTCATGGGCTTTTTAATCTTGCAAAATCCAATGCCCCCAGCGGGACTGCAAAAACACACGATCGGCCTATGTCGACAACAACCCTTTCTTTCATATAAATTAAAAACGTTAGAGCTCCTCGCCGACTACGAAAGCTCGTTGGTGTAATAAAGCGCCCTAATTAATTCTAATTTTTTTAATTTTATCGTTTTCCAGTACGTAACTTCTTTTTATTTTTTTTATTTTAAGGGTCAATATCGTATGGATATCAATGTAGCAGATCTTGCTGAGAAGTACTACGGTGGATCATTTATCTACGGGAAATGGACCATAAAAGCAATGTTTTTCAATAATTTGTGTAATTTTTCTTGCAGCATAACAGAAATTGTATTGACACCAAAACAAAAATAGAACTGTACGTAGACTTTTAATCAACTTGTTCATAAAGTAAGGCGGTTCTCACACGGACCGCTCCGTCCACCCGTGCGCGCGCGGTGTTTGTGTAAGATCCACGTTTTCGCCACCCGACTGCGTCCCCAATTGCTCCAGGTGAGAATCGCCTTAGAATCATCTTTTTGTATAAACTGCAATATTTTTTGTAAATGGTTTTAATAGCTAGATGATACAAGTGTCTGATGTTGGTGAACTACCCCTGAGGCTAGGGTTGCCAACCGTACTATAATATATAGTATTGTACCATATTTCAGCTCAGCGTACTATATATTTTTGAAAGCACATATAGTACGCAATAATACTATATTTCTGGCATAATTTGTAAAAAGTCGTTTCTTTTATAAATTCCTCCTCTCTGCATTTACAGAGGACTGTTTTCTACGAGTATGTAGAGGGAAAAAAAGAAAAGCCACAAAAAAGGTGCTCATAATTTAAAGATTGAATGTCGGGAACATTTTTTTTTATATTCAAGAAAGAGTATTTGAAAGTGTGAAAAAAGGTTAAGTGCAAAAAATACGTATTTTTTCGAAATATTCTACAAAACACCGCTCTAATTTTTGTACTATATTTTTTTGGGTCGTACTATATTTTTTAGCCACAAATACTATATTTTTCGAAAAAACTGTTGGCAACCCTACCTGAGGCGGATCCAAAGCCGAAAGCGAGAGAGAGAGCCGAGGACGGTAATTATCAATACTTACGTGTATCATACGGCATTTTTCAACACTCTTGTAAAGAAAAGCAAAGGAAAATCCCATTTTATACCTAAGAACGTTAAATTAAGCTTACATTATAGACAGAAGTTCTACCACAAAAGTATACCGCCCCCGATATCGAGTGATATGATAGTTAGGCCGCCCACCTATCATATCGCTGGATATCGAGGGGTATAATGCAAAAACAATCTTATTACTTTGTCCTCTAGAGTCGGGAATCAAGTTTGAATCTTTGTATTAAAAAATAAAAAGCGGGAGAAAAGTTGTTTTTTTTCTACATTTAGTTTCGTCAGTTTGTTGACTTTAGTTTGTTTTGTCGCATTTTTTTTTTGTGTATAACATTTCTGTAAATAAAGCAGTGTATGTACCTACTGTTCATAATTAAACTGTCGCATAAAGGTTACCAACCTGTGCTGTGATGATCGAAGCGTATCTAATCTAAATCTACACTTGACGACCTCTGTGGCGCGTCGTGCGAAAGCGCGACTGCAATGCAGAATTTTGTGGGTTCGATTCCCGCCGGGTGCAAGTATTTATGCTTAAAAAATAAATATTTGTGTCTGGTCTGGGTGTCCCTCTATGCATAATATGTATGTATTTACAAAAGAAAAATAATTATAAGTATTACATCCGTTGTCTAGTCACCGTAACACAAGCTTAGTCGCTTACCACGGGGCTAGATGGCGCTGTGTGTTGTTCACAGTATTTATTTATTTACTAATAATATAAAGAGGATAGATTTGTATTTTTGTGTGTGTATGTTTGTTATGAATTAACTCAAAAACTACTGTGCCAATTTCAAAAATTCTTTCACCCATAGAAAGCTACATAATGGAGGAGTAACATAGGCTACTTTTGATCCCGATATTCCCACGGGATCGGAACTTACGCGGGCGAAACCGCGTGACGCAGCTAGTTATAAATAAACCATCCGCCATAATTATTTTATAACACATTTGCTCGTAAAGGGCCTCTTATTTCACCAATTTCAATATCGTAATGTATGTCATTACGTACTTGTGCGTAATCGTAAAGTAAAACGCACGAGTTTCTTTCTAATAAGGTAACACGTACGGTTTATCATGCTCCGTCTAAAACCAACGGTACTTTTTTAAATCTTAAGAAAAAAAAAGCAAAGAAAGCAAATCAAAAAGTTTTTATGTCAGAAAAGTGGTCAATATTTTATGAATAAAATTAACTTTGGGAGATAAAATATAAAAAATAAACATTTAATTCTTTAATTTAATTCATTTTGACAGTAAATTACATCTGTAACAGAAACAAAAAAATATTAATTTACTTTATTAGTAATACTGGCTGTTTTTGTACCGTTGCCTTAAAAAAAAAAGCACTGATGCCCGCGCATCGCTAATTTGTTCGTTTAAGAAAGTCCGAGTTTTATTTATTTCCTCGCAAATGTGTTATAAAACGTCGTATGACATACGTGCGCTTTGATAATTACAGCCTCTGCTTTCTTGTAGCCCTCGCCTACGGCTCGGGCTAGCAATATCGCCTCGGCTGTAATTTTCAACTTACCGCACTTATATCATAATGTACTATTATTATAAGTTTGTTTATGTCTATACTTAGACCGTATTCGCGTAGAAAGCTGTTTCCGAAAGCTAAAGCTGCAGACTGCACACTTGTGTTTGTAAACTTATAAGTGCGCACGTGCGCATTGTATGATGGTCACCTACGCCACACGCACTTAACTTAGGTACTAATAAATTACTACTTATTAAAAAGATATGCTGGCATTTAGTCGAAGGGCAGCAATTTATTATGACAAGATAAAAAAAATAATGTCTAATGGATGTTTAGCGTATAACTTCCGGAATGACTTGATTACAGGTGCGTTCGAGTTCATTGGGGTCAAAATGGCAATGTCATGGCAAATATATTATGATTTCAAATACATACTATACTTATAATAATTGTACCTAACAATGAATTCAACCGATCAATAATAATAAAATCTTTATAATTTGTAAGGAGTGAACAATTAGTGTCCAAATTTCGAAAGGGGGCAAATGCCGAACACATCAATAATTAACCAGTGATTTGATTTTGATAAGTATTGAACCGTTCAGGTTAATACCCCTTATATGTAAACGCTGACTAACAACTGCATAAACTATGTATCGTTTGCCTTTTACTGTGACATGAAGTTTCAAAACTGACAGACAGGACAAACGTTACATACTTTGTCATCTGTTAATCATCCATAGTATACTAATATTATAAAGAGGAAGATTTGTATTTGTGTCTGTGTGTGTGTCTGTATGTTTGTTATGAATAAACTCGAAAACAACAAGACCAATTTTAAAAATTCTTCCACCATTAGAAAGCTACATTCACCCTGAGTAACATAGGCTACTTTTGATCCCGATACTCCCACGGGATCGGGACCTACGCGGGTGAAACTGCAAGACGCAGCGAGTCGTTTATAAGTAAGGGGGATAATTACTTTTTCGAATAATTTATTTTGTTAAGTACTGTGCCTACCTTAAATGTGAGTAAGTATAGTTAAGTAGGTACATAATGATACCATTAAATAATAATTACTACCAATGGTAAATTTACATTAGTTTATATACGCATCATCGTTACAAATACTCACGTATATTGTGCAGGCATTATGATAAAACTCGCGACATATTATATTTTGGTTTTACTTATTTTTTTATTATATTTTGTCAATGATGGCTTTATGGGCGCGGAATATGTGAGTTGAGTACCTATACCTCTATATCTAAGGTAACATACTGGTAAAAGTGCTAATAAAATCAATGCGAAAGTTTACATGTTTGTTTATTTGAGTTCCAAACACGCTAAAGCCATTAAACCGATTGCGATGAAACTTGGTATACAGATAGTTGGAGATCTGGATTAACACATAGGCTTTATCCCAATATTCCCGCAGGGTCAGGACTAGTATTTTTTTAAATCAAGGTAATAAAATCCTTTGTGGGCAAGGTACACAACTACTGAGTAAACTGTCGTATTCTACAATATTGTATGGATGTAGACTATCGGAAGAGTTTTATATCTCTAGTTGAGACAATTATGGAAGGATAAATTTGTACCCATTAAACTAGATTATATAGCACTAGCTGACCCGGCGAACTTCGTACCGCCTTAGCGTAAATTTTCTGAGAGATTTTCTTAATATTTTTTTCCGTAAGAACCTTCTCCTGACAATAGCAAACACAACAAAAAAAGAATTATCGAAATCGGTCCAGCCGTTCACGCGTGATGTCGTGACAACGGAACGGGTTTCATTTTTATATATATAGATTGTATTTAAGAGGATAGTCTACATTCTCTTTCTCCATACAAACGTAGTTTACATTTTCTTCTCTGGATAAATACATTAGAGCAAATATGTTTATGGCATAAAACCTATATCTGTAATGACAATGCATCTACCTTTTTATTTTTTTTTATTTTCTAATTAAAATAACAATAAAAAATAAAAAAATGAAAAAAATAAAAAGGTAGATGCATAGTCATGACAGATATAAGTTTTATGGCATAAACATATTTGCTCTAATGTCTTTATCCAGGGAGGAAAATGTAAACTACGTTTGTATGGAGAAAGAGAATGGAGACTATCCTCTCAAAGATCAAAAAAACGATGACTAAGTTTATGTAACGTTTATCTCTGTCTGTTAACTTTGAAACTTCATGTCACAGTAAAAGACAAACGATACATAGTTCCTGCAGCTGTTTGTGAGTAAGGGGGTTAGTATTCACTTTGTTTGTTTTGTAAGTTGTGGGTAAATTAGTAAAACAAAGTTAGTTATGTTTGTTTTTAACTTTATTTTAAATGTAGGTATATTTCAGGGGCCTTATAAATCAACAGTCAAAACTTATCGTACGTGTCACGGTCCAAAAAGAAAGGATTGTGGAAAATATACTGGCAAAATAATAAATGATACGACTATGGTTTTCGATATAGAAATACTAGACGACATGCCCAATATCGAAGTAAGTAAAAACACAGTTTACCTGCCTTTTGTTGTTTAGTAAATGCGAATATGCCATACCTTTTGAAATATTATGTGACTTGCCTGACATCTGCGCTCTTTGGGACCACGACCAGTTTACCCGCAACCGCGGGGGGAAAACCCCAAGTTCGCTAGTCTCCCCCAGATGTCTTAGTCGACTTTTACGACATCCACGGAACGAGATGGGGTAGCCCTATTTATACATAAACCGAGGCTACACGTCTTTTATCTCCGTTGGCTTATCTATTAGTCAACTTGTCTTAATATTAAAAACAGGAAACATTTATTTTTTTGTTTGTTTGTAATGAATAGGCTCAAACTCCTGGACCGATTACAAAAAAATATTTTACTAATTGAAAGCTACATTATCAAGGAAATAGGCTAAATTTTATGCGGGTGAAACCACGGGATACAGCTAGTACTTAATATACGATTTCGTTGCATGATGAGATAACATTTGACAAGCTAATAAAGAATTCGAACACATAAAGTAATGTATATTGTGTCTACATTGTGTTTACTGTTTTTCTCATCGCTCTACGAAATCGTGTAGCCAATTAAATAGGCTACGAATGCTACGATCATAAAATTTGATTTTTTCCTAATTAAAACTAAACTTTACAATTCATCCTACATACATACTTTTACATCCTTCGATGGGGAATCTGGTGTATGGCTCAACGCCATTCCTTCTGCTAACGTGGGCACTCTTATGGACCGACATACCCTTTCGTTGGCGGTTGGTTTGCGCCTTGGATCGAGGGTCGTTCAGCCGCATCAGTGTGTTTGTGGGGCGGAGGTGGACATTTTTGGGCACCACGGCCGTGCCGGAGAAGTGCGGGTCGCATCCCGCGCCATTCTGCTCTACGTCATTCGTAGGGCTCTTGCCTCGGCGAACGTGCTGGCAATGTTAGAACCAAACGGCATTGTTCGTTCTGATGGCAAGAGGCCCGACGGTGTGACGCTCATTCCGTGGGAGCATGGAAGGTGTCTGGTATGGGATGCCACCTGCGTGGATACTCTGGCTTCGTCCCATCTCCAGGCTACCCGGGTGCAGGCGTGTGCGGCGTCTGCTATGTAGATATTCCCGGCTGCTACGTTTTTACTGCAGTGGGCCTTGAGACTTTGGGTTGTTGGGGCTCCAGTGCAAGATTGTTCTTTAAGGAGTTGTCGGGGCGACCGGTGATCCCAGAGCTGGTGGTTTTTTGTCTCAGCGAGTTAGTCTCGCTATTCAGAGAGGGAATGCCGCCAGCATCTTGGGGACCAACATACATGTCTCCGGCGACGGGTTTTTTTCTTTTTAGATTTAAGTTTTAGTGTTGTTTGTAAAAAAAAATTCACTTTTTAAATTGTTTTTCAACTTTACAATGAACGTTAGAAAAATACAAATATAAGTACCTACTATAGTATGTTTCCACTCGATGCAAACCACGCGTCGTAAAACGTGGGAGCAGTGCACCGAGTATTTCCATATTTTTCCACTTATGGGTCCCATGGTCGGAGATACGGAGGTATCGAAGTCGATATCTTCAGTACTCTACCTTGATTAATGACCCAGTGGGCAACGAGTGAAAACTCTAATTAGTTTACCGAATATAACATTAAACCTACACATTATTTATTACACAGGGAAATGTGATATCAACTCTAAACAAAAAGGCCCAGTGGAGATTACCGATGAAGAAAGTTTGCGATCATATTTTTTGGCGACTGTTTTTCGAAAGATTTATTCCATTCAAAAACTGTATTGTTAGAAAAGTGAGTGTACCCTTCATTTTTATTTAATGATTTAAGTCTTTTTTTTTAAGTTAAGTAAGTAAACTAGTCTTAAATCGAAATTTATAAATATAAGTAAGAGTCGTGTAATGTCAACTGCCTAGCTGTTACGGTTCATAAGACACAGCCTGGTGACAGACAGACAGACGGACAGTGGAGTCTGAGTAACAGGGTCCTACTTTCACCCTTTGAGTACGAAATCCTATATACACTTTGTTCAGTTGAATTCTATATGAAACAGTCAGTCCTAGTTGAATGCTTGCCAGATTAGTATTATGATCACAGTTTCGGTACAAAATTATGAATATCTGCTGTTCAAGAGTAATCTTGAACACGCTGTAGAATTTTCTACTGATCAACTACGTTTGAAAAGTCTAAAAAGAGTAGGTTCTTTTTCCATACAAACGTAGTCGACTGTTTCCTCCCTCGATAAAGACATTAGAGCAAATATGTTTATGCCATTTAACCTATATCTTCAATGACCATGCCCCTACGTTTGGTTTTTTTCATTTTCTAACTAGAATAGAAATAAAATTCTGAAAAATTAGAAAATGAAAAAAAATCAAAACGTAGGCTTAGTCATGTCTCTTAAAGGACTTATGGCATAAACATATTTTTTCTAATATCTTTATTCAGGGAGGAAACAGTCGACTACGTTTGTAAAGTTTGTATGGAGAAAAGAGTAGGTAGACTGTCCTCTTAAAACGCGTATGTTATCTAAATTGCTATTTCAACATTTCAGGGAAAATACCGCATGGTACTTAACATTAACGAAATTTCTTTGAAGTACCACGGGAATACATTTGTATACGGAAATTGGACAGTAAAAGCGATGTACTTTAACAAATTTTGCAACTTTGCTTGTAGCGTTATTGAATTTGAGGTTTTACCGAAATAAAATTAGGCATATCAACATTTGTATTTTTTTCTGTTTTCCTCATTTTTGGTGTTCAGAGAATGGAGACGACGCTCTTAGATTACAAAATTCAATCGGGATACGGGAAATACGGGAGTATTGATTGACCATCTATTAAACCCATTGAATATGAGTCACGTTTCACTGGAAAACAAGAAGAAGATTGTGTTCTAGACCAGTTGTTTTCAATATTATAAGGTTTACATATCTTGTATCAAAAACTACCGAAATGAAGCAAAAGAAAGGCTACACCCTTGGTCCAGCAGTATGACCCTCCCCTCCCTTAGTTATAGTCTCCTTGACCTATCTTTCCCATTAAAAACACAACACCCATCCCCTTCCTTAAGTCTAGTCCATTCATTGGTTGCCTGTAAGAGATCGCCCATAGGCCGCACATTGTGCCACTTTAGTTTTAAGTTATTCTTTGTAAAATTTGAATTATGTGTTTTTGGTGCAATGAAGTGTTAATATATATCTATGACAAAATATCTGAGAAATTTTAAAATCCAAGTCTCAATTTTCCAATTCGTTGGCTGAATGAATTGATAATTCTAAAAAACTACAATTGATAGGTACCTACATTTTTTTTTTCGTTTGACTGAACCTATTTCGTTAATCATAATTATTATTTTGGAATTCATCTTTAGAATTGGCAAGTTAATTCAAATGTTGGGGCAGCAATGGCAGAAATAGACCATATTGTAGTTAAGTTAAAAATACAGTTTAGGGAAATTACCGAGTAAGTAGGTACATTTAAACATACTTATATGGACGATTATAATAATAAGCACCATCCTAAATATGGGATATTAACTTATCTAAAAGAATATCAATACTAACGAGCTATTAAATCTCCGTTTTTTGCTACAATTTTGCTAAATACATATTGTAACAAGAGTAGTTAGTAGCAAATATGTATCTACTTGGAACTGGTTAGTAAAATTGTATAGTTATCTGATTGATTTCTAACCATGGGTTTATTTTTACATTTCTTGTCAATGTGTGTATGATTTATTTTATATTCTCTTTATTTACGTTATTATAATACTGTACCGAACTGTCATTATGATAAAATTGTTGTTTGTCTGCATTCTGGTTTTACAAATTGCGATAAAACTTGTCAACGGATCCACGATGCAGGATGATTATGTAAGTAATATTAAAGTAAAACATTTACATATAGGTAATCGTGCTACATCTGAGAGTTCCCACATCGTCACTAACTATCGGTAGGGTGAAGTCAAACGCTTGGTCCGTTGATAATAACAACATGGCCAGGGTGCGCGGCCTGCAATGAGAAAAAATAAAGGGAGCGCGTTCGCTGCAACTTAATTCGAGACATGTCATAATAAACATGACACGCTCGGTCCTTTACTTGTACTAAGTACAAGTAAAGTAGCGAGCGTCGAGGCGCACAACTGCTAGGTAAACTGTGGTAAGGATAAATGTATAGAATTCTGTCGCGCGCACGCGACTGCCATACCATAGTAGGTACCTATATTTCGCCCTGAGATTTCGCCATAGGTACATTGTATCTTCAGAGAGCCCTAGGTATAGCTGCGTGCCGTTCTTTTCCCAATCTATTATACAGGGTGTCCCAGAAACGAGTGTCAAGCGAAAGTCCAGAGGTAGAGGACCTTAAGGGGTACCCGAATCACCCCCATGTATGTTCCGCAATTTTTCGTAGTTTAGAAGTTATGGCCTTTTTTCTCAATTTTCTACTAAAATGCGACCACTGATACCTATTTGGTCATACTTACTGCAATAATTGAGATAATTGGCTGATTTCTTTTCAAATGTGGAGCTGAATAATAGGGTCATGTTACCTGTTACAAAAAAAAGGCGTAACACTGACCAAACTGTTACAAATTAAAAAAGAATTTCATAAAGTGAGCGTAGACAAAACGCTATAAACACTTTAAAGAGCAATTAAAAGAAAAACTCGCTTATTATTTTTTTTCCAAACCAACTTCAAAAACTTCCTTACTTCATTAGCTATCTACCCTATTAATTTTATTGGTCTATCATTAGAGGATCATAACAAAAATTTTATTTAAAAATTCTTTGGTCGAAAATTCTTTCACTCATCCCTATTACGAAGACTTCGCTGTCTGACCGTCTGTCACCGGGCTGTATCTCATAAACCGTGATAGCTAGACACTTGAATTTTTTACAGAGAATGTATTACTGTACCCGCAAATATTTAAGGGAGCTCCCATACAACAAACGTGATTTTTGACATAAAAACGCAACGATACCACGATGTATTTTACCACTAGCGCCATCTAGTGATGATTTTTGTCTTCCGCAAAAAAACTTCTGCACAAATCTTAATTAAGATTTGTGCAGAAATAAATGTATTAAATAAAATAATAACAAATATGTTTTTTATGTTATTCGATTAGGCCGGGAGTTTCCCTTCAGGTTTAAGTAAGATGAGTGAGAGAATTTTCGACCAAAAAATTTTTAAATAAAATTTTTGATATGATCCTCTAATGATAGACCAATAAAAATGATAGGGTAGATAGCTTATGAAGTAAGAAAGTTTTTGAAGTTGGTTTGGAAAAAAAAAATAAGCGAGTTTTTCTTTTAATTGCTCTTTAAAAGTGTTTATAGCGTTTTGTCTACGCTCACTTTATGAAATTCTTTTTTAATTTGTAACAGTTTGGTTAGTGTTACGCCTTTTTTTGTAACAGGTAATATGACCCTATTATTCAGCTCCACATTTGAAAAGAAATCAGCCAATTATCTTAATTATTGCAGTAAGTATGACCAAATAGGTATCAGTGGTCGCATTTTAGTAGAAAATTGAGAAAAAAGGCCATAACTTCTAAACTACGAAGAATCGCGGAACATATATTCGATCATATTCATATTCGATCTCGGTATCCCGGCCGAACTAGTCGTGTTTTGAACCTCTGTGCGTCTGTGAATTTTGCTCAATTCTCATTGGTTATTTTGGAAATTTTCAATTCTCGTTTACTCTAGTAGAGTTTATACGCAAAGTATCCTCCCAGTGGGCGGCGTGAGTGAGAGGTATATCCGTCGGGGGCTGGACGAGTGGAAACCGGTGAGAACAGAAAAAATTTGCATTCAAAATAGTCTAAGAGCCGGTGAAGATCGACCTTCACCCATCTGATAACCAGATGAGACATAATTTTTATCAAATATTATACATTAACGAACATGCCTATGATAGCTTGCCTATCGAAAAGTGTTCATGGCTATTTTTAATTAAATTAATTTTAATCAATTTTTTTTCATCACCTTCACTCTTTTGATAACCGAATGAATTGTACCTCAACTGATAGTTTTTAACATACAGAATATGCCTAGATAGGCTTGCCTACTAATTTCTGTTCATGGCTACCTGGCAAGCAGGTGTGAACGGGTAAGTCAATATAGGTAACTACACCGATCTGATAACCCATTCAAATTTATATCATAAGAAAGATAATTTAATTACAAAAGCAATCGTATAAGCTTGCCTGCAAAAAACCGTTCATGGAATACCATTGCCAAGCTATAAAGTTTTAGAATTGGAGTCATTTAATAGGTGCGAGAGAGAAAGTAGAGCCTCCGAGGCCCGTGTAATAGAGCAGGACGCAACATAGCAGCTGCACGCTACCTGACCGTTGAATGTATCGAAGTGCGCATGCTCGTTTACATGTGAGTGACAGAGACAACATTTGTTTACTAGCTCCAATTTCGAGAATATTTTGGTATTATTCCATTTTATATATACTTACAGCTATGACATAATTAAAATAAATAAATTAATGCATTAAAAAAATTAATAAACAAAAGAAAATAAATTTTACAATTTTTTTTTATTTTAAATCTAAATTATAAACTTTAAGTTTAATTAATATAAAAATTTCATCAATATAAGAAAATAAAATTTAATACATTCATGTTATTAATAGCGTTTATTACAAAGCAGATAGAAATCGAAAAATTACATTATGAAATTTATTGTTATTTTCATTATTCAGCATCGGAATCATCAGAAGCTAAATTATGAACTTCAGATTCTAATAATTCTTTTTCATTACAGGTAGCGTGCAGCTGCTATGTTGCGTCCTGTTCTATTACACGGGCCTCGGAGGCTCTACTTTCTCTCTCGCACCTATTAAATGACTCCAATTCTAAAACTTTATAGCTTGGCAATGGTATTCCATGAACGGTTTTTTGCAGGCAAGCTTATACGATTGCTTTTGTAATTAAATTATCTTTCTTATGATATAAATTTGAATTGGTTATCAGATCGGCGTAGTTACCTATATTGACTTACATGTTCACACCTGCTTGCCAGGTAGCCATGAACAGAAATTAGTAGGCAAGCCTATCTAGGCATATTCTGTATGTTAAAAACTATCAGTTGAGATACAATTCATTCGGTTATCAAAAGAGTGAAGGTGATGAAAAAAAATTGATTAAAATTAATTTAATTAAAAATAGCCATGAACACTTTTCGATAGGCAAGCTATCATAGGCATGTTCGTTTAATGTATAATATTTGATAAAAATTATGTCTCATCTGGTTATCAGATGGGTGAAGGTCGATCTCCCACGGGCTCCTCTACTAAAAAGACAAGCTGATTTTTTGTAGGATTTGAACCCGAGCTGGCGGCTTGAAGAGCGGACACCTAAACCACTAGACCAACTAGACAGTGACGTCGGCACTCAAAATTCTGATACAGTATCCTGTCAATATGGAAGTCTCAAAGAACTCTATTGCCTGTAGTGGGTGTGGAAGCTCCATCAAAGATTTATTCTATATGGAATGTCAAAAATGCAATAAGCTTTATGACTTATTATGCATAAGCATGACAAAAAATAGATTTAACAAGCTTAGCGACGAGTTTAAGGCTACTTGGGATTGCCCTACGTGCACCTGTGCCAAGCCTAAAGGCGACAATTTATCTACGCCGGTGCAATCCCCAGTCCCCGGCAGCGCTCTTAACGACACATATACTAAAAACATCAACACTAAAAAAGGCACACAGGGACATGCTGCCAAACCGAGTGGGGTGTCTGAGGTAAACATGGAAAAAAATATCCAAAAAGGTGACGTGTCTCTTTTGTTCGAAGAGATCCGGTCGTTGCGTCAGGAAGTTCAGGAACTAAAAGAGAATAATCTTAATTTGAAGGAGCAAATCTCTTCTTACCATCAAGTGCTTAATAAATCACTAACAGATCACTCTAAAAAACTGGAGGCCGCAGAAAGGGATATAACTGACCTACGTGCAACAATTGATAATCTCTGCCTAGCCTCTAACTTGAGAGATCAGGAACTTCTACGGAATGAGGTGGAGATTGTTGGAGTTCCAGAAATCATCAACGAGAACGCAGGCCACCTAGCGATGGTGGCGGTCAAGAAACTCGGGATTGATCTCAAGGAAGAGGACATCGACGACGTAAAACGAGTTGGTCCCAGGCTTCAAAAATCTGCGCAAGTAACAAACAAGATGTCACGTCCCATCGTACTTAGGCTGCTACGAGGACGGAAGCGCGACGAAATTGTTAGCGCGGCAAAATCTAGAAGAAATATGACATCGGAAGGTATTGTTGAAGGCGTTCCCTGTAACATATATTTTAACGAACGTTTGACCAAACAATATAGACAGTTATTTCGTGCAGCTAGAGAACGGGCGAAATTCGGAGGTTTTCGATATTGCTGGGTCAAAAATGGTCAAATTTGCATTCGTCGATCGGACGGGAAACCAGCCATCCGAATCACCACAACTCGTGACCTGGACCATTACATCGGTACTGAGACTACGCAAAACACGTCTGACGACAATCTCGCTGCCAAATCAACCGATTAATTTCTTATTGCGAAGCACTAATTTCAAATTCTTCCTCACCTCCAGAGCCTTACAATACAAACATTGTATTTTAAATCAACAACCAAACATAGTACAAATTTTCATTTCTAAACCACTATTGAAATCACTGACAATGAAACAACAACTGAACACACCTCAACCACCTACACTACAACGATATCAATATCAGAGAACGAAATCCTTTGTTTTGATCAGACTCATCATGTTAAATTATTGTCCCATATTCGAGCGAATACCTACTGTCAAGATTCTTTTCCCCAATGTAAAAATAATCTATTATGATGGTTGATCTAGCAGATGATATTGAAGATACTCTATCTATAGAATGTATATCGCTCGACGACATAGAGTCCTGTTCCGAAATAATAACTCCCAACTATAATTTTAAATGTCTTTCGTTCAACATACGAAGCATCTTCAAACATTTTGACGCATTCTTAGTTACTTTAAATAGACTAAAATTGGATTTAGATATAATAATTTTGAGTGAATGTCACCTATCGGAGAACAGTATTATTAAGCAGATTCCAGGATTTAATTCGTTCCGCACCCTTAAATATATAAATAAAAATGGCGGTGTTGTCGCCTATGTCAACGAAAAATGGGTGGCCACAGTAAACGAACCTGACTGCTCCGATTGCAATTGTCTTGAAATTAGTATGAACCACGAAATACACATATTTTATACCGGTCTCCGTCTTTTGACGACTTAAACCCGTTTTTAATATCACTAGACATCCTTTTAAGTAAATTAAAAAATAAGAAAATTATTTTGACCCGGTGACATAAACATAAATCTACTATCTGAGCCACAAACTGAAGATTGTTTCAACTATCAATGTATCCTGTCTAGCCATAAGCTGTTGCCTGCTATAACAAAAACCACGCGCAGCGAATCCGGTACTTGCCTTGACCATTTCTTTGTCGACAATTTATCACCAGTTATTGGCGTGGTTTGTAACTCAAGCATAACTGACCATAACATCTGCGTCTTGGGATTGGCCTCCAAAGTTAATCCGCCGATTAAGAATAGACTCCAAACAAAAGTTGATAAAGAAGCAGTTGTCTCCGAACTGGGCTCGGTTGATTGGTCCCTGGTCCTATCATCCTCAGACGTTGACGAGTCTTGCAATAATTTAATAAACATATTAGATACCATCATCAAGAATAACACCAAAACTATTAGGCTGAGTCGTTCCCAAGTTGTCATTAATCCTTGGATTACGCCTGGTTTAATAAGGTGCCAGAAACATCGTGACCGACTTCACCTGGAAGCCAGGCGTAACCCATCAAACAAAATAATTAACTTGACATACAAGAGATATCGTAATTTTCTGAACAAATTGCAACACAAGCTTAGAATAGAATACGAAAATCGTGAGCTGACAGATAACAAAGATAATCCTAAGAAACTTTGGCAATCTATCAAAAATATCTGTCATTTGAATAGTAAACGGAACGCCTCGATTGAACTTTGCACAATTAGTCACACCCCAGAGACATCTTTAAATAAGTGTAACCGGTATTTCGCGAACGTGGGAAATGATTTAGCTTCCAAAATTCTAGATAAGCTCTCAACTACACATGAATCCCTGGTTGAAGATTTCAAACCGTCTCGATTGGTAGCAGAGTCGATGTTTCTTACTCCTACCGACCCGATGGAAGTTAGTAGGCTAATAAACACTCTAAAATCTAATAGCGCTCCTGGGCTGGACGGCTGTTCGTCATCTCTGATAAAGTTAATAAAAGATACCATTACTGTACCTTTAACCCACATCTTTAATTTGAGTTTGTCAGCCGGTGTCTTTCCTACGTGCTGGAAGTCCGCGGTTGTCACTCTTATTCATAAGGATGGAGACAGAACGATACCTAGTAATTATCGCCCCATTTCTTTATTGCCAATTTTTTCTAAGATTCTGGAGAAATTGGTGAATTTAAGACTTATCAAATTTCTTGAAATGCATCGCTTGATCCCAGACAACCAATTTGGCTTTCGAAATGGAAAGTCTACAGAGGACGCTATGTTAAAGGTCACTAACACCATATCAACGGCCTTGGACCAGAACCGTCGCTGCATAGGTGTATTTCTGGATTTGGCAAAGGCATTCGATTCGGTTTCCATTCCAATCTTGCTGCGTAAAATGCATTGTGTAGGGGTTAGGGGCTTGGCTTACAAATGGTTTCAAAGCTACCTCACAGACAGGCTTCAGTGCGTCCGGGTATCCCAAACCACAAGCGATCTCTTGCCCATCGGCTTTGAGTCCCGCAGGGAAGTGTCCTTGGTCCCATGCTATTTCTGCTATACTTAAGTGACCTACTAGACGCATCTCTCGATGATGCTGAAGTTGTTTGTTATGCGGACGACACTGTGCTATTGTTCCAGGGTGATAATCGGGACCGCACCTTTGAAGCCGCCGAAGGGGGTCTGAGTCGGGTGGCTCATTGGCTAGACAAGAATCTTTTGTCCTTAAATACAAAGAAAACAAAATTTATTACCTTTTTTAAAACGAAGCATCCGCACCATGCAATAGTCGCGATCTCAAATTGCATTCCCACAGCTGTAGCTCCTTCCAATCCATAAATACCATAGTAACGCCATGTAATTGTCAATCAATGGAGCGAACTGATAAGGTGAAATATTTAGGCGTGATATTTGATCAAAGGTTAACCTTTGGAGATCACATAACTGCCTTGTCGGGACGGATAAGGAGAATTATCTTTATTATGAAATCTCTGCGGCACTGTGCTGATAAAGATACATTACTCTTGGTGTATAAAAGCTTATGCCAATCTCTGCTCGCATACTGCATCAGAGTTTAGGGGGGAGCCGCGAAGACAAAGATGATTGAGGTTCAACGAGCCCAAAGAGCTGTATTGAAGGTGATGTTTAGGAAACATTTTCGGTTCCCCACTGACGCTCTGTACGCTGAGAGTGAGGTTCTACGGGTCCGTCAACTTTATATTCTAAGAACTCTGACTTCAATGCATAGACTTGCACAGGTGCCATCGCTTTATAAACTCCGTTCGAAACGGAGACCTTTTAACATAGCAGTTCCTCGGACTCGTACTGTTTTCGCTGAGCGTCTCCCCCTCTTTTTGTCAGCTTATCTGTATAATTTCGTTCTTAAAAATCTTGGACAAATAACAGATAATCCTACCAAACAATTTAAATTAAGCGTGGAGAAGTGGCTTCGTGGCTTAAACTACGATCAGACGGAGAATATTTTACCGAAATCTCTTTTCTAAACTCAGAATTATATAATTCTTTGATTTTTATTTCACTCATCCCAGTATTTTCATATATGCACTGTCCAACACACACCCACACACACTACTCGCATCTCGCCGTATAAATCGCCGCTCATAATTTGGGTACTTGGTTCCAAATCTTTAGTCATATCATAACTTAAACTTTAGTATAACTTACTTCGTATTGGCTCTTCTGCAAATTATTGCTTCGTATTTTTGGCAATTAGCTTCAATGTAATCATCATTGTTGTTAGTATAAATTATTATTATAGCAAATAGCAAGTGGTTGTTTTTTAGATAATCAATTGACTAGGTCAAAGCCGAGATTTCTCAAATATCGAATTTTGTTAACCATTAGTTGGTCTCCTGCGATACAAGCATTTTGCTTAGTGCAGGGGCCGCTGACACAAACTTGTACAGTTTAAACCTAACAACCTTGGTACTTTATTTTATTTTTTGAATTCTTTTATTTTATTCATTAATGTAACCTAGTTGTAAGTTGCATTCGTGTTTATTTCCCTGTATAAGACTGTAACATTTATTGGCAAATAAACTTTTATTATTTATTATTTATTTATATATAGGGGTGATTCGGGTACCCCTTAAGGTCCTCTACCTCTGGACTTTCGCTTGACACTCGTTTCTGGGACACCCTGTATAAAAATCAATCCCTATTTCCCTTGGTCACGGCATCACACTTAAACTTTTACACATATTTCGATAATTCTTTTTTTGTTGTGTTTGCTATTGTCAGGAGAAGGTTGTTATGAAAGAAAAAATGCTAAACCGAATTGATGAATTTTATTTTTTTATACTAAACGACAGGACAACGTCTGTCGGGTCAGCTAGTAAATTATAAAAAACAATATTTACCTGCTATACAACTTGTCAATAATTTGATTATGTTAACCTATATTTCAGGGAGCTTTTGATGTAACTGTTACAAGTTTCGATATGTGTAGAGGTCCGAAGAGGAAGGAATGTTGTAAATACACTGGTGGAATAGTTAATAGGACCTCTATGGCAGTCGACATAGAAGTCTTGGAGGACATGACTAATTTGGAAGTAAGGAACACCTAAATACCTCCTACATTACGACAAGCCCTTAATAATAACAGAATCTAAAATTCCGCTTAAGAGGATAGTCTCCATTCTCTTTCTCCATACAAACGTAGTTTAAATTTTCCTCCCTGGATAAAGACATTAGATCAAATATGTTTATGCCATGAAACCTATATCTGTCATGACAATTAAACAAATCTTCCTGCAGTGATCCTGATGCTGTTCAAAATATTGGCTGCATTACTACGCTGTGAAATGAAAATCTCTGCACAAAGAACGAACGGATATAATATGTATAATATTATGTTTATCAATTTTGACAGGGAAAGATAGTAACGCACAGTGACAATAATAATCAATTTAAATTACCAATGAAAAAACTGTGCGATCACATATTTTGGAGGCCTTTGTTTGAAAGATTACTTCCTTACAAAAAATGTATGATTAAAAAGGTACGTACTTAATATATATTTTTTATGTGGTTATTAATGAGTGAGATCGTGGCACCTGTCTCGCGATGTCTGTACGCGGTTTTATACTCTATTTCAAATGTAAACAAAGAACTGTCAATTTTAAAGAAAAAAGTTATAAATGGAGGGCGTATCATACGCCTATTACCAATTTATGTATTCTGTGCTATTACCTAGGCTGCTTGTCACTTTAATTTTTAAATTTTGCATGTAGGTATCTAACTTTAACTTTTAATTTAATTTAGTTTTAATTATTATTCTTAAATAATATGGATGCAAAAATATTGAATCAACAAATTTCGTGGTTACGGCTGTGCGTTGATATACCTACCTACAGATAAGTCCAGAGGGTAAGTCAGTCAGACAGTTAAGCAAAACTACTTGTACTATATATGTATTCTGTGGCATGACTTTAAATCCTATATGTATCTACCCATACATTAGTTATGGAAATTAATTATGTATACATAATAATAGTTTTTTTTACTTTTGTAAAAAGGGAAAATATCGTATGGAAATCAACGTGCAAGAGATTGCCGCCAGGTACCGCGGTAATTCTTTCATGTATGGAAACTGGACAGTTAAGGCAATGCTCTTTAACGACAAATGTAACTTTGCTTGTAGCGTCACTGCGTATGCATTTTCACCAAATAAAACTTAAATCTAAATTAACTTATAGTTTCTTTTATCATCCTACCCATTTCCCATTAAAACTTCCCTCCTTTCTGGCTAAAATAAGTTGAACCTAGTTCTGTTTGTTATTACCATACCTATTTATACTCTGTACAAAAATGTAAACAAAGAACTGTCAATATCAAAGGAAAAGTAAATAAAGACCTGTCAGTTTTAAATAAATGTTTTAGTTTTTTGTTTACATTTTTGATCTAAGAATCTGAAATAGGGTATATGTTTATTAGATTCCACTTACAACCTTACGATAAATAAAAAATCGTACAATTTTATTTAGAGGGTTTTGTAGTGATTTACTTAGAGACATGAAAATGTAAATAATAAAAAACTCTGTATGCATACTATAGATAGGAAATTCAGCATTTCTAAAAAGTAGGTATGTATTCTGTGTATGTTATCCTATTGCCGAATGTCTTTGTATTCACACAGATGGAACAGAAAGACAAAAATAAAACAATATCAAAATCGCTTATCTGTTCATGAGCTACGATTCCACAGACAGATACTTTAGACACACAGTCACCTCAAACTTATAACACTTAACTTATAGATTAGGAGGGGGAAGTTGGTCATCTTACCTCATTAGTACCAAGTGGAGACTTATATGGTGGAAAGAGTAGTAAAAGTTATGCCTAAAAAACTCGGTCAGCCGCGATTCAGCCTGGACCCGTCTGAGCTCAGCCCGTTTTTAGGGGAGCAATCGGGCATGGGAACTTACCTCATCGAGTACCAAGTTGGGACTAATATGGTAGAAAGTAGACTAAAAGTTATGTTTAAAAAACTTTATTATATACTTTCTTTGCGTCAAGGTGTACAAAAGGCAATAGGTAGTATAAGAAAAACTGCCTGTTTCCATTCAGAAAGCAATCACATATCACACATATACATATATAGTTTATATATAGTTTGATTTGATTAAAGAAGACTCTTTTCTTAGATTTTAAAACATTCTCATTTACCTTATGAAGTCGCAGTTCAGCCTTTCTACAGTTCAGCTCTTTCTACAAGACTACGCATTGGAATGCAACGGTAAAACAACGCACAACTCTATCTGCAGTTAGTATTATAGTAAGGAACTCCATGGCATGGCTATATGTATTCTAATGGGGTGGCACACGCAAAGCTGTGAGCAGATGGCGCTGGGGTCGGATGATCTTTTTTTTTTGTTGATGGTCCCCCACGAATGAAAACGCCAAGTTTTTTTTTGCTTTCGGTCTGAGACCGATATGGCCAATTTAGCGCCGAGAGTTGTAAAAAACACCTGTTTGACAGTTCTTAATTCAAACCTAAGATCAGACGACTAGCGCCCTCTGCCGGGATAAAAAGTTAGTGTTCCTCCTCATTGTTGCCGTTGTTCATTGCCGTCGCATTGATCTTCATGTTCTCTCTTTTCTCTTTTCAGTTCTTTTCAATCCCTCCTATCCTTCTTACCTTCGTGAGCGCTTCTGTTTCTATGCCCGTGGTACGACTAATAGATCCTCTCAACAACTAATGCTAAAATGTCCTTCTCACACATCTTCTAAATATAATGAATCTTTCACTGTCCATGCAGTGCGGCTCTGGAACAACCTTCCACACAATATACGAGCAAGTCAGACTCTCAGCGTATTCAAGAAACGAGTAAAAGAGCACTATTTATCCTCTGTATAGAAAAGTATATGTATTTGTGTATTATATGTTTATATATTTCGTATCTAAGTATATGTTTATGTATTTTGTACTTATGTATTTATTAAGATGTATTTTATGTTAAGTATATTATATGAAATCTACTTTATTATTATCAATATTCAAATTGTAGTACTGATTTTACTTTCTGTTTCTCTTTACTTTGTACACTTCACTACCTTAAGCTATGTACTTTCCTCTCCATTGAGGTCTGTCGGGAGAAAACTCTTGCAGGGTTAGACTCACCTTAGTATATAATTGTATAATATCTGTTTTGTAATGTAATTTCTCTTGTGTACTGAATAAATAAAATAAATAAATTGTTATACTAGCTGTCGCTAGCGTAGCCGTTGGTTTCGGCTAGTTCCGATTCCATCCAGTTGCGTGGTGAACAAAATTCAATAAATAGTAAAATGTCATACTGTTGTTCAATATAGCTATGAAAAATAGCCTACTGTGAGTTATTCAGCTATCTAAATACATCACACAGCTAAAATAGCTCTAATAAAGAGGTAAAGGCTTTCGACCTGGTGGTCAAATATTGCGAGAGTCCTCAAGCAAGCCAAATGGGCAATAACGACAACCCAAGACAGATCAACTTGCAGCTGTTAAGTGAAGAAGAAGAAGATTCAGCTATCTTAATAAATAATCGTAATCGGTCCAGCTGTTCTGAAATTTAAATTTAATAAAATACCTACAACATACCTAACTTAATTTTGTGTATAATTTTGTGTAATCTATACATCGCCTACTTTCAGACGACGGTTCATATCCAAACTTTAGGCCTCTCTCTTCCAACACGTTACCTCCCACTGTGCAAAATTCCACACTTAAACGGTCGGCCAGGGAGGTACTAACGTTCAAATAGATCCGGATATATGGAGACACAGGTATACGGTATTTTAAGAATTTCCGGATATCCGGACATTATGTGTTGATTCTACACAACACACTTCTTCAATACAACATTCAAACTAATTAAGTAAAAGTAGATAAAACACTATTACCGGATAACCGGACATCATATCCAAATAAATAGTAGCATAAATGTTATTCTGGGTATAACTGCGTAGGTACCTAATTTGGTTAAAATCGGATAGGCCGTTTCTGAGATTAAAACAGTAACAAACAAACAGACAAAGTTTTTAAAAACATTAAAATCGTGGTTAGCTACCGATTTTGAAACGGCCTGCATTTTTTTTTCTAGATATAATTAAATTATAGATTTTTTATCGCTACAGATTTATAATATGTATAGATTATATACCACAGACCATATAGGTAGACGGAACTAACTATTATCTATTACATCTAGGTAATTAAAACCCCAAACCCTAAACTCTAATTTTAGTTTATATTATCTGTATGTATGTTAGTCTATAAGGTATATATTTATATGAATAATTATTAAATGTCATCTTCATTTTTATATTGGTATCTCGGTTACTGCGATACAAGCTGTGCTTAGTGTGGAACTGATTTATAATGTAATTTGGGAAATGTTTAATAAGTTTCATAATAATAAATAAAAATATTTTATTTATTTTATTTTTTTATTACCTACCTAATTATGTACGGTGGCGCAGCACTAGCAATATTATGTACCTAGTTCTAAATAGGTACATAATTATAATGACTGAATTTGAATTTACTCGTATTTGTTTACATCGGACAGTTTACTCGACTGCCGCTAATGGAAGTTCAAAATGCATTCGAATAATTTGTTTTTGTTGATTTTCGTGCACACATTCTCTATTTTGCATGCGTTTGAAACATTTGTAAGTAAACCATTATTTTAAAAGGAAGGTTACAAAGTTTTTGGAATTTATACATTGTGATTATTGACGCAAAGAAGAATTCGTAAAATCATCAAAAAAAAAATAGAGGCCTTAGGGCGACCTAAAAGGTCTAGCATTAGGCGAGCTACATCCATCCAACCATATAGGTACGCAAATAAGAAGAATCAAAATGTGACACAAGGAAAGTATACTACACATTATTAAGGTCTGCTGATGAGAATTATTATTATTTACACATTTAGCTTTGTTTTAAAATTAATTTATTATTGCATAGAGTATTGTCAGGTAAGATCGGATACGGGGGAAGACCGTATAACTCAAATATCTCCCAAAATAGATGACATTGCAACTGCCGGGTGCCACAGATCGGTGCGGGGGTGCGGGGTAAATTGCTCTTGTGAACATCGTGGCTAACACTTAAAAAATATCAACGAACACCGTGGATAATACTAAAAAAAAATAACTATTTTGGGAGATATTTGAGGCACACGGTCTTTCCCCCGTATCCGATCTTACCTGGCTATACTCTATATGTTACAAATTTCAGAAACACGATGGAAAAATTATTTTGGAATCTCACACTGGATGTAGAGGACCTAAGCGCCGTGATTGTGCCAATGTAACATATACGAAGAATGGTGAAACAAAACTTATTATGGATGTTGTTGTTAAAGAAGATTTTGTGTTAGCAAGTGTAAGTGTCGACGCATTTGAAGGACACGCCACACAAAAAAACGCCGCCATCTAAAGGCAGCAGTTAGAAACAATTGGTTACGTGTAGCGCGTGGCTTCAAGAGGCGGCGTTTTAAGTAAGACAAAGAAGATCGAGCAAAAATATTTAGTCTAACACTCGTATTTATAGTCAATTCTAAGTAATTCCTTGTTACATACACAGACACATTACTTAGAATGTGTCTGTCACATTCTCGTTGACGTGAAACATCACTAATAAGATAGAGACAGGGCATTACTTCGACAAAGTAATCACTTTGATTCGTCTATAAATACGGGGGTTAGACCAGTCTTCTTTTTACGCAATTCTTACAACTGTTTATACTCTTTCTTAAATAGGTATGCATGGTTGGTTGTGTAAAAAATTTATTTAAATATTGTTTTAGGGTAAAATGGAAGCATATTCTTCAGAGAATCTAATATTTAGATATCGGGCAAAAAACCCATGCAATCATTTTATGATAAAAGTTATTTATCGATCAGTGATGAATATAACAGACACCTGCGTGGTTAAAACAGTAAGTAGCATTGCTTTTAAATGAGGAGTAAATTTGTTCGGTTTACTTGACTTTCGAAGATAATATAAGCTCAAACAGCTGTCTAGAAACATGACTTGGTTTCATTTTATATTTTTTATCCTATTTATATAAAAATGAATGATTGATTTGGTAACAATAGTGATATATTCCACCTCCAATCTTACAAAAAACTATGCCTAAGAGTTTTCCTTTTATTTTTACTAATTAACCCTTTTTTTAGCTGAAAAAAGGGGAAATAAGTTTAACATATTTTTCTATTAGGTACCTATCTAATTAAATTATGCACAAAAACTCAGAATCGGTTAATGTTACGGGGTGGAAACGAGGTTTTTATTTTAACCTTCATTGTATGAAGAAGTACTCTCGACAAGCGTCCTTTTTACCCGACTGCGCGACGCAAAGAAGGGTTATGTGTTTATCAGTCTATGTATGTATGTTTGTTCCTATGTGGCGCTCCAGAGGCCAAACGGCTGGACCGATTTTGATGATTCGCACGTCAATCGATTCGTCTCAATCCTGGGAGTGTCACTGAAGACATGACATTTATCAAAATTCAAAATGGCGTCCACCAGCCGCCATATTGTAAAAAAGAAAAAAAGAAAAATTGTCTGACTATGTCGAGTGGGGTATCGTCGAATAGGTATTTGAAAACCATTTTTAGGTTTCCTTGATCATTTTTCATTTAGTTCAACTATTTGAGATCTACAACGACTTAAAGTTGGTTAAGAAAACAAAAGTTGACTGACTATATCAAGTGGGGTATCGTTGAATAGGTATTCAAAAATCATTGTTAGGTTTCTCTAACCATTTTTCATTAAATGTGTATATTATGAGCTAGATTTTAGGTTGTCAATGGGTCCCGACTGTTAAAGTCGCTATGTTCTGTGACTACTGGACTAGTTTTATTTTCTTTTCAGTTTTTATTATAATATATGTTTTTATTTAAAGTTTTTTTAAGCAGGCGGGTTTTTTAAATTTTTATTTATTAAATTAACTAATTATTGGTATCGATATTGTTTGCAGGGTCATTACGTGGCTAACTTTAATGTGAAAGATATGTATGAAAAATTCTATTCGAATTTTCCATTCACTGCAGGAAATATAACTGTGTTTACAAGATACTACGGATATAATTGTAATTTTGTATGTTCCAACACCGTTATTTTATTTAAAAATAAATAGTTGTTTGCTTCTCACTAGATTTTTCTTGACTTGACTTCACTTGACTCGACTTTTTAAGTGTTTCCTACACTTGAATGGCTGATTATTTGAATAAATACTTTTGAAAAGCATTTCCTTGAAATAATTAATGACTACCTACACTTGTCTGATCATTTATGTATTTTTGTAAAATTATTAACGTTTGTTTTCGATCAATAGTAGCCAACTGCCTGTTTTCATTCAGAAAAGAATCACATAGGTAATTTGATTTGATAAACGAAGAGGCTCTTTTCTCAAATTTTTAAATATTCTCATTTGCCTTATGGCATCGCAGTTCAGCCTTTCTACAAGACTCCATACGCATTCGAATGCAACGGTAAAACAACGCACGGAGATATTTCCGGCAACGGCATCATATCTCTAGATCCAGGCTGCGTATTTTATACGGCTCTTCTAACTCTATCTGCTGTTAGTATCATAGAAAGAAATTCCATGGCTAGGTATATGTATTCTTAAAGGTGTAGTGGGGTAAATCTGAAATAACTTATTAAATGGGGTAAATCCTAATTTATTAAAAAATGGATTTAATGTCACTCTGATTAAAGGTCTATTCTGTATTTACCCCACTTTCTGAGTTACCCCAGTACACCTTATTATATAGGTACCCCAGACCATAGGTAGACCAAACTAACTATTATCTTTTACATCAAGGTAATAACTTACCTAATTATGGCCGACGGAGTAGCAATAGTAGTATTATATAGTTCTAATGACTGAATTCGAATTTACTCTTATTTGTTTACATCGGACAGTTTATTTGACTGTAGCTAATGGAAGTTTAAAATGCATTCGAATAATCTGTTTTTGTTGATTTTCGTGCACACATTCTCTAATTTGGATGCGTTCGAAACATTTGTAAGTAAACCATTATTTTAAAAGGAAGGTAACAAAGTTTTTGGAATTTATACATTGTGATTATTGACGCAAAGATGAATTCGTATAATCATCAAAAAAATTTAGCCTTTAGGGCGACCTAAAAGGTCTAACATTAGGCGAGCTACATCCATCCAACCATGCAAAGAAGAAGAATCAAAATGTCATACAAAGAAAGTATACTACACATTATTGAGGTCTATTGATGAGAATTATTATTATTTACAGATTAGGTTTTATTTTAAAATTAATTTCTTATTGCATACATAGTTACATATTTTAGAAAAACGATGGAAAAATTATTTTGGAATCTTTCACGGGATGTAGAGGATCGAAGCGCCGTGATTGTGCCAATGTAACGTATACGAAGAATGGAGATACAAAACTTACTATGGATGTTGATGTTAAAGAAGATTTTGTGTTAGCAAGTGTAAGTGTCGACGCATTTGAGGGACACGCCACACAACAAAACACCCGCCATCTAAAGGCAGCAGTTAGAAACAATTGGTAACGTGTGGCGCGTGGCTTCAAGAGGCGGCGTTATAAGTAAGACAAAGAAGATCGAGCAAAAATATTTAGTCTAACACTCGTATTTATAGTAAATTCTAAGTAATTCCTTGTTACAGACACAGACACATTCTCGTTGACGTGAAACATCACTACTAATAAGAGCGAGACAAGACAAGGACAGGACATTACTTAGATAAAGTAATCACTTAGATTCGTCTATAAATACGCGTGTTAGACCAGGGAGGCTACTGCGGTAGTTCCGTTGACATCAACTCGATGCCGACGCGGTAGTTTGACATCTTTGACAGCGGGGTTTTCAATTTTTACACCGCGAATCCATGGCCGTCAGCCGTTGATTTGAAGATTTTCGTTCAAAAATCTCATTTTCATTCATACAATTTGGCGTCGGAATCGGCATGAGTAATCGACGCGTCGATTTGGAATTTTCGCGGTGCGAAATTCGGCTGTCAACTGTCAAATGAATTCGATGCCGATGCCGACGGAACAACCGCGGTAGCCTCCCAGTCTTCTTTTTACGCAATTCTTACAATTGTTTATACCCTTTCTTAGATACTTTTGTGCATGGTTGGTTGTGTACAAACTTAATTTAAATATTGTTTTAGGGTAAAATGGAAGCATATTCTTCAGAGAAACTAATATTTAGATATCGGGCAAAAAACCCTTGCGATCATTTTATGATAAAAGTTATTTATCGATCAGTGATGAATATAACAGACACCTGCGTGGTTAAAACAGTAAGTAGCATTGTTTTTAAATGAGGAGTGAATTTGTTCGGTTTACTTGACCTGACCTGAAGATATCAGCT
The DNA here is from genome assembly GCA_958496205.1 of Idaea biselata. NCBI lineage: Eukaryota > Metazoa > Arthropoda > Insecta > Lepidoptera > Geometridae > Idaea > Idaea biselata. Next base: position 9,120,238 of record OY292397.1, read on the forward strand.
CAAACATCTGTCTAGAAACTTTATTAGGTAGTAAGGTAAAAAGGATAAAAATTCTAATATTAGATTAGATTTTTTATCCTTTTTACCTTACCATAAAATAAAAATATTTTTATTGTTTTTATTATTAGTTAGGAAGTAATAAGGTAGTAATTACTTCCTAATACATTATTTTTTATACTTTAAACGGAGGGGATTACACAAAGAAAAATCTCTTTTCCACCTCCAATTTTACAAAAAACTAGGCCAAAGTATTTTCTTTTTATTTTTACCAATCACCCTTATTTTTTAGCTGAAAAAAGGAGAAATAAGTTTAACATATTTAAATTATTAAGTTTTCTATTAGGTAATTAAGTATGCACAAAAACTCCAGAATCGGTTAATGTTACGGGATGGAAAAGAGATTTTTATTTTAACCTTCGTTGTATGAAGAAGACGCTTGACTTGTCCGTCGAGCGAGTGGGCTATTCTAGGGTAGTCAAGCGTAGATATTATAATCATTGGTATCGATATTGTTTGCAGGGTCATTACGTGGCTAGCTTTGATGTGAAGGTTTTGTATGAAAAATTCTATTCGAATTTTCGATTCGCTGAGGGAAATATAACTGTCTTTACAAGATACTACGGATATAATTGTAATTTTATATGTTCGAACACAGTTGCTTTATTTAGAAATAAATAGTTGTTTGCTTTTCACTTGATTTATCTTGACTTGACTTAACTTAATACCACATTGTTTTTTTTCTTAAGAGGACAGTCTCCATACAAACGTAGTCGACGTTTTCCTCCCTGGAAAACGTCGACTACGTTTGTACGAAGATATTAGAGCAAATATGTTTATGCCATAAAACCTATATCTATCTTTAATTTTTATTCTAATTAGAAAGTGAAAAAAATCAAAAGGTAGATGCATAGTCATGACAGATATAGGTTTTATGGCATAAACATATTTGCTCTAATGTCTTTATCCAGGGAGGAAAACGTCGACTACGTTTGTATGGAGACTGTCGTGGACTATGTTTGCATGGAGAATGGACACTGTCCTCTTAAGTGTTTCCTACACTTGAATGATTGATTATTTGAAGAAATACTTTTGAAAAGCATTTCTTCAAATAATTATGACTTCACTTGTCAAATTATTTATTACAGGTCAAATAATAAAGAATTATTATTTGACCTGATAATAAATAAAGAATTTTTATTATTTGACATTATAATTTGACTTCACTTTGACTTATTTTACAAAAGTACATCATCTATGTATACTTTTGTAAAATAATTAACTCTTGTTTTCGATCAATAGTAGCCAAGTAAATAATGTTATTATCGAACTAGCTGTGCCCGCGACTTCGTCAGCGTTTTTCGGACTACCTACCCATCGCTGTGCAAAAGTCTACACTTGAACGGATAACCAGGGAAGTCTGTTGCTGAACAGAAGAGAATCATGGCACAGTCTATTTAAGTGTAGATTTTGCACAGCGCAGCGGTAGGTAACGTGTTGCATGCTTATTCGCATTACTTATTATAAGAAGTAGCCTTTATCGAAAATATAAAAAAAAAATCAAAACCCGACTTCGAAAAAAAGGACAAAACAATAAAAATAAGCTCTCCTACATACAGTGCAACCGACTTATCTGTTATGTAAGCTGAAGTCGGGCAGCTTAACTACATGATATCTTTTTTATTACGTGGGTAATGCGCCTTATGCACCGTCAGGCCGCTCTCGTTGGGCTCCCTACCATAGGTTTATAATCTAAGCCCTCATGGTGTCCTTCGCTCCACAAGTGTCGAGGCCAGTGGGAATTCCTTATGGACTACATCCTGACAACGGTGGCCTTTCCAAGCCTCATCTCTGCCTCTGCCCGATAGACAATCTCTCTCCATCTTCCCTCCCTCGGCATGGTCACGCCACCGTCTCGAGGTCCCCAAAGCCGGTGATAAAGCCCCCCACCGAGTTCACCACCAGAGGCTGAGGTGATTTTTTATAGTGGTTGTCTTCCACGCGGCCCCTTTCTTGCGGAAAGGACCCCGAGCCCGCTGACGCGGGATTACGGATTAGAAGCCAGGCAAGCCCGGTTTCCCACGTCGTGCTCCTCTTGGTTTGCAGCTACTGAGTCCCCTCACAACGGCAAGGTGGACGACCATCTGGAGGGCAAAACGTAACGTCGTGTCCGGGACTCGGGACTCGAACGCGCAGCCCTCGAATCGGAAGCCATCATTCGGCTCGGCAGGCCACCGTTTCTTAAAAAGGGAGTGCGGTCTGTGATACAAACGCGGAACCCTCGACTCGGAATCCACAGCTGCCATCGTGCCACGTAAACTACATGCAATCTGAATCTACCCAGTAAAATTTCCCGATTACAGCTATATTTTTTAATCATTTTTATTGCATCTTCGACTGCCACTAAAAATTATCAAAATTGCTATTACTGTTGCGTTAAAGTTACGGTTACAACTTTAATCACTGAGGGATTTTTGAGAAGGTGGTTTCAGGAGGTCCATCAATTTGTACCTAGTTCTTTATAAGCCGATTCTATTGATGAAAGTCCAAAAATTAGTAATTTACAGCATTGTGGGATGCTATTCTGCTTATCATTCCGAACGTTCTCATCAGATCTTCACCAACAATTTATGGGACCAACTTTCCAAATAAAAAATAAATGATCGAAACGGACTTTATTTGCCGGAGTACGGTGTGAACATATTCACATACAAACAGTATGCGGCTAGAATTGAGCACCTCCTGTTTTTTTTAAAGTCGGTTAAAAACAGCCATTATAAAGAATTTCCGTATGTCCGAAGGATCCGGATATGTGGAGGTCTCTCCACATATCCGGATCCTTCGTATACCTGTCTAGGTATACGGTATTTTAGAAATTTCCTGAAAAAAAAAACTGGATATCCGGTTTTTTTATTTTCGACCGGATATCCGGTTAATCATGGGTTGATTCCACACAACATATTTCTTCAATACAACATTCAAACTAATTAAGTAAAAGCAGAAAAAACTCTTTATCCGGATAACCGGATTAAATATCCGGATAAAAAATAGCCTATATGTTAATCGGAGTCTAAAGCTATCTGCATACCAAATTTGGTTAAAATCAAATAAGCCGTTTCTGAGATTAGCGGGCACAAAGGCACACACAACCAGATAAACATAAACAGACAAACAGACAACCAGAAAAACAGAAAAATAGGTTCTGCTGCGTTAATAGATACCCATACAATTTATATTTTTTTTATATCTTCCAAAAACAGACACCGCTGAGTTACGATTTTATTATATGTATAGAAGATTAATAATGGTGCATTTTATCAGTAGGGTTTTCGAAGGCAGTTTATCACATAGAAAATTGGATCGTTTGTATAGTATTTGTATAGGCTATGTTTGGTATGAAAATAAACTCGTAGATAATATACCAGTTAGGTAAATATGAGAGCCATATAATCAGACTATTTGCCTACTACTATTAGGTATAATTATTGATGAACAACTACGATCTAGATCTACGTAAGTAGGTACCTAATACACATGGACGCGGGCGCAACATTATATATAAAATGGGGTTATTATAGTGTATTTAACTTTATAATGATTTATTCTAATTGACTGCCAATAGTTTATGCCTAACATAGTTTATTTCACTACATTGGAAGTTGAAGATGAATTTGAAAACTCTCATTTTGATCATTTCCATACACTCATTGCCAATTTTGTGTGCGAAGGAAACTTTTGTAAGTATCTATCTTTATATACCTATATTTTGTATTTATTTAAAAGATGAAGGGTAAGAGATGATTTAAACTAGAACTTGCCGGATCTGGGCAGTGTTCGAATCGTACTTTTGTATACTTATAGATAGCTTTTGTACTAGGTATATTATTGTATGCTCGAAACGAGTAGACTGTGCACTAATATAGTACATATTTAAGATCAAGTAGGTAACACAGTTAAAACACACACACAAAACTATAAATTTTTCTTAGTATTTGTTTTGCATGTTATCCGTGCCGTGTCCGTGTCCAAAGCAAAAACTGTTTTCATACAAAAGTAACTCGGCTCGGACACGGCCCGGTCCCGGTGTCTTGTCTAATATAGAATCATGTCCAACGGTAAACTGTAACCTGAAATTATTCAAATATTTAATTTATATATCTGTGTGTTGCTATTTGTAAAAATAGCAACACAGACTGGATGGCTGATTATTATTATTGAAGTTCTTTATTTCTTTTTTTTTCAGAAGGACGATGGACGATTAATTTTGGAAGAACATACAGGATGTAAGGGATCTAAGCGTCGAGATTGTTCTGTGAACACGTATTCGAAAAATAGCGATACAAAACTCACAACAGAAGTTGAAGTTAAAGAAGATTTTGTGTTAGCAAGTGTAGGTAATAGACACAGATATGGACATAACTTTTATTTATTAAATACTAGCTGCGTCCCGCGGTTTCACCCGCGCAAGTCCCGATCCCGTGGGAATATTGGGCTTATGTTACTCAGGGTAAATGTAGCTTTCTAATGGTGAAAGAATTTTTGAAATCGGTCCAGTTGTTTTTGAGTTTATTCATAACAAACATACCTACAGACACACACACACACACACAAAGAAATATAAATCTTTCCTCTTTATAATATTAGTATAAAAGACTAGTAAAAAAAAAGGTTACCAGGAAAAAAAACATCATAATTCACTACAATAATTAAAATTATAAATTCCAAACTGACTCCCTAGGTGTGGTACATACCCAAAAGGCTGGCTGCATTGCCTCTTTGGATAGTACCTAATTCCTATTCGTTGGCCAAAGTGGTCACCAGTAGCTAAAACTAATAGTTTTGTTAAGCTTAGCTCCGCATAGTTGAGTTTTTTCATACATTGAGTCCACCGCAAACTCGCGCCACTTCTTGAAACAGCTAAGGTAAACTAACTTAGTTAAATTGTCGGTGTACGCTAAACAACTTTTGTTTTTTGTATTTATCAAAGCTTTATAATATAAAGGTACGAGTTGGCAACGAGCGGCATGAGGCGGCAGCGGACGACGTGTCGGGGCTGCAACAACAAATACTAAAAACAAAATAAAACAAATATTTAAGAGGGGCTCCCATACAATACCATACAAACGTATTTCATAAACAACAAAGGAATTTTATTTACAATGTGAGGTCGCTTCTGATTGGTCAGGACAAATCGAGTAGGTCATTGAATTCAAAATGGCTGCCCTGTCTGTCAAATATACCAGTCTGCCTTCACTTGCCAAAGAGTTTCTTATAAGTTTCAGATTTTGTTTGTGCCAAAGTTTTTTTTTCATGTTTTTTTTTAGTGTTGTTGTCGTATGACGGGAGTAAGCATCGAAGCTAAATATTTTACATTTTCTAATTAAATTTAAAAATTGGTTGTTGTAAACCATTTTAGGGTTCCGTACCCAAATGTGATAGTGGTACGGAACCCTTCGTGCGCGAATTTCACACTTGGCCGGGTTTTTATGTATTGCTATGAAACTCCCTACGTAGTCAGCGACACGAAGCCAGCAACGCGTCGTCGAGCGAGCGTAGGGAATTTTATAGATATACATAGAAACCAATAGTGTCGCTGCGACACGTGTCGTCCGCTGCCGCCTCATGTCGCCCGTTGCCAACCGTTACCTTGAGAGGGCAGTCTCCATTCTCTTTCTCCATACGTAGTTTACATTTTCCTCCCTGGATAAACCATTAGAGCAAATATGTTTATGCCATAAAACCTATATCTGTCATGACTATGCATCTACCTTTTGATTTTTTTTTATTTTTTAATATTATTCTAATTAGAAATTGTCAAAGTTAAATTTATCCAGGGAGAAAAGTGTAAACTACATTTGTATGGAGAAAGAGAATGGAGACTGTCCTCTTAAATACCTAAACTTTTTTTTTTAAATTTAAAGTTATATTAGCAGTGTTTTATTTTGCTTTATTTTTAGGGTAAAATGGAGGGTTATACTAATGGAGGTATTCTAATGTTCCGGTATCGAGCCAAAAACCCTTGTGACCATTTTGTCATTAAAATTATTTTTCGAGCAGTAATGAACATAACAGACGGCTGTGTTGTTAAAAAAGTAAGTACAATCTCGATGAAATCACCTTAACCTGATGAGATGGTTTAAGACGTAACTTGTTCATCTAGAAGTTAATATAATGACAGCCAGCGCCCTTCGCCACGACTGGCGGGTGACAAGCCGAAGCCCAAATCAAATCAAAGTACGGTTATTCATTTGGATATTAGCAAGATATCTCTTAGAAACGTCTGCAACGCAGAAGGTTGCGGGTTCGATTCCCGCCGGCGACATGTATTTATCCTGACCATTAACATTTGGTTTTGGTTCTGGGTGTGTCTATATAATGTATCAAATCTATTTACAAAAAATAAGTATATAATGTAAGTAGGTATATCCGCTGTCTAGTAACCATAGTACACGCCTAGTTGAATCCTGCAATATGTATTTACTTATACTTTTTGCGTAGGTTTATTTATTTAATAATTCAGTACACAAGAAACACAAGAATAAAAGACATACCTAATGTAAATGAATACTAAGGTATATCTAACCTGCCGAGAGTTCTCTGCCGATAGACCTCAAGTGAAAGGAAATAACAATAAGGGAAGGTAATAAAGTGTACAGAGACAAAGGAGAAAAGTACAAATTTTACAAATCCCTACAAAACCAAACTAAAATGCAATAAAATAAGAAAACCATACTTATACCTAAATAGTAAATATACAATACACATATATAAATCTAAATAAACAACCATATCTTAACCATATCTTTTTGCCAACAGGGTCATTACTTTCTTAAATTCGACGTGAGCGACATGTACCACAAATTCCACGAAAATTATCCAATTGTGACGGGAAATTTGACTGTTAAAACAAGCTATTTCGGATATAACTGTAACTTTATTTGTTCGACAACAGTTATTAATTTTAGGAATGCCTAAATAAATATTACTTATAATAACTGCGTTTTTAATTTTGAGTAGATGATATATAAAGAACTGTCAGCATAAAAGACCCGATGACCACATTCATATTGAAATTAAATGTGGTCATGTTTTACATCCCACAAATTATGATAAGCTATTTTGAAAATGAATGTGTCCGTCAACTTTGATGCTGTCAGTTCTTACTTGGAAATATATTTTTTGCCAAATCGTATAAAGAGCGAATACAGAATCACCCAAATGTCCTTGCACAAACATTGATGAACGACGAACTGAGAAGACGGCGATTGAAACGCGGTATACCACAGGATTTCCTAAAATAAATAATAACATTTACCGATAACTAGGAGCGACAGGGGTTGCTTACCTAGCATGCCATGATAACGAAGATGTCATACAGCTTAATGTCCCTAACAAGGAGACAGATCGCAGTACTAAAAGACAAAAAAATATATATATAATTAGCCTACCTGATGCACCCTGTGGTTTCACTCGAGTATGAAAATATATTAAAAGTAATAAATAAAAAATAATAATAATAAATAACCTAACCTAACCTAACCCATGTTATATGCTTAGGAGAGCATTGGCAAAACGTAGAGGTAGAGACCTACACATCAAGTTTCATTACAATCGGTTTAGTAGTTTTTACGTAAAGAAGTAACAAACATACCTATACACACGTATAAACACACCCAAACCTTTAATTTTACTAGCAGCGCCCCGCGGTTTTATTTATTTTTATTTAATAGGAAAACAAATAGTTATACATAACAGCTTAAAAACTAAAAAGGACATACTAAAACCAGTTACAGTTTTACCCACGTAGTCCCGCTATTCTCGCGGGATGTTTCATCACAATCAGTGCAGTACCTAGTTTTTACGTGAAGAGTAACAAACATACTCGTTTCTTCACTTACACTAAACTTTCACATGCTACTAATATTATAATGAAAGGTTTTTGTGTAAGTAAGAGGGTAAACCTTGGGTTAAACAGTATATTTGTTACTCCTTCCCCAAAAAAAAACTACTAAACCGATTGCCATGAAACTTAGTATGCAGATAGCAGGAGATTTAAATTAACTAATAAACTACTTTCTATTTCGATGTTCTCGCGGGATCTGAACTTACGCGGGTGAAACTGCGGGACGCAGATAGTTTATAATATTAGTAGGATTTTAGGGGTCACATTATTAGAGCTTAGAGCTTTTACCGAACTGTTTCTCTAAAGAAAGATAAGGCCCATCCCCATTCGTAGTGTAGGTTCGAATCACACGGGCCTCATCACTCATCCAACCGTTTTCATTTCGTGTTTTCCAATCAACTTTGTAAATTTCCTCCGCAATATGAATGAAGATAAACAATTAATTGTATTAAATAGTATCTAATGTGTTTTTCACATAATATTCTGCTCCTCCGTCGTTCCCTCATTGATGAGGATCGTGACCCCTGGTTCGCAATCTGGCAGGCCTCTTCCTCCAGTGAACTCTGTTGGTGGCCTGATGAAGAACCGTGCTAAGAGGTATCTCCAGTTGTCACATACATTTACGAATAAATCATTTCTAATATCTTTTTGGTACACAAGAATCAATATTAATTTACAACATCAATCTAAACTCATTCTATCTTATTATATTTTTAGGTAGGTAGGTATTTTAGCGAAACAAGTATGATCTAGCTAGATTTAATACCTACCTAGGTGGGCAAAATCACTAAATAAGCAGTAGATACCAATTACAAGGTAATGACTGCATCCAAATTTATTTCAAACGGTTTACATCTATCTAACACAGTTTTTATTCTGTACCGCTTACTGAAAGTCAAAAATGAATTTGTTTTTGTTAATTTTTATAAATTCATATTTGTTCTTAGAAGCTTTGGAAACTTTTGTAAGTATTGTATTTATATTTATTTATTTACTAGGTATCTAGTTTTCTATCATTATAGCTCAATAATACAGTGCGAGCTAGCGTGCGAGATACTTAGCTAGTAGACAGAGCGTGGGTGGTAACTGGCACACTAAAAACCGGCACATGTGCAAGTGCAAATGCATTACACTGTAACGAATTTTCCATGAGAAACTGGTACAGATTCAATTTTAGTACTAGGCATGCCTTTTAAGTTCTGTCGTTTGTATATTTGCCGCCAATTTTAAAATTAGAACTTTTCAAAATTCAAATTTGTTAGAATTTCGAATATCAAAACAATTGAAAGCAGTAGGATTAATGCAATTGTTTAGTCACAGCGTTGGTTTGAATCTGTCAGGTCACGTACGAAAATGAATTTTACTAAGGAAAATGTTCGTGCAATAATTTTCTATAACTTTCGAAGAGGCCTCACGCGACTTCAGTGTTTCGAAGAGTTAACATCTGTATTCCATGATGAAGTCCCATGTCTGCGGACCATCGAACGCTGGTACTTGGAATTTGAGCGTGGACATACCACACTTAGTGACAAATCTCGTGAAGGACGTCCAAAATCCGCCTTCACTGAAGATAACATCGTTGCTGTGAGACAACTAATCGTCGAAGATCGTCATGTGACATATCGAGAGATAGAGGCGTTATTAGGCATCTCAGGGACAACCATTCAAAAGATATTGCATGAGGCGCTTGGTGTGAGAAAACTAGTTTGCCGTTGGATCCCGCATTTGCTTTCCGACGATCATAAGGCGGCCCGCGTCAGAAAACTCTTCAGAGGTTCAACCGAGGAGAGTCAAATCACGTCTACGACATCATCAGTGGTGACGAATCTTGGATCTATGCCTACGATCCTGATTCCAAACAACAATCTACAGTCTGGGTTTTCCAAAACGAGCCAAAGCCGACTAAAGTTGTTCGCTCTCGAAGCACTTCAAAGAAGATGGTGGCTACGTTCGTGGCGAAAACCGGTCATGTTGCGACGATTGCACTTGAAGATCGTAGAACGGTTAATGCGGAGTGGTATACCACAGTTTGTTTACCACAAGTCATCGCCGAACTTCGGAAATCTAGCCCAAAGCGACGCATCATCCTGCACCATGACAACGCAAGCTCACCACCGCTCGTCAAACGATTGAGTATTTGAAGCAGGAAAACGTAGAAATTCTTGACCCTCCTCCATACAGTCCTGACCTAAGCCCTAACGATTTCTTTACATTTCCTAAAATTAAGAAAACTCTTCGTGGTCAAAGGTTCCAGTGCAGTGAAGAAACGGTCGACGCTTTCAAGTCAGCCATTTTGAACACCCCCACTTTGGAGTGGAATAAATGGAATAAATAACTGGTTCGAGCGAATGGAAAAGTGTATTAAACTTCGTGGTGAATACTTTGAAAAACAATAAAAGGTACTATAAGGTTATATAGTTTTTTTTTTCTTCATACGACAGAACTTTAAAGGCATGCCTCGTTAGTGTGCCTGTTTGCATCGTACTGATTAGGTATGTAGTTGGAAACTGGTTTCACAACACAAAATACTCGCACGTATAGTACGAGTTAGCGTCACCGTCCACGGCAGCGTAGCATACGCGTCATTTGCAGCTCGGGGTGCACCGACGACGTGCAGCTTGCATGCAGTTTTCATACAAAATCACGAAAATGTGTCCACGGCGGCTGCAAATGTCGCGTGCACCCCGCGCTGCAAAATACGCCTGGACACCGTCCACGGCGGCGTCATTTGCAGCTCGGGGTGCACCGACGTGCTGCTTGCATGCAGTTTTCATACAAAATCACGAAAGTGTGTCCACGGCGCTGCAAATGTCGCGCGCGCTGCAAATGTCGCCCGAGCTGCAAAATACGCCGAGCCTGCCGTGCTGCATGTCGTACGCCGGGCGTAGGCGTATTTTGCAGCTCGGGGTGCACGCGACATTTGCAGCGCCGTGCATGCATATATATTATACAGGGTGTTTCGACGAGGGGGTATTAAGCCGAAAGGGGGTTGTTCTAGAGGTCTAGGCGAACAACTTTTATTCTACGACTTTTGGAAATTCGAACTTTTTTTTCGAAAATTTTAAAGTTGTACCTATCACTAAAAAACCGTTTTTGTAAAAAAAAGGCAATTAATGTTTAGATTGTAGTGGTCCAAACTAAATAAAAGGGCACCTTAAGGCCAATGACCTCAAACTCTAAAAAACAGCTTAGCTTAGCGTAGCTTACTTAGCTAGCTTAGCTCAGCGTAGCTCAGCGTAGCTTAGCTTAGCTTAGCTTAGCTTACTTAGCTAGCTTAGCTTAGTTTTGCCAGCTTGGCTTGGCTTGGCTTAGCTTGGCTTGGCTTGGCTTAGTTTAGTTTAGCTAAGCTAAACAAAGATTAGCTAGCTAAACTATGTATACATAGTTGTATGCCAAAACAACGTCTTCAACGTTCGACGACATAATTGAAAACGGTCGCGTGCATCCAATACGCCCATGCAGCCCAGGCTGCATTTTGTGACGCCCGTGCACCCTAGGGTGGGGTGCACGGGCGCCAAAATCGTATGGGGACGCGCCTCGTTGATAGGGTTTCGTACGCCGATGCAGCGCAGGGTGCACAGGCGTATAGGCGTATTTTGCAGCGACGCTGCCGTGGACAGTGACGCTTACTCGCACTATACGTGAGAGTATTTAGCAGCAGTAGCAGGCTAGCAATGGTACCAGGTATTAAGAACGCGGCGACTGTTACCATTTCCATATAAATATGAAAATAAAAATGAAAAAAAAAATGTTTCTCCGTTTTATTTTATTTCGAATGAATATTTTGGAAAACCTTGTGGTGGGGACCCTATGAAAGTAAAATTTTAATCCGAATAATATCGATATTAAGGTAGAAAACTAAATTTTTCATAATTTATTTTGGTATTAAATTTGTATGGAAATGGTAACAGTCGCCACGTTCTTAACTAGTCTCGACTAAAACCTACTATCAAGTAATTGTACAAAGAGGACACGCTCACTTTAGTTCTAGAGATAGCGTTGCCGAACTATCGATGGTTTTACTTTTTTGTTGTTTGTTGATTGTTGTTACAGTAGTCAAATCCAATACTATCGATAGTATCAAGTAATTTCGATATTGAACGTCTATACTATCGATAGTGTTGTAGTGTTTCGATACTATTGTATTGAACTTAGCTATCGATAGGTACTATCGAAAAGAGAATCGATACTATTGATTTGCCAAAACTATCGTTAGTGAACTATCGATAGGCTATCGATAGAGAAATATCGAACGCTAGTTCTAGACAACTAATTAGGACACCGCTAATGTTATTCCCAGAGGAATGATGCAGTCGGTGGAATTATTTTGGAATCACACATTGGATGCAAGGGATCTAAGCGACAAAACTGTTCTGACTGGACGTATTGGAATAGTAGCGCTACGCAAGTTAACTTGGAAGTTGATGTCAAAGAAGATTTTGTGTTAAAAAGTGTAGGTAATTGACCAATCACGTTGTGCTGATTACCAAGCCATTGCATCATCATCATCATCATCCGAGCGATGTTCCCGGTTGCATCCCTCTCGAGAGCCCGGGGTCCGCTTTACCAAGCCATTGACGACCTCTGTGGCGCGTCGTGCGAAAGCGTGACTGCAATGCAGGAGGTTGCGGGTTCGATTCCCGCCGGGTGCAAGTATTTATGCTTATCTATCTTCTTCTTATATATAAAAATGAAACGTTTTCCGTTGTCACGACATCACGCGTGAACGGCTGGACCGATTTCGATAATTCTTTTTTTGTTGTGAGCGCTATTGTCAGGAGAAGGTTCTTATGAAAGAAAAAATGCTAAACCGATTTTGTTGAATTTTATTTTTTTATACTAAACGACAGGACAACGTCTGTGGGGTCAGCTAGTAGAATATATATTTGTGTCTGGTCTGGGTGTCCCTCTATGAATAATATGTATGTATTTACAAAAGAAAAATAATAATAAATAAATAATAAATCATTTATTTCCACAAGTAATACATTAAAATTAAACACTATCTCTCCACACTAGGCGAAGCCTGTAACTTACAGGATGTCCCCAAAGATAGATTTATTTTTATAAACTTTACTTTCTGCTAAGTTTGAGCATCTGTGGTGTAAAAAAAATGTATGAAACCTGTCTGACCACTAGCTTAGTAACTTATGACAAAAAGTTATTAGTATACTACTGTTTTAGAATCCTTATGAAATAGGCAATTTTTTACAATAGTCGGTCAGGTTTCATACATTTTTTTTACACCACAGATGCTCAAACTTAGCAGAAAGTAAAGTTTATGAAAAATAAATCTATCTTTGGGGACATCCTGTAAGTTACTGCCTATAGTAATAAAAAAAAATCAACGTGATTTACAAACATCAATATTAGTGAACACATGGCGGAAAAAAAAACAATGCTATCGCTTAATCTGTGGACGTGATGCCCCGAAATGTGCAAAAAAGTAGGCATTTTTCAATTTTTACTAAAAAGTGACGTACAGCTCGAACCGTTTCAGATAGAAAAAAAAACGTATTCTGGGCAGCCAATCCTTCCCCGCAAGCCGCCCGTGCAGGGATATCCACTGGTCTCCGGACACCCTGTATATACAGGGTGCTCCGAGGAGGGGGTAATAAGCCGAAAGGGGGTTGTTCTAGAGGTCTAGACGAACAACTTTTGTTCTACAAATTTTGAAAATTCGAAATAGTTCTCGAAAATTTTGAGTTTAAAATTTGCATGAAAATCAGCTGTTTTTTAGAGTTTGAAGTCATTGGCCTTAAGGTACCCTTTTATTTAGTTTGGATCACTACAATCTAAACATTAATTGCCTTTTGTTACAAATACAGCTGTTTCTTTTAATGATACAACTTTAAAATTTTCGAAAAAAAAGTACGTATTTCCAAAAGTCGTAGAATAAAAGTAGTTCGCCTAGACCTCTAGAACGACCCCATTTCGGCTTAATACCCCCTCGTCGAAACAACCTGTATACATATGCACTCTTGGCTCTTTTTAGTGTATTTAAATGAAGTGTTTTGTTATGATTATATTTTTCCAAATAAGTGAGAGCCTAAGGTGTATATCGACGCTAAAAAGGCAATAAATGCCAAGCGGCGATATAATTATAATTATAAGAATGTGTTACTAATCTACCATCTTCTTTTTTTTAGGGAAAAACAGAGGGATTCACTTCTGGTAATAAAATTTTTAAGTATCAAGCGAAGAATCCTTGCGATCAGTTTATTATAAAATTCATTTTTCGATCATTTATGAACATAACAGATAAATGTGTGATTAAGAAGGTAAGTTTGGTTAGTAAACAAATAGGTATGGTAGAACAATTATTACTATTGTTCAAAAATGTGTAGCCGTAATTTTAACATAGTTGGTTCTTATTGAACATTTTTTCAACTTGGTTCTTCCTAACGTCTATGTTCATCATGTTATTTTATGGAAACTTCGAAACCCTACACTGCCCGTGTCCCGAAAAGGCACGCACTTGCCCAATTTTTTAAATGAAATGTTTTTTGGGTTATCTATTATAAAAACTTTCGAAAGTCGCATTGAAACCCGTTGCGTGGGAAAAAGACCGGAGAAAAAGACGAAAAGAAAAACCAATTTTAAAGTCGACTTAAGTATCTAAGAAAATGGTAACCGACGGAGACACACATCTCTTATCCCGAATATAGTCGAGGGTAAAAATAACGACTTATTATTCTATGTTTCAACTAATATTTGTTTTTTTTTGTCTACAGGGTCATTACAAGATGAATATTGATTTAAAAGACATGTATGAAAGGTTCTATGCTAATTTTCCAGTTTTTGCAGGAAAAATGACTATTAAAACTAAATATTACGGACACGACTGTAACTTTATCTGCACGACTACTGTCATTTCTTTTAAAAATAAATAAATGAATAACGTCCCATTTGTAATTATTTTAAAGTATGATTGAATAAGTATATTTAGTTAGTTACTTATAATAATAGATTTTTCTTATGTTTACTTATATATTATAATCTTAATTTGGTGCTTCTGTTTTCGCGATGTCCGCTAAACAATCGAAAAAAATGACAAAAAAAATATAATGAAGTAGCTGTCGATTACGGATTCACATGCGTTTCTACGAACTCGTTCCAGTGGAAAACGTTTTATTAACTATTCGCTGCTACCTGCCGTAGTTCACCCGCGTTAAGAGGAGTATATACGCCAACGACCTTGAAACTGAAAATCCCTGTCGGGCTCATCGAAAATTGTTGATTATTTCATGACGGAATGTCGTAGAACTTTTTTTTGTGCACAGATTATAGGTGACATTGTTTCCTACATTTTGGTGTAGTTTTAAGACAAGAACCTCCTATTGGTGCAAAGCCTATCCAAATTTTAGACAAAAAATGTCTGATTTGGCTAAAATGTCGATAGGCTTCAATACGGTTCGACATATTTGTATGGAAACTGCACTAAAATATCGGAAACAATGTCGCTTACAATCTGTGCACAAAAAAAAGTTCTACGACATTCCGTCATGAAATAATCAACAATTTTCGATGCGCCCGACATGGATTTTCAGTTTTTCAGAATAGGGCCCTTAATCTCAGTAGAAAACTCAAGAGTATCCACAGGCAGGGTACTGGTTCAGGGGCTGTAGTCCGCCAGGTTAAATTTATTATTTTAACGAGTGAGGCTCGTGGCGCCATCCATCAAATTATTTACGCATTAGTATAATTTCGCAATTTTGCAAATGAAGAACATTATACCGAAGTCCTATTTAAAATACTAACTGTGTCCCGCGGGTTTACCTGCATAAGTCCCGGTCCCGTGGGAATTTTCAAAAATCCATTCTTATCGGATGCCTACATGAAATATAATATAGAACAGCTTTCTATTATCAGCGATTTAGGCTGTGCATTGGTCAGTCAGACAGTCACGCAGGACAACGCATTTTATAGATATAGATACCTACCCATAAGTTAAGGTAAATGAGGCATGAAAACGTTGGCTTTCAGCTATTTTTTTCTATAGTTAGTATTTATCCGTAGATATATCTAATAGTAGGTACTTTGTGTCTGTTAAATGAGCCTGATACATAGATATAATTGCTATACATGGATTACGGAGATTGTTTTCAGAGTATATAATATTTTATCAATCTTTTTCTGAAATGATATTGACCATGAAGCACATTTATATGCTTTTAATTCTGGTTTCAAATATATCTATTGTTCTGAACAGTAATATGGAGTATGTAAGTATTTATTTGATGAAAATTGTTTCATACTTATCTACATTAAATAATTAATATTAGAAAGAGGAAAGATTTGTATTTTTGTGTGTGTGTGTGTATGTTTATTATAAATAAACTCAAAAACTACTGGACCGATTACAAAAATTCACCATAAGAAAGCCCTGAAGTAACATAGGCTACTTTTGATCCCGATATTCCCACGGGACTTACGCAGGTGAAGCCGCCGGACGCTACTAGTAACTATAAATAATACCTAATACCATCATTGTCTCGAAAAAAGTAAACCAAATTAAGTTTATTTTATATTTTAATTAATTTCTTTATTAGGGTCAATTCGAACTGGTTATAAAGGAATTTACAATGTGCCCTGGACCGAAACGAAAAGACTGCGCAATTAATACTATTGAAAACTTTGATGAGCATATTATAGACCTCGTGGTTGATGTTAAAGAAAATATGAAAATAACTAAAGTAAGTCACCATACTTGTAACAACAATAGCTATATATTCCCTCCAGGGCAAGTATCCAAGAATTTTACTCAGAAATTCATCCGTATTGAACAAGAAATCGAATCTGCGAGTCTGCGAATATTGCCTCTCATGAGCACAGTGGGAGGAGGTTTCAAGGAATCTTCCTAGAGAAATTATAACCCAATGATGAGTAAGTGATGCGCGTGAAATCGCCATCATTGTGTAAAACTACTCAGCACTAAGAAGGTACTACTTGTGAAATAAAACTAATTTATTTATATTTTTTGTGTTTGTAGGGAAAGATCAGCGTAGCAACAGGGGGGAAGGAAACAATGAGGTTGCAACTAAAAAACCCATGCGATCATATTTTCATAAAACCACTTATAAGGTCAATACTCAACGTCACTAATGAATGTTTAATGAAAAAGGTAAATAGTACAGTTGCCGTGTAGCCCCGGCATAGAATAAGGTTACCCCATCTTCCCGTAGGTGTCGAAAAGGCGACTAAGAGATCTAAGGGAGACGCGGTGGCGGATAAACTGCTTGGTCTCTAGGAGAGTTGGTGACAGGCAGGCGACCGGCGGTAATAATACTTCTAAATCTGTTTGCAAAAGGTATGGTCAATGATGACTTACCTACTGCGCCGACCCTAAATAAAAAGATGGGAAAAAAATAAAAATAAATAAAAAGAAATAATTAAAAAGAAAAGGGATGCAACCGGGAACGTCGTTCGAATGAGAAGTACAGTACAGTAAGTTGTTTTATCTCACGAAAACCTTTCGGTCTTGGATGTACGAGTAGATTCTCGTCCAAGTTGTTTCTCTATGCAATACGTCGGATTGCTTAGCGCCCAAGCTGACGTAATCTAAAATGTTCTAGGTTCCCTACAATTGGAATGTAGTAATAATAGTGCTCCGGGCTTCCCAGAGAGATGATAAGTGCCTTTGGTTTAGATACTCAAATAACACATCTTTTTTCAGGGCCATTATCACTACTCGGCTAATATTGAAGATATTGCTCAAAAATACTACGGTGGAGATTTCCTATTTGGGAAATGGACTTTTAAATCAACATTCTATAGTGAGAGCTGCAATTTTTCGTGTTCATTGATTACGGTAGAAATTGTGCCGAGAAAGTCCAAAAGCACATAGGTAGTTATAATGTGAACTTTTTTTGTGTTCAACTAAAAAAAAACGTTTTCTTTATAAATGGAAGCATATTAAACTAGTTTCCCTGTTACATGATACTTGTTTTGTTATTTAATTGCCTTATCTGTATTATAAAGAGGTAAAGTTGGTGTGGTAAGGTAGACATGTGGTATGTAGGTATGTATTTCCCGGGTAATCTCTGAAACCACAGAACCGATACCAAAAATACTATCACCAATTCTCGATAATTAAAGCTACGTTATCTAGAAGTAACATAGGCTACTTTTGATCCCAATATTCTCACGGGATCGTGACTTACACGGGTGAAACGGCGGGAATCTACTAGTTACAAATAAAAGTAGGTAAGTGGAGGTTTAAGTACCTAAGCCTTTAGTGGTAAGTGTACATATATCTACTTTTTATACCTACCTACCTACGTAATTATGATCAGGCTATCATTAAATAATGCTAAGTACATAATAATAACTTCATTTGAGCTGATTCCTAACAGTTTATTTGAAAACAAACTCAGTCCATTTAACGACTTAGGTAGCGAAAATTCGTTATGAATTTCAAAAACTTTATTTTGTTGTTTTTAATTTATTATTCAATAGTTTTAGCTGTGACGGAAACTTTTGTAAGTATTACAAACACGTTTTAATTTTATTAGAATAAAATAGAATTCTATTCTATTTTATTAGTTTTAAAGGATTTAACTGATTAAATAATTTCCTTTATGATCTTCATGAAAATATAAACCACAAAAGAACTAAAATTATAAATTGTCTTTTGAATAACTTCTCCTGTCAGTACAAAAACTTAAATTGAGTATTATTTTTAGGGGAATGAAAAACATGTAATTTTGGAGTCTTACGAAGGATGCAAAGGACCTAGAAGTACGGATTGTTCTGAAATCACATATAAAAAAATTAGCGATTATAAACTAAAAATGGATTTCGATGTTAAAGAAGATTTCGCAATAACAAGTGTAAGAATAATTCGTTTTCTAATGAGATAAGATACCTTTTATATCAATAACTAACGATTTTTTGTTATTATAGGGTAAAACCGAGGGATTTGCTTCGGGTAACCTTATTTTTAGGTTTCGAGCAAAAAATCCTTGTGAGCATCTTATGATTAGTACTGTTTATCGAGCAGCAATTAATATTACAGATAATTGCGTTGTAAAAAAAGTAAGTACCTTCATAATTATTATATTATACTCGCACTGGTAAATCATTGGAAAGTGGTTTCTCGTGCTTTCAAACGACCACTGGGTGGGCTCACCTAGTGTTAGAGTTATACAGGTCGCCCTCAGACCTCTAACTTTGACCTTACTACTACTGTTATCAGAGATAGCAGGACCAACTGCTTAACTCGAGAGCTCGAGAAAAGAAAGTAGTTTTTTGTTATCGGTCACATATCCAAGTAAAGACCGCGCCAAGCGTTGCTTAACCTGAGTCAAAAATAGTAGATAGATAAGGAATACCATGTTATGTATAAATAGTTATGGTGTAACTAAAGTGTCAAGGGCAGGTCGTCCAGGGTATTTTTGATGTGAACCATCTATCATCATCATCCAGTGCCATCTTCATAATGAAGTTCTGAGGGTAACAATTTTGGCGATCCCATGTAGCGTTCTTTAGTTGCGGGTATGCTAGTCTAGTCCACCTTTTTATGTCATCCAGCCATTTCCTTCTCTGTTGACCTCGGCTTCTCTTCCCTGGAATCCTGTCCTCGAGGATCAATCTATAGGCGAGGGTAAACCTAAACATTTGTCATGGCGATACAGGCATGGTGACGCCTCGCCACCCTATATGTACTATACGTAGCGAGTCGATGTTTCACATCTATCAGACGTCCCGTGACGGCTCATATTTTTTTAACCTGAATGGACTCCCAACCATGATGGACCACGGCGAACGTGGGATAATTCTGTCAAACATTCCAATAGATAGTAATCATTACAGAATGGAGAACATTCAATATAACTGTTAACAATAATAATCTGTATTTACAGGGTCAATACGTGCTCGTTATGGATGTTACAGATATGGGTCAGAGATTCTACAAGAGTTTCCCAACTACTTCGGGAAACTTGACGATTATAACGAAGTACTACGGAAAAAAATGTAACTTTATTTGTTCAACTGCTGTCCTTCGTCTAGAAAAATAAATAAAGTCTGGTTTTAAACTTTTAACTAGTTTTTTATTATAGGTACCCAAAACATTGGTACAATATATTTACACCTAACCCGTTGCCATTACTATCAGCATTTAGAAAACCGTGCAGTTCCCAATTAAGCCTGCCTTTGAATAGTTTTTTAGGGTTCCGTACCCAAAGGGTAAAAACGGGACCCTATTACTGAGACATCGCTGTCTGTCCGTCTGTCACCAGGCTGTATCTCATGAACATATACTAAAAAACAAAAAAAGAATTATCCAAATCGGTCCAGGCATCTTCGAGTAATCGGGGAACATACATAAAAAAAAAAAAAAATATCCCGCCGAATTGAGAACCTCCTCCTTTTTTTGGAAGTCGGTTAAAAGGGGGCTCCCAAACCACAAACGTGATTTTTGACGTAAAAACGCAACGATACCACGCTGTATTTTGACCACTAGCGACATCTAGTGATAGACTTAACGTTCGCTTTGCGTTTACGGATTGGTTGGTCTAGATTTTATTTTAGGGTGCCGTACCCAATTGTGATAGTGTACGGAACCCTTCGTGCGCGAGTCCGGCTCTCATTATTTTAATACTAGCTGTGTCCCGCGGTTTTACCCGTATAAGTCCCGATCCCGTGGGAATTTTAAAAATCCTTTCCTATCGGATGCCTACATCATATTATAAAGAACACACTTTCCAAATTTCATGTCTCTAGGACCAGCGGTATGGGCTCTGTGTTGATCAGTCAGTCAGGACAAGCCTTTTATAGATATAGATTGTTCATGGTACCTACAAGGTACGTAATCATTTATATACCTAATAGCTGACCCGGCAAACGTTGTTTTGCCTTATAAATTATAGATAATTAAATTTTTCCTGAATTTTCTTTGCTATAAACCTCACGGAGCCCGAGACCTTTCCAACGAATGCAAAACCGTGGAAATCGGTTCGTGCGTTCTGGAGTTATAGCGTCAGGAAGGAAAACCCGACTTATTTTTATATAGTAGATTAAGATCAGAGTGTGCATTAAATATTGCCAAGTACAATATAATCACTTTATTCGAAGCGATTTTTAATAGTTCATTTGAAAACTAGCTTAGTTTATATACGCCCTACGACGTACTTATAATTCAATATGATTTTAAAAAAAGCTTTTCTGTTGGTTTTAATTTATTTAGTCGCGACGGAAACTTTTGTAAGTACGAGTACCTATTTGACAATCAAATTCAATAATTAAATTATTTTAGAGAACTTAGAACAACTTACGTTATGTAAGTATTTTACCAACGCATTTTAATTTTAATACTTCTAATGGATTTAATAATTAATTTTCATAATTAAGAATTTAATGAGAATGGATATTCAAGGAACTGAAGTAACAAATTATATTTTTTATCAACTTCGCCTGTTAAATTAACTTTTCTTAAATTTTCAGGCAAATGTAAAAAGAGTTATTTTGGAATCTTACGAAGGATGCAAAGGGGCTAGAAGCAAAGATTGTTCTAAAGTCACGTATAGAAAGGTTAACGACGCTAAACTAAGAATGGATTTCGACGTTACAGAAGATTTTGCAATAACAAGTGTATGAATCGTTCGTTTCTCCTTATTTTGATAGTAAGGTAGACTATTAATTTTGCCATTCAAAGTTACAGATATTTTAAACTTGTTTTAGGGTAAAACCGAGGGATTTGCATCGGGTAACCTCATTTTTAGGTTTCGAGCAAAAAACCCTTGTGATCATCTTTTGATTAGTACCATTTATCGAGCAGCAATGAACATAACAGATGACTGCATAGTAAGGAAAGTAAGTACGGTGTATCTATGTATCTAGTCACTGGGTAGGCAGACCAATAGGACAGACGAATAAGAAACTCCAATCGGTGACGCATGCTCGAATGCTTCGCTGTGCTTTGTTTTATAATATAAGCCATTTTAAATAAAATAAAAATAAATAAATAGATAATTTATTTACCAATAGTTTACAGTCCAAGTTAACAATTTAATGTATCGTGAGCGAACGTACCGCGGTTCGTGAGCTTGTCCCGAGGCGAGGCAATTACGTTACAATTCCGATTAGTGTGCGTTGCAGTAGGGAGTTTCGTACAAAGAATACTGAACTGCTCGAGTTGATACGTTTACGTTCCGTTTAAGAGTTGATATGTGTCCTTCTTACGACCCTAATCGACTGGTCTCTACTTATATGAGACTTGATATTAATAATCTTTTGAAATTTGAAATTGGAATAATAGTAATCTTTATTCACAGGGTCAATACGTGCTCATTATGGATGTTACCGAAGTGGGTCAAAGATTCTACAATAATTTCCCCCTCACTGCGGGAAACTTGACTGTTATAACGAAGTACTACGGGAAAAAGTGTAACTTTGTTTGTTCGACTTTAGTTCTTTCTATAGGAAAATAAATACAATTTTGTTGTGTAATTTATTAACTAAAATGTCCCCTTTACCTACTTATAAACGATGATTAACATCGCCATAAACTATGTATCGTTTGTTTTTTACTGTGACTTGAAGTTTCAAAGTTGAGAGACAGAGACAAAAGTTATATAACTTATTCATGTGTCAATTATCGTTTATGACGTTAATTATATTCGTGTTACATCCTTCTAGGTAAGATAGATAGATAGACTTGTAGTACCACATAGTTTGCCCACTTTAGTCGTAAGTTTTTTATGCTGGTATCCCTTCCTACTTCCCGCTCATCTCTAGCGTCTGGCTTGGCTTCATTCGCATTTTAGTGCGCCTCCACGATAGTCGTGCGCTGCGGTCTCGATTGAAAAAATAATAAAATATAATCGAAACGCGCGCATAAAGAATATTAGCATAATAAAGAAGAAATCTAGTGAAAAAGTTAGCAAGATTCGACATCATCAAGCAGCACTCAAGTTCTTCGTGATCCATGCCGTTTCCCGACAGTGAAAACGTGGTTCGTACCTACCTACATTTTTAATAAATGCACCAGATAAGTCTCAGAGACTTTTTCACCGCATTTAATGTATCATGCATCAGAATTATCTGTGGGATTCTTCGCCGCATGAGTACCTATTCTATGGGGCAAGTTTTCACTCGCCCCATAGCGAGTGTCTTCACACTCCACATTTAGTGTATCATGCATCAGATTAATCTGTAGGATTCTTCGCCGCATGAGTACCTATCCTATGGGGCAAGTTTTCACTCGCTCCATAGCGAGTGTCTTTACACTCTCAGTGTCTTTACACTGTACCTACACTATCGGTTTTTTCAAACCAGAATCAAATTGTTTGTTTTTCTCAAACCATTTTTTCTGCAGTTATGCACTAACGCTAACGGCGTTTTTTACACTCGGGGTCCGAGGGTCCCAAGTCGGGGTCCGTATCCAGGGATAACGATAAAAATCTCGTCTGATTCAGACGTGCCAGCTGTTCAGCCAACAGCCTACAGCCGCCACGGAACCGATCGCTACACCAGCAACCAATCGCTGCGCCAGCAACCGATCCGTAGCAAGGATGGACTCATTTGGGCAAACCAAATTCCGAATTACTACATCATTTTGTAGTATGTCCAATATTATCAGTAAAATTCCACCCGGAACTGTTTTTAAAAGCTAATCTACGTCTAGATTTGCACATATCACAACCACGTGCCAAAAAAAAAAAAAAAAATTACGGAAAATTGCGAATAATTTTTCAAAACAATTTTTCTTATGTGTCAGTTAACACTGAGAAATAAAGCTAAGGAACGAGTAATTGTTTCAAAAACAACAACAACATTGCTTAAAATATCAAGCAATTGTTATGTAATCTCAGCACTTAGGCTGAATACCGAAATTATAACGGTAATTTCGAATAACTACGAGACAGATATAACGAGGGTAGACAGAAACGAAATATGGCAGTAACCAATTATTGTGCTTTTATGGAAAGTTATTTCCAACCAGTTGCCACGTGCTAACTAGGTATTTGTACAGAATCAAAACTAATGGTGCGGCCACACTGTTCCTCTCGCCTCTCTTACGACACGCTCGCGCTGGTCTCGCTAAAATGAATATAGTTAGATATATATCTACCTATATATCGTAGGTATCTACGCATGGCGAGTAACGTGATTAATATTTCTGCTCATGAGCGTTTCTACATGGGGCGTATTCTGCTCGCTAATCATGTTGTTCTCAAGCCCTTCGGGTTTCCGCGCTATAATGAACAGATCATCTGTTGTTTGACTCACAAAACGTCAATTTTCTTAGTCAATAGTGACTCCACCCTATTTTTTGGTGAATAAATAACTCAAAACAAAATAATAAATATTTTATTTGGTAAAAATTTAAGTACATGAGAGTTGAAAATCAGCCTCAATAACCAGAAGTTAAGCTAAAATATGGCAACAAACTAGGAAGTAGCAAAGTCTAGAAGGTACATTTGTTCGCGAACCTACAGCGGGGTTCCGATGACCTCAGCGAGTGCATCGCTTCAAGGGATTTTATCACAAATGATTACACAGCCTCCAGCCCAACGTGAAACCTACGCTATGCTGGTAGACTTGCCTATTTTTATAGTGTTCGGAGCTCCGTAATTACGCCACGATATATTTTATCTTGGTTTAAGGTTTAGGTTCTCAATAAATAAAAAAGTGTTCGATTGGTTCACAAATCGTACATTGATAAAGCCAAGGCAAAAAATACAAGGTAAATTCACAAAGTAAACCTACTAATGACTAGTAAGTACCCTCGTGTTTCGGTAACCTACCGGTAACTAGATTCAATGTCTAGATATAGCCACAAAATACAACATTTTACAAGATGTTTGTAAAAAACGTACTTTATATGTATTGCTAACTTTACAGTTACAAGAAGCATATATTTAATTAATGTACAAATTGTACAATAGTCTAGTTCATTAAGACATTGGGGTACTGACCTAAAGACCCGAGTTCAAACCTAGCAGCCAGTAAATTTCTGAGGATGTATTTTCCTTTAAAATATTTACAATGTATATTGTACTTTGTTTTCACTATTTGTCCATTTTGTCCCATTCTAGATACAAAGGTGAATACTTTTCCTACTCCTTAACCAGTAAAGTATGAATGGGCAAGTTTTACACCATCCATAGGTAACTAATGGAGTACATCAGCTCTATTACAGCTATTCGATGAGAATAATTGGAGATACTTATTATAAAGATTTACATTCCCACTCGTTGTCAGTGGGTACGATCGAACGGTAATTGTCTTCGCCATTGATTCTCTGTAGGAACGTTGCTAGGGCAATCGTGTAGAAATTAGGAGATACGCTAACGGCTAACCTAAATACACAATAGGATATCTAGTTCCTAAGTACCTGGTAGTAGAATAAAGACCTAAAGATGATTACAGGTTCACGTAATCAACGGAAACATAAAGTAGGATTTTTAAGAGATCAACTTTACATGACTACTCCACGGTCCTTTGTAATTCCCTGTAGGAATTCTAATTTCATTTATCAATCAGAGTTGGTTCTTACGTGCTAGAGATATTAGTATATACTATCGGAACTCTTAACTGCTGGGTGTGCCCTGTAATATCGAAAGAGCCCGTGGCGGCGGGCCGGGCCTGAGCAGGCGGTGGTCTAAAAATTAATCTCATTTGCAATTAACCAATTAAAACGTTTGGCAGCAGTTTTTGTTCTAAAACTTTAGCTAAAAGTTGTAGTAATTCTTGTTTAATGCTTCGAATTGACAACCCAACGTAACGCAGCTAAATGCTGTATCAATCACACGAAGGATGCCCAATATCCCCGTATTCGTAGCAATATAATTGAAACGAGATTTGACAGTGACAGTTTAAATCACGTAAGATCTTTTCATACCAAATATTTCGAATAAAATGTATGACAGTTTTACATTTTATGTTAATAATGTGGCCTTAGACAGAAGCTTTTAGGCTCTCTTTTTACTGCTGTTAAATGATTTTTAAGATTAAAATATATATATCTAATATATAAAATTTCCATGTCACAGTGTTAGTTACCGTACTCCTCCGAAACGGCTTCACCGATCTCCACCAAACTCCACATACGTATTCAGTAGGTCTGAGAATCGGCTACTATCTATAATTTATAAGGCAAAACAACGTTTGCCGGGTCAGCTAGTATATAGATATATATATGTCTGAGAAGGCAATAGATGTCTTGGTACCTTACCATAAATATGAGGTACTAGCCAACCGTGATCCCTCAACGGTTATGCAATTAATTACCTCCCCTAATCGTATCGAAGACTACTGAGTATTATCAATTTAATTCTTACTTCAATTGATGTGTTAAGATAAATAATTAAGTTATCGGTATTCTAATGAAACGGTATTTTTCAATCGCAACATTCAAACGTACATTAGTGTATGTATGTTTCGAGGGTAACCATTGGGTTATCAGTTATCACGATGGCAATGCTAAAACAAAGCATCTCGCCTAAGGCATTTATTGACATAGGCATATTGGCCTAGCTGCAAGGTTACACCCCACAGTAATACGATATTTCTTACATACCTACGCTAGTACCACTATTGTAAACAAACTAGCAATAATAGGTAATTGGATCTAGATTTAACATTTAGACCATCTTATTCTAGGAGTCTTTGCGATATTTATTATAATAATTATCAATCTATTGGTATATATTTGTTGGTATATATTATATATTTTTCCTGACGAAGTACCAAATTTATAAATTTTGTAAAGCGCGGGCTAACACTTTTCGACATAATGATTAGACTTTGTAAAGGTGCTTACAAAATAGGGCTTCTTTGTAGGATATAACTACAAGACATTAATGACAATAAAGTATTTGGCGTTTGCTATACCTTAATTTATAAATATTTCACTTGAACTATTATCCCAGTAAATAGTACAGTAATAGTACAGTGTCTAAGTCATAGTAGGACTAGTTAATCAGTCCAAATAGAGAGTAAGAACTAAACGTTCTGATCTGTTTAAACCTCTAAGCATAGAGTGCAAATCAACCTAGGGGTCGAACATTTGCCATTTTACAATAAACAAGATTATGTATTAATGGAGTGGTATATCCTGTGTTTGCTTAATTTTAAGTCAAAACGATACGTTAGCATTAATTTGTTATAATCAGACCTTAGCCGGGTCTATATTACAAGTAAATAATACTTAACGCTAAGCTGATTAAGATGTTATCCTCTTTTCATAGATTAAATTTACTTATTGTTTAAGTAAGTAGGTATCAGACCTACCTAATAATTAAAGTTCCTATAAAGGTTGTATAAGTTCTATAAGAGTTAAACTTAAGTTCTATAAGTGTGATTATAGTTTAGTAAAGATTATTTATGATAGGTTATGCCTATAAATAAAAGATCATTGAAGGGTAATCCTTTTCATTGTGATATTTCCTTAGATATACCTACTCTCAACATCTACAAGTCTATCTATCTATCTTACCTAGAAGGATGTAACACGAATATAATTCATGATTAAACGAACTTACTTGTACGTGAAGTTCTATCATAATTATATGAAGTGTTACATCCGAATAGGTAAGTCCCCCCCATCCCGGTAAACCCCATTAGGCAGAAACATCACAGAAAAGGTCTCCAGACTTAATGAAGCCAAGCCGGACGCTAGAGATGAGCGGGAAGTAGGAAGGGATACCAGCATAAAAAACTTACGACTAAAGTGGGCAAACTATGTGGTACTACAAGTCTATCTATCTATCTTACCTATTCGGATGTAACACTTCATATAATTATGATAGAACTTCACGTACAGGTAAGTTCGTTTAATCATGAATCAAACGTCATAAACCTTGACTCTGATACTTACACACGAACTTTTACATTTAAAATATTAGTAGGATTCATCAAACGATTAGTCATTGTCTTTGAGAATGTGCACATCGCGCGGCGTTACGTGAATAACGTACTTAATTAACATTAATATGATAGCTGTGGTAGTTTATAAATCAATCTAATTGTCTTCTATTTGGCGCAAAAGGTAATTTATAAAAAGAGTTATCATAGTACTAAAGGTTACATGAAATCTGTTCAAATTCTAATTACCAGTAATGTCCCATTTCCCCGATTACAACAAACTTTGTCATAATATTAGGAAATATGTGTGAAGAATTAAATTCTGGAAAAAGATTTATGAAATAGGATATTTAAGGTTAACTATGAAATTGGTAATATTACATAAAGAACATACTTTCATAATTTTATAATCATTTGTAAAATGTCCCAACGTTTACCGCCTAATTACCGTTTATGACGATGGTCACCCTAGTGTTTTTGAATGCTTCGTCGTATGCACTGCGCTTGATTGGTCAACGCTAAAACGCCAATGGTCGCTCGAACGTGGGACAGACGGACGTGTGTCACATTAAGTTGGAGTGAAGAAAAATCGGAAATTATTGTTTCGATAGTGTGTTGTTACGGTTTGATCCTCAGTACCGTTTACGCTTTTTAAAGGTAAGTTAATTATTTATTTGAATAAAAACTATATCATACGAGCTCGTCTAAAGGTCTATTTCTGAATTTTAGCTTTAAAAAAGTAGAAAACTAACTAATTGCAGAGATTTTAAAACAAATAACCGTTTTTCTAATTACCGTTTGTCTCATTACCTGACTTTACCATTCATTTTATTATAACGGTAATGAGATTTTCGAATGGTAATTATAATATCAGTTAAATAAATCCTTTATTGGGTTATATTCTAGCCACAAGATTGTGGCAATAGGTTTCTCGGATGAGTATGAGTAGTAAGGTTGAGTAGCAGTACTAGGGTAGGGTAGAGTCGCCATAGTAGGGTAGGGTTACAGTAGTAGGATAGAGTAGTAGTAGGGCACGGTAGTAGTAGTAGAAGGGTAGGGTAGTAGTAGGGCAGGGTAGTAGTAGAGCTAAGTAGTAGGGCTGGGTAGTAGTAGGGCTGGGTAGTAGTAGAGCTAGGTAGTAGTAGGGCTGGGTAGTAGTAGGGCTGGGTAGTAGTAGAGCTAGGTAGTAGTAGGGTGGGTAGTAGTAGGGCAGGGTAGTAGTAGAGCTAGGTAGTAGTAAGGCTGGGTAGTAATAGAGCTAGGTAGTAGTAGGGCTGGGTGGTAGTAGAGCTAGGTAGTAGTAGGGCTGGGTAGTAGTAGGGCTGGGTGGTAGTAGAGCTAGGTAGTAGTAGGGCTGGGTAGTAGTAGGGCTGGGTAGTAGTAGAGCTAGGTAGTAGTAGGGCTGGGTAGTAGTAGAGCTAGGTAGTAGTAGGGCTGGGTAGTAGTAGGGCAGGGTAGTAGTAGAACTAGGTAGTAGTAGGGCTGGGTAGTAGTAGAGCTAGGTAGTAGTAGGGCTGGGTAGTAGTAGAGCTAGGTAGTAGTAGGGCTGGGTAGTAGTAGAGCTAGGTAGTAGTAGGGCTGGGTAGTAGTAGAGCTAGGTAGTAGTAGGGCTGGGTAGTAGTAGAGCTAGGTAGTAGTAGGGCTGGGTAGTAGTAGGGCAGGGTAGTAGTAGAGCTAGGTAGTAGTAGGGCTGGGTAGTAGTAGGAGGGTAGTGTAGTAGTAGGGCTGGGTAGTAGTAGAGCTAGGTAGTAGTAGTTAGGTTAGGTTTGGAATAATATTTTCACCATTAATGGGATTTAATATTATTAAAATATTTAAAAATACTTTGATAGGTAATTTACAAAAGTCCAAGAACAAAATTTTATAAAAGTCTACAGCAACCTCCTTTTTATGTTAATTAATTATGTTAATTACTTACTATTATATATATATATATATATATATATATTTAGTGAAATAATAAATATATCTATAGTGAAAATAAGTATTAGGCATTTGACTAATACTTGTTAAATCAATAATTGATTCATGTTTTTGTTTTATTTCTAATTCCCATATTAAATTATCTAATTACCTTTCCTTAATAATAATTACCATTCGTCCTTGGATATAATTACCATTTTCAAAAAAATACTTTGCTTTCTAATTATTAAATGAATAATGTTATCATTGTCCCTTCTACATATATTTAAATAGAACTTATTAAACTATATAAAAAGTATATAAAGAACAGTTTATGTGTACATTGTCGCAGCATTATTTGAAATAGCCGAATATGCACATTCTCAAAGAAACACCCAATAACCAATATTCACTAAACCGGTTTTTTGACAAATAAAAGTTTAACTTTTGCACCAAAATTAATCGCAACTGGTTCAGCAATTTTTGCGTGAAGCAGCAAAAATATACACACAAATAAATCAATATTGCACGACGTCACACACAGCGCAATCTAGCCCCAAACTAAGCACTTTTTTAGGAAATAGATAGGTACATATGATACAAAGAAAACACCCAGACCGCAGAAACCTTTTTTTAAGCATAAATACTTGCACCCGGTACGGGAAACGAACCCGCAACCTTCTACATTGCAGTCGGGCCTTCTTTCGACGCACCACACCTTTATAATTTTAGTAGGATAGGAAATTTCTGGTTAGGTACCTACAGTTTACAGTACAGTATTATGTTTAGCAATATTTTTAATCATTTGTTAAAAAAAATTAACTAACTACGAGCATTTCTATAACAAAGACCCTAGTTTTATAGATGCAAACGATAAAACCTAATTTACCTATTTTTAAATATTACTAAGCGCATTATAATGACTTCATTCTAGATAGCTTCTAATAGTTCATTATAATATCGAAGCCAGTTTACTATTGAAAGTTCAACATGCGTTTGAAAAATATTTTATTGACATTTTTTATACACTCATTATTGGCTTTTGGTGCAACTGAACCTTTTGTAAGTAATTTACCATCACAATATCTATCTACTAATACTTATTTACTATTTTTAATTAAATACTATGATTTGACATCTTACTGAATAAAAATATTAGGTCATTACATATGAAATTGGCGTTTTGTAAGGGAGGAACATAAAGTCTTTTTTTTTATAATAATATATTTATTTAATCAAAGTATGTACCATTGCTATCTATGCACTTTTGCCATCTCATAGGTAGTTCATTGATCCCTTTACTAAAAAAACCATTAGGACGAGAATCAATGAAATCTTTGAAGGCGCTTTGTACTGCCCCATCGGAGTTGAATTTTTTCCCTTACAAGAAGTTATCCAAATTTCGAAAAAAAATGGTAATCTGTTGGAGCCAGGTCCGGGGAGTACGGTGGATGTCTTAGACATTCCAATTGAAGCTCCTTTAATTTGGCAGCCGTCTGTTGTGCAGTGTGTGGTCTAGCGTTGTCCTGAAGCAGCAGTGGCCTAGAGCGATTGACCAACCTCGGTTGTTTAGCAGCTAGCTTTTCCATCATGGTTTGCAGTTGCTGACAATAGATATCTGCTGTAATCGTCTGGCCAGATTTAAGAAAGCTGTAGTGAACGACACCGGCACTAGTCCACCAAACGCTCACAAGTAACTTTTTTTGAGTCAATTTTCGCTTGGGGCAGGATTTGGCTGGTTCGCCAGAATTCAGCCATTGCGATGAGCGTTTCCTATTATCGTACAGGATCCACTTTTCATCACAGGTAATGATCCGATTTAAAATCCCTTCATTATTGTGCCGGTTGAGTAATGTAACGCAGCAGTTGACGCGCGTTTGTCGGTTTGCTGCACTCAATTCATGAGATTGGATGTGAAGAGAAGTGGATTAAAACAGTTTTATCACTAACACCGCAGCCTGCAGCTAACTCGGACGTGGTTTGCGATGGATCTGCTTCCACAATAGCTTTCAATTCTTCATTAGCAACTTTAGTCTCCGGCCGTCCACGGGGCTTGTTCTGCAGGTCGAAATTTCCAGAACGAAAACGTTGGAACCAAAAACGCACTGTGTTTTCTTTTGCGACACCGCCGCCATACAAATCATTAATCCTTCGAGCCGTTTCTGCAGCACTGGTACCACGGTGGAACTCGTACTCGTAAATAACGCGATATTTCAAGTTTTCCATTTTGTAAACTGCGTGACGCAAAGAAAAAACCAAACGAGGACAAAACAAATGAATTACGGTTTTCGAAATGCAAATGTATGAATAAATAGCTGTATAAATTTGAAATTGGAATCCCTAACCAAAGAAGAGATATTTGAGATCAAAGTGGCCAGTACGACAAAACACCAATTTCATATGTAAGGACCTAATATGATAAAAAACTTCAAAAATTATAGTTTGAAATTAAAAAAACATACATTCTAGATTTTTATTTTATCTATCTATATCTATAAAATTCTTTGTCCTGAGTGACTGACTGACTGACTGACTGACTGATGTTCTATCAACGCACAGCCTAAACCGCTGATAGTAGAGAGCTGAAATTTGGAGAGTGTGTTCTTTACGTGATGTAGGCATCCGATAAGAAAGGATTTTTGAAAATTCCACCCCTAAGGGGGTGAAAAGGGGTAGCAAAGTTTGTATGGGACTACGTGTTTCCTTGGTCTAATCGACTTCAAACTTTGCATAAATATACTTCTTTAGAATAAATTGAACACGTGTTTCGTATTTTTTTGATATTCATCCCCATAAGATGGGTAAATGGGCTAGAAAGATAAATGTGCACCGATACGGGGGTGATTTACTTCGACATTGGAATAAATACTCTTTGATGCATTTGATTAATTCATTTTATTTTGACACATGTTTGACAACTAACAATTTTTTTTTAATTTATTCGATTTGACAATTGAAAGTAAAAGGGTTAAACTCACATTTATTCACGAGTAGGTATTTGGTCAAAACGGTTCACATTTTTAACCGAGTTCAAAAAAGAAGGAGGCTCTTAATTCGACCCGTATATTGTTTGTATGTAG
This sequence comes from Idaea biselata, assembly GCA_958496205.1. NCBI lineage: Eukaryota > Metazoa > Arthropoda > Insecta > Lepidoptera > Geometridae > Idaea > Idaea biselata. Next base: position 9,152,932 of record OY292397.1, read on the forward strand.
TATGAATGTGAATATGTTCACGCCGTACTCCGTATATCAAGTCCGATTTCGATAATTCTTTTTTATGGTAAGAGGTGAGAGTTCAGGATTGGTCCCATAAAATCTTGGTGAAAATCGTCAGATTTTTATTTTTTCATCAGAGAACCTTCGGAATGATGAGCAGAATAGAATCCCACAATGCAGTAAATTACAATTTTTTGGACTTCTATCAATAGAATCGGCTTACTTATAAAGAACTAGGTACAAATTGATGGACCACCCGAAAATTCTTTACATCAGAAAACTCCTCAATGGTTAAAGTTACCTTCGGTCACAATTTCTATGATTTTTACTGTTTTTACTTATTAAGTTAGAATGTTGTATTGTTCTCTCTATGATTGTTTGTATTTCTTTGTTTTTTTTTTCACTTTTCTTTGTAGGTATATACTGTTATTGCGATGTGTTCCCATATCATGTGGAGGGCAATATCATGGGATGATTGCCCTATGATATTCCTCGTCCCAAATCAAGTAGAAGAAGAATCGAAAAGACTGTAAAAAACCTGATTGAAATAGTTGTTAGCACACTGGTAATCGTGTTTCATCATCTACGCTTAGCATCAGGTGTGATAGCGGTCAAAACACTTCTTTTACGTTTTTAAAGAAAGAGAAAGAAGCGGGCTAATTCATTAGTTACGATTATTCAAGAAATATCGTGTTTTTGTTATTTAAAATGACATTACTCAAGATTAGGCGCATACTATGCTTTTGGATAATGTAATGTAGGTAGATTTGTGCAAGAATCATCAAAATCAGTTTAGTAGTTACCTACGAAGATCATCATACGTAAACGTGATACAAACGTCCTTCCATACACCCAAACTTTACTTTTTATAATATTAGTACCTACCGATAAGCAGCGCGCGTTACCACACTTTACCTCCCACTGTGCAAAATTCCACACTTAAACAGTCACCCAGGGAAGTAATATCAGAACAGATGACCGATTACTATTATGTATTTAAATAGCTGAATCTTCTTCTTCCTTCCCTTTATCCCGCCGTTATTTCTAACAGCTGCAAGTTGATCTGTCTTGGGTGGTCGTTTTAGCCCATTTGGCTTGCTTGAGGACTCTCGCAATATTTGACCACCAGATCTAAGGCCTCTACCTCTTTATTAGAGCTGTTTCACTTATGTGATGTATTTAGCGTTCAGTCGCGATTGGTCCAATCCGCATAATTTGCGGTTCGTCCAATTCGCGGTTGGTCCAATTCGCGATTCGTCCAATTTTCATTTAGTCCAATTCGTGGTTTTGGTCATGGCCCTTATCATACAACTAAAGTACTAACTTAAGTATTACTAATTATTAAAATAAATAGATAGACAGAAATATTTAAAGATACACAAAGTTGCATTAATAAAAACATATTCGGGCCAATTGATTAGTACCTGACTCTGACAAAGTACTAATTGACGTAAGATAAAAAGGGAAAAACAAGTTATATTATAAAATTTTATTTAACAAATCCATATAATAATTAGTAAATAATAATAGAAAATGATTATTTATATGTACTATTTAAAAACTTTATGAGTGTAACACGAAATATCTTCCATCTTATTGACATAAGATGGAGAGAGAATAACATTTAAACAAATTTACAGAAAACAATGTTAATAATTAAAAAACAGATCATGTAGGTATACTATTTTAATGTACTTATGACTGAAACAATGTTTTTTTTTTTAATTTATATAATAATTTAACGTATGATACAAAAAAATGTAGGTACTTTCATTTAATAAAACAGCAAATTGGACCAACTGCGAATTGGACCATTTTTAGACGATTGGACTAATTGCGAATTGAACCAATCGCAACTGAACGGTATTTAGATAGCTGAATAACTCACAGTAGGCTATATTGAATAACAATATGACATTTTTACTGTTTAAAATAATTGAATTTAGTTCACCACGCAACCGGATGGAATCGAAACTAGCCGAAACCCGACGGGTTTCGAGCAACAGCTAGTGGTAAATATGATTCAATCTTCTTTGCTTATCTTGGTAGTTAACTTATTTATATAGGTTAGTTAAATTATTTTTAAAATTAAAATTAGGTCTCCAAAACTTTCAGCCGTTATTCACAAATGACGTATGCGTAGTTGTTTATGAATACGCCCTTAATGCATTGTCTTGCTCTTGTGAGTGATATGATAATCAACGTGACAAAACTAAATTCAATTTAAGTAATTATTTTAAAAGTTATAAAATATGCTGTATAAACTTCAGACTTATGTTAGCTAGCTATAGAAGAGCGGGGTCACCTATCACAAGTATATCTTACTTAAAAGGTGGCTCCCACAACTGTTTTGTACCTATCACTATTAGTTACTGAAATAAATATTTTATTTATTTATTTATTATTTAAAGCTGAGTCCACACATAGGGTCGTTTGTGAATACAGCTGTAAACGTTGTTGGTAGCTTCACTCTACTACGCTACGAACGAGCTACGATAGATCCTTCGGCTCTACCGTAGCTCGTAGCGGGATATTTTGCCCATGCTACGGGGATAAGGCCAATGAGCTCCTCAAAATATTAAATGACTAGCTGCGTCCCACGGTTTCACCCGCATAAGTCCCGTTCCGTGGGAATATCGGGATCCAAAGTAGCTCTCGATAATGTAGCTTTCTATTGGTGAAATCGGTAAAAACGTTGAAGTTGGTCCAGTAGTTTCGGAGCCTATTCGTTACAGACATACAAATAAAACTTTCTTCTTTATAATAAAGACTAGCTGTGCCCGCGACTTCGTCAGCGTTTTTCGGACTACCTACCCATCGCTGTGCAAAAGTCTACACTTGAACGGATAACCAGGGAAGTCTGTGGCTGAACAGAAGAGAATCATGGCACAGTCTATTTAAGTGTAGATTTTGCACAGCGCAGCGGTAAGTAACGTGTTGCATGCTTATTCGCATTACTTATTATAAGAAGTAGCCTTTATAGAAAATATAAAAAAAAATCAAAACCCGACTTCGAAAAAAAGGACAAAACAATAAAAATAAGCTCTCCTACATACAGTGCAACCGACTTATCTGTTATGTAAGCTGAAGTCGGGCAGCTTAACTACATGATATCTTTTTTATTACGTGGGTAATGCGCCTTATGCACCGTCAGGCCACTCTCGTTGGGCTCCCTACCATAGGTTTATAATCTAAGCCCCCATGGTGTCCTTCGCTCCACAAGTGTCGAGGCCAGTGGGAATTCCTTATGGACTACATCCTGACAACGGTGGCCTTTCCAAGCCTCATCTCTGCCTCTGCCCGATAGACAATCTCTCTCCATCTTCCCTCCCTCGGCATGGTCACGCCACCGTCTCGAGGTCCCCAAAGCCGGTGATAAAGCCCCCCACCGAGTTCACCACCAGAGGCTGAGGTGATTTTTATAGTGGTTGTCTTCCACGCGGCCCCTTTCTTGCGGAAAGGACCCCGAGCCCGCTGACGCGGGATTACGGATTAGAAGCCAGGCAAGCCCGGTTTCCCACGTCGTGCTCCTCTTGGTTTGCAGCTACTGAGTCCCCTCACAACGGCAAGGTGGACGACCATCCGGGACTCGGGACTCGAACGCGCAGCCCTCGAATCGGAAGCCATCATTCGGCTCGGCAGGCCACCGTTTCTTAAAAAGGGAGTGCGGTCTGTGATACAAACGCGGAACCCTCGACTCGGAATCCACAGCTGCCATCGTGCCACGTAAACTACATGCAATCTGAATCTACCCAGTAAAACTTCCCGATTACAGCTATATTTTTTAATCATTTTTATTGCATCTTCGACTGCCACTAAAAATTATCAAAATTGCTATTACTGTTGCGTTAAAGTTACGGTTACAACTTTAATCACTGAGGGATTTTTGAGAAGGTGGTTTCAGGAGGTCCATCAATTTGTACCTAGTTCTTTATAAGCCGATTCTATTGATGAAAGTCCAAAAATTAGTAATTTACAGCATTGTGGGATGCTATTCTGCTTATCATTCCGAACGTTCTCATCAGATCTTCACCAACAATTTATGGGACCAACTTTCCAAATAAAAAATAAATGATCGAAACCGGACTTTATTTGCCGGAGTACGGTGTGAACATATTCACATACAAACAGTATGCGGCTAGAATTGAGCACCTCCTGTTTTTTTTAAAGTCGGTTAAAAACAGCCATTATAAAGAATTTCCGTATGTCCGAAGGATCCGGATATGTGGAGGTCTCTCCACATATCCGGATCCTTCGTATACCTGTCTAGGTATACGGTATTTTAGAAATTTCCTGAAAAAAAAACTGGATATCCGGTTTTTTTATTTTCGACCGGATATCCGGTTAATCATGGGTTGATTCCACACAACATATTTCTTCAATACAACATTCAAACTAATTAAGTAAAAGCAGAAAAAACTCTTTATCCGGATAACCGGATTAAATATCCGGATAAAAAATAGCCTATACGTTAATCGGGGTCTAAAGCTATCTGCATACCAAATTTGGTTAAAATCGGATAAGCCGTTTCTGAGATTAGCGGGCACAAAGGCACACACAAACAGACAAACAGATAAACAGACAAACAGACAACCAGAAAAACAGAAAAATAGGTTCTGCTGCGTTAATAGATACCCATACAATTTATATTTTTTTTATATCTTCCAAAAACAGACACCGCTGAGTTACGATTTTATTATATGTATTATATATTATTATTATTATATGTATACAAGATAACCCAGTTGCACGGACACTCATGATCCCTGTGGATGTGTGTGCGTCACCATGTTTATTGTTTTATTTTTTGTACCTACATATGTTGTGAAATAAATGAATTATATACTTCCTTATTACCTTACGTACTTACTAAATTATGAAATAATTGATATGGAGAACTGAAAGTAACGTTTCAAAAAATATAATAATCTTTTTTAGGTTTAGATAGGTACCCTGTTTTTTTTTCAGACCAATGAAACAAGAGTAATTTTGGAATCTTACGTAGGATGCAAAGGACCTAGAAGCAGAGATTGCTCGACTCCTATATATAGAAAAGTTAGCGATACAAAACTTACCATGGATGTCGATGTTAAAGAAGATTTCGTGTTAACAAGTGTGCGTTTTACATCTATATCTATACAGGGTGTCCGGAGACCAGTGGATATCCCTAAACGGGCGGCTGGCGGGGAAGGGTTGGCCGCCCAGAATACGTTTTTTTTTCTATCTCAAACGGTTCGAGCTGTACGTCACTTTTTAGTAAAAATTGAAAAATATCTACTTTTTTGCACATTTCGGGGTATCACGCACGTCCACAGATTAAGCGATAGCATTGTTTTTTTTTCGCCATGTGTTTACTAATATTGATGTTTGAAAATAACCTTAATTTTTTTTTTAATACTATAGTTAGTAACTTACAGGATGTCCCCAAAGATAGATTTAGTTTTATAAACTTTACTTTCTGCTAAGTTTGAGCATCTGTGGTGTAAAAAAATGTATGAAACCTGTCTGGCCGACTATTGAAAAAAATTGCCTATTTCATAAGGATTCTAAAACAGTATTATACTAATAACTTTTTGTCATAAGTTACTAAGCTAGTGCTATGAATGCATCGAAGGTACTATCTTACATGAAAAAGTTGAAACAAGTATTGTACAAAAAATGTCACTTATTAAGATTTAATATGTCATAATGTTACAGCAAATGCTCAAATTGTCCTCCTCTTGCCCTTACACAGGCCCTTAACCTTTTTATAGACGATCTCTTAAGGACACGATTATAATTTTTTTCTCCTATTTGTTGTGCCGCTTCGTGGACGCGTAGACGCAGGTCTTCAATTGTGGTTATGTTTTTTTGTATACTTGTTCTTTTAAACACCCCCAGTAAAAAAAAATCAAGTGGATTCAGATTAGGCGAACGTGGCGGCCACAATATTGGACCTAATTGGCCAATCCATCTTCTTGGAGAACTTTCATGTAAATAGTTTTTCACTCGCACGGCATAATGTGCGATGAGTCAACGTGCAAAAGAGATGGCTACCTAAACTTGTACAATTTGCACAGCTGGCAGCTAACCAACCCAAGATTAGCCAGGGAAGACCGATCACAGTACCAATTTAAAATTAACTATTGGACCATTATTTTAAATGGCCAAATTATTGTCCCTTTCGAATAGCAAGGCAACCTAAACAGGGCCAACAATTTACACTTTCTCCAAATCGAACTCCCGAGACTACTCGAAGAGGTGCCATTGGCGATCCGGCGAAGAATGTGGCTTCAAAATGACGGCTGTCCTACTCATTATGCCGTGCGAGTGAGAAACTATTTAAATGAAAGTTATCCAAGAAGATGGATTGTCCAATTAGGTCCAATATTGTGGCCTCCACGTTCGCCTGATCTGAATCCGCTTGATTTTTTTTACTGGGGGTGTTTTAAAGAACAAGTATACAAAAAAAAACACATAACCACAATTGAAGACTTGCGTCTACGCGTCCACGAAGCGGCACAACAAATAGGAGAAAAAAATTATAATCGTGTCCTTAAGAAATCGTTTATAAAAAGGTTAAGGGCCTGTGTAAGGGCAAGAGGAGGACAATTTGAGCATTTGCTGTAACATTATGACATATTAAATCTTAATAAGTGTCCTTTTTTGTACAATACTTGTTTCAACTTTTTTATGTAAGATAGTACCTTCGATGCATTCATAGCACTAGCTTAGTAACTTATGACAAAAAGTTATTAGTATAATATTGTTTTAGAATCCTTATGAAATAGGCAATTTTTTTCAACAGTCGGCCAGACAGATTTTTACATTTTTTTTACACCACAGATGCTCAAACTTAGCAGAAAGTAAAGTTTTATCCTCTTCCTCTCGGACCGCGACAGCGCTCGGACGTGTGTGCGTGCGTAACATAAAGGAGACACATCGGCTTTAAGTGCCTACGATCGGCAAACTTCGGCTAAGCAACCCAGTACCTACGCTGCGCACGGTTTCGAGTGAGTTGTCTTGGTTTTGTCTTAAAACATAAGCGATAGCGAATTTGTGAAATTAAGAGGGCGAACAAATTCGAAGATGAATAAGTCACTATCAGACACAAATCTAAACGAATCGTCTTCAATTCTAAAAACACCCCCAAACTTCGTTATAAAACGAAATAAGAGGATGAGACAGGAGGAGGGGGATAAACTTTCTCCGGGTGAATCCGACATTCTCGACTCTGGATTTTTGAGATTCAAAGAAGAAATGAGAGACATGATCATGACGCTTTTTGCTAAACATGAAGCGGAGCTCAAGAAAATAGGACTTACCCTCAAGGAAATTCAGCAAACAAATTTGAAGATTGAAACTTCTATAGCATTCTTAACGAGTCAGAATGAAGAATTTTAACAGAAGATGAATAACCTACAAAATAAAGCCAAGAAAGACAGAGAACGTATTAGTCTGCTAAAAGAAAAGATTGAAGAGATGGAAAGAGCCAGTCGAAAAACAAGTATAGAAATAAAAAACGTACCTAAGAAACCAAATGAAAATAAAAATGACCTGCTTAATATTGTACAAAATCTATCTAAGTCAACAGATTGCTCTATAAACTTAAATGAAATCAAAGATATATATCGCGTGAGAGGAAAGAAAGAAACAAAGAACCCACCAATTATTGTTGAAACTTCATCAACTATACTGAGAACCAATATCCTAAAATCAGCAAAAACATTCAATATCAAGAACAAGGAGAAGCTAAGAGCAAAGCATCTTGGATTTACAACAAATGAAGACTCTCCGGTTTATGTTTCCGAGCGGCTGACTGCAAGGGGATCACGGATATACTTTCTAGCGAGAGATCTAAGTAGATCGAAGACCTATAAATATTGCTGGACATCGTTTGGTAAAGTTTACGTAAGAAAGGACGATAACTCACCCATAATAACAATAAAATCAGAGGAGCAAGTGAATCAGTTGCTGCAGGGCTCATGACTATCGAGGTCTATTTGCTCCTTGTTTTTATTTTTATTTTTATTTTTTGTCCTAATAAGCAATACCTTGTGTGTCTGTATTTGTAATTCATTAACGAAACCCTACGTACGAAGTCTCTTTACCTCATCTACCACTGAGCACTATATTATTCTACTTGAAGATATTTCCATTTATAATAAGCATCGATTAGTCTGTATAATTATGGATAGGTCCTCAACTAATTCTGTCTGGATCAGACCTTACACTCAACCAACTACTTTGCAAACATCGTGGCCAATAAACATAATTAAATATGGATAGCTCCCTTGATATCCTGAACGTAATAGATAATACCGATACTACTTACTCTGTGTACTGTTCGATTGAAGATTTGCCTAAACATATTCATACAAAAGACAATAGTTTGACAGTGATTTCCCAAAATATTAGATCAGTTTACTCTAAAAATTTAGATGACCTTGAAATAACAATAACCCAAATTGAAACCGATATTGACCTCTTAGTTCTAACTGAGTGCCGAATCACTCCTCATAAGCCTATTCCACAATTTAAAATTTTTAAATCTTACAACACAACGAATCATTTAAATCAAAACGATGGCGTTGTTGTGTACGCTAATCCCAACCTTTCGATAAATGTCAATGAAATAAAACTTGTACATGCTTCTTGCTTAGAAATTACTATAAATAACATAATCATCCTGGGAATATACCGGTCTCCCTCTAGTGAAAATGCTGACCACTTTACTGAGTCACTCAAATCACATCTCAAATCTATCTGCACTAAGAAAAATGTGATAATTACTGGTGATATTAACATAAACTTAATATCTAAGCCTTCAGAAAAGGCATATGAGCGAAATAATAGACTCTTGTATTTGGATATGTTAGCTTCATACAGTATTTTGCCTGGTCACTATCTACCCACTCGAGAAGACAATTGCCTAGATCATTTCATTATTAAACTCGACAAAATTAAGCACTCTGCTAAAGTTATTGTACTCTCTACCACTGTCACTGATCATCATATGATTTTGTTACAAATCTCAAATATCAAGGAGCCTTGTAATAGTATCACTAGATACAGGTCTAATACTGACCTCGGTGGAGTCTGCGAAAGTTTACAAAGTAAAGGTATACAAGAACTCCTACTCTGTTAAGACCCAAACATCCTAACGTCACTTCTAATAAATAGAATTAGGGATTCTTTGCTTGCAAATACCAAAACCTCTGTGATACCTAGCAGTCAAAGGCTCTTAAAACCCTGGATTACTTTAGGTGTTTTAAGGTGTATTAGAAATCGGAACTGCATGCAAAGAAAACTACGATTAGACCCATTTAATACTACTTTGAGAATTACATACAGAAGATACCGAAACTTTTGTAACTCCTTGATTAAAAACCTTAAGCGAAAATACAACAGGGATAAGCTGGCTAAATCTACAAAAAACTCTAAAACGTTGTGGAAAACCATAAACGAGGTCACTCAATTTAAACCCCCGAAAACGTCTAACGTCAATCTGCTGAATGCTAAATCATCCCCCAGGGACTCGGTAAACTATGTTAACGATTACCGCAAATTGGCAAATGGCAAATGTTTAGCTGAAAACATAATTAAATCTAATTTAACCTTAAATACTGCAAATCAGACTAGGGACAACTCAAACCCCCAATTCCTTACATCTTTTACTCTTTTAGACACAGACCCTTCTGAAGTTAATAGTATCATTGGATCTTTAGATTCAAATAGCGCCCCAGGGTTGGATCAAATAACCACTAGACTGTTAAAACACGCCAGAGAAATTTTAACACCTATAATCAGTCACCTGGCGAACACTTGTTCCACGCTGGAGTTTTCCCAAAGGACTTAAAAAAGTCTATCATAACGCCAGTGTACAAGGGTGGTGACAGATCGGATCCGAGCAGCTACAGACCCATTTCAGTACTGCCATCTATTTCCAAGATAATCGAAAAATTTATTAACAATCGTTTAATAAACTACCTTAACCACTTCAATTTACTGTCTAACACACAATTTGGATTCCGAAAGGGAGTCTCTACTGAAGATGCTATTTCTTCTTTAACCACTCACATTATAGATACAGTTGACCGGAACAAAAAGTGCTTGGTGGTGTTCTTAGATCTTAAAAAGGCATTTGATACCGTATCTGTCACCATTCTTACTGACGGTCTAGAACATATAGGCATTCGTGGTACCGCCCTACAGTTGCTGAAAAGTTACCTCAATGAAAGGAAACAGTGTGTAAAATTAGCTGATTTCGTTAGTGAGGAGACTGACGTTATTTTTGGCGTACCGCAAGGTAGTGTGCTGGGCCCCACGTTGTTTCTCATTTATATTGATAAGCTAAGTAAACTTTCTTTAAAAAACGGATTTATAGTGTCATATGCAGATGATACTGCCATTATTTTTACTGGAGACACGTGGGATTCAGTTCACAACAACGCAGAGGAAGGTCTAGCTAAAGTAAATCAGTGGCTAAACAAAAACCTTCTTACTTTGAATACAAGTAAAACTAATTACATTTGTTTCACTAAAACTATTAAAACTCAACCAGGTAAAAACTTTAAGTTGAAAATACACAACTGTGATTTGTCGGATCCTTCTTGTCAATGTCCCCAAATTCAAAAACTAAATTCCACAAAGTACCTTGGCATAATGATAGACGAAAGATTATCATGGCATCCTCATACTGAACTCATCATGACTAGGATAAGGAAACTAATTTGGATATTTAAGGAATTAAGGCACGTTGTTACTAAAGAATTGCTCAAAAAAATTTATAAAGCCCTGGCAGAATCTATTATAGTCTACTGTATTACACTGTGGGGTGGTGCAAATAAAACAAAATTTTTAGAACTTGAAAGAGCTCAAAGATCACTACTGAAGGTTATGTATTTCAAACGTTTCAGACACTCTACTCAAGACCTATACGCCACCAGTAACCTGTTATCCATCAGAAAATTATACATAATATTACATGTAGTCATAAAACAACATATGTCATTAACTTTCAATCCTACATACCTTACAAAAAGAAAGAAACATAACGTTGCTTCCACACGTTCAACGAAATCAAAATTTGCAAGTAGACAATATCCGAGACAATCAACCTATCTGTACAATAAAATTAACGAACAATTAAATATATATACACTAAATAAACATGATTGTAAGATAAAACTGACGAATTGGTTGCATTGCTTGGACTATAATCAAACTGAGACTCTCCTAATAAATGATTTCTAAACCACAATTTTATTCATATTAATTATTTTATTTTATATTAATTATTTTGTTTTATATTAATTATTTTGTTTTGTATTAATTATTTTGTTTTATTACACACAATATATTAAATGTATTGCCTGTTTGTAATCTTTTAAATTATTTAGTACTTTACACTTCTATCTCTAATGTAAAACGCTATCAGCTTGTGACTTAGAGTTAAACTTATTTGTGTCTACCGACCTGCGGAAGAGCGGAGATTCCCAACACAAGTATTTATACTTAAAGGGGGTCTCCCAACGATTATGTTACTAGAAAATAAGTTTTTCTGTTATTGAAATAAACTGATTATTTATATTATTTATTATTTATAACACTAAATCTATCTTTGGGGACATCCTGTAAGTTACTAACTATAGTATTAAAAAAAAAATTAAGGTGATTTTCAAACATCAATATTAGTGAACACATGGCGAAAAAAAAACAATGCTATCGCTTAATCTGTGGACGTGATACCCCGAAATGTGCAAAAAAGTAGACATTTTTCAATTTTTACTAAAAAGTGACGTACAGCTCGAACCGTTTGAGATAGAAAAAAAAACGTATTCTGGGCGGCCAACCCTTCCCCGCCAGCCGCCCGTTCAGGGATATCCACTGGTCTCCGGACACCCTGTATACAGGGTGGTCCAACTAGTGACGTCAATAAACTTTTTTTAGATTCTTCACACCTGGGTATCCGAAAATACCCCATGTATGTTCAGCGATTTTTTGTAGTTTAGAAGTTATGGCCTTTTTTCTCATTTTCTACTAAAATGCGACCACTGGCACCTATTTGCTCATACTGACTGCAATAATTGAGATAATTGGCTGATTTCTTTTCAAATGTGGAGCTGAATAATTGGGTCATGTTTCCTGTTACAAAAAAAAACGCGTAACACCAACCAAACTGTTACAAATAAAAAAAGTATTTCATAAAGTGAGCGTAGACAAAACGCTATAAACACTTTAAAGACCAATTATAAGAAAAACTCGCCTATTATTTTTTTTCCAAACCAACTTCAAAAACTTCCTTACTTCATTAGCTATCTACCCTATCATTTTTATTGGTCTATCATTAGAGGATCATAGCAAAAATGTTATTTGAAAATTCTTTGGTCGAAAATTCTCTCACTCATCCCTATTACTAAGACTTCGCTGTCTGACCGTCTGGCACCGGGCTATATCTCATAAACCGTGATAGCTAGACAGTTGAAATTTTTACAGAGGATGTATTACTGTAGCCGCAAATATTTAAGGGAACTCCCATACAACTAACGTGATTTTTGACATAAAAACGCAACGATACCACGATGTTTTTTACGACTAGCGCCATCTAGTGATGGTTTTTGTCTTCCGCAAAAAAACTTCTGCACAAATCTGAATTAAGATTTGTACAAATAAATGTATTAAATAAAATAAGAACAAATATGTTTTTTATGTTATTAGATTAGGCCGGGAGTTTCCCTTCAGGTTTAAGTAAGATGAGATTTTCGACCAAGGAATTTTAAATAAAATTTTTGCTATGATCCTCTAATGATAGACTAATAAAAATGATAGGGTAGATAGCTAATGAAGTAAGGAAGTTTTTGAAGTTGGTTTAGAAATAAAATAATAGGCGAGTTTTTCTTTTAATTGCTCTTTAAAGTGTTTATAGCGTTTTGTCTACGCTCACTTTTGAAATACCTTTTTTTATTTGTAACAGTTTGGTTGGTGTTACGCGTTTTTTTTTGTAACAGGAAACATAACCCAATTATTCAGCACCACATTTGAAAAGAAATCAGCCAATTATCTCAATTATTGCAGTCAGTATGAGCAAATAGTAGGTGTCAGCTAGTGGTCGCATTTTAGTAGAAAATGAGAAAAAAGGCCATAACTCCTAAACTACAAAAAATCGCAGAACATACATGGGGTATTTTCGGATACCCCCAGGTGTGAGGAATCTAAAAAAAGTTTATTGACGTCACTAGTTGGACCACCCTGTATATAACATTCAAAGTCCTGACTGACCTATATATCAACGCAGAGCCCAGACCGCTGGTCCTAGAGACATGTAATTTGGAGAGTGTGTTAATTGTGGGTAGGTATCCACTAAGAAAGGGTTTTTCGAAAATCCCGCGGGATCGGACTCACACGGGCGAAATCGCGGGACTCTGCTAGTATTGTATGGAATAATTATTACCTGTCACCAAAATCAAAATGGTTTGTCTTATTTTAGGGTAAAACTGAGGGCATCTCATCAGGCAACATAATTTTTAGATTTCGCGCTAAAGACCCTTGCGACCATTTTATGATTAACAGCATTTATCGATCAGCGATTAATATTACTGATAAATGCGTTGTGAAAAAAGTAAGTAACATTCTAAAAAAAATAAAAAATAACTGACTATTACAAACCAAAGCTCTCAATTCTGTGGCTATTTTTTTAAATACTGTATTACTCGAAGACGGCTTGCGGCTGATTGAGATGATTCTTTACCCAACTGCCACAGGAGGGTTATGTTTTTCGAGCGTATGTATGTGCGTATTATGTTTATAATATACCCAATTTTCGTTTGTTACTCTCTGGAGCCTGAGCGGTTCAATGGATGATAAGATAACAGATTCGTAATGACAATGCGAGTGTTTTTAGCAATATGAAAATTTTATAAAATCTTAATGGTTAAATTTAAACGGGATAATGTAGGGTCCAATTTTTTTAAAGCTTTTATTTAACTTGCAATGTAGGTATGTATGTTTATCCGGATGGAATCTTGCAACTTAATTTTGAACCAGTTATTTTTCTTCGCACTATATCGAGTATCAAATTAAAGGGATTGAAAAGATGATTTTAGAAATGTATATTTAATCAACAAGAAACTCTTATAATTTCGTCATGTTCGACCGAAGATCGTGCGAAGTGGCGACGTAAAAGTAGGAAAGCGGACCCCGGGCTCTCGAGAGGGATGCAAACGGGAACATCGCTCGGATAATAAGATGATGATGAGATTATTGATTTGCGTAACTGATATTGTTTCTCCACAGGGACAATACGTACTGACGCTTGATGTAATGGACATGGGTAACAGATTCTACAAGAATTTTCCAGCTGCTATGGGAAACTTGACTATTATAACAAAGTACTATGGAAAAAAATGCAACTTTATTTGTTCAACTGCAGTTCTTTCTTTTAAAAAGAAATAAAAAAAAATATTTAACTATAAAATTTGATATTTAATATAATTCTCTACCTATAATGTCGGTAGGAATTACTAAGCATAGACAAGACGGACCCGTCTGCTGTTATACAGTGTCGTGTAGTGCGAGTTTACGTAAACGTGAAACTTATGTTACGAAGATGAGGCTTCACATTACATCCGCTAGGAGCGTATTACCATACTTTTTACGGTACGTTCGAACAAACTAGAATAAGCATTGAATAACAATTTTCCGCATAATCGTCATTTTATTAAACAGCTCGAGAAGCCGATTTCTCGAGCAAAAACGATTTATGCGTAGACTTGCTTTTCGTTTCTTATTCCAGTTTCGTCGAGTAAGGCCTTAGGCGTTAACGCAAACGTGATAGTAACGTTTGGTATAGGATAAAACTTGCACTAGCGGTACTGATACAATTTGTAAAATTTGTGTACGAAACATCAAAATGAACATACCGTGTATAAGTAGGTATTTAAGTACCTACACGATTACAAATAGTTTCGGTACCAAATTGTACAGAAACGATTTGTAACAAGTGATATTATCTAGGACTAAATTGGAATATATTTATCTATTATTTAGATAAAGAACTTTAAATTTAAATAAATCAGCGTTTAATAACCAGACATATTGTGTTGTTTAGGGTTCCGTACCCAAAGGGTAAAAACGGGACCCTATTACTGAGACTTCGCTGTCTGTCCATATGTGTGTCACCACGCTGTATATCATGAACCGTAATAGCTACACAAGATGTAGGTATTTCGGCAGCTGCTACAACAACAAATACTAAAAACAATATAAAACAAATATTTAAGAGGGGCTCCCATACAACAAACGTGATTCAGGGATAGAATAACGCAACGATACCGCGATGTATTTTGACCACTAACGCTATGAAAGTGAAACTGGAGAAAGACTGGCGCTAATGCAATGGTTAAACAAATTGAAACGTTCGGGTTACGTTCACAAATTGGTTGTTCCAGTGTTCATTTTAGGGTTCCGTACCCAATTGTGATAGTGGTACGGAACCCTTCGTGCGCGAGTCTCGCACTTAGCCAGGTTTTTTTAATAATTTCCTACCTACCCTAGCCAGACGCTTAACTGTTCCGGCTAGGTAGGATTCCTACGTTTCAATACACACCATGTACTATGACACACAAGACATTTCCTATTTTGATATTCATAGTGATTATTGTATATGGCGATGGCGCTTCAACCGTAGAATTTGTAAGTTTATATTTTAGATTTTTCTTAAGTTTTCGCGATACTGGATTGAAATTAAAGAAATGTTTTGTTTTTAATCGCGGGGTGTTTATACTTTTAGCGATGTTTTAACGCTCAACGTTTCGATACCTTTACAGGTCCCTTCTTCAGGATTGAACGTTGAGCGTTGAAACAATACAATGCTAAAATTAATAATAACAACGCGATGAAAACAAAAAAATGACTTTAATTTCAGTTTATATTTTTTAAAGAATTTGTCTTAAAACTACATCTATGCATTAGATACTTACCTATCAATTAATGTTTTTAAATTTTAGGGTCATTTCGATCTGGTTATCAAAACTGTTGAAGCATGCAAAGGTCCAAAGCGGAAGGACTGTGTGGTTCCTATAATAAGTTTTGATGAACACAGTTTGGATGTTACACTTAATATAAAAGAAAGTGTTAAAATAACTAAAGTAAGAAATAATTAAGGTACCTACTATAATATTAAAAACAATGTTTCATTGCGGGAGGCTTACCCGTGTCGTAGCGGCTATCGCGCTAGAACAGTAGCCACGGGTTCAAGTCCCACCGGGTACTAAAATTTTTGAAAGCATTTTTTTTTCAAAAACCAATGTTTTGCTTTGCCAAATTTGGCAGGAGATCCTGTTGCGTGTTTACATCAATTGCAACAAATGAATGATGAATAATATGAATAGTATGTCGAGGTTGCAGGTTCAAGTCCTGTCGGGTGCAAATTTTTGAAAGGCATTTCTTCAAAATAATCAATATGAATTATATTTCTGAAATATTTATTTTACTTTACTTTATTTTACTTTACAGAGGTGCTTTGCTTATTTCAGGGGAAAATTTTTATAACTGCAAATGGCAAGGAAACGATGAGACTGCAAGTGAAAAATCCTTGTGATCACCTGTTTTTGAAACCTTTACTGAAATCTATGCTGAATATTACAAATGATTGCTCAATTTTAAAGGTAAATAACAATATTGCAATATATTGCTCAATAATTGGCAATAGATAATGAAGTTTCCATGTGCTTTGGTATAAGAAACAGTAAATTCATGCTTGATGCCGTGTTAATTGTTTATCAATTTTCGGTGGTGTCCTATTAGTAATTAGGCTTTGGCACGTGATCAATGCGTTGCAACCATAGGTTGATTTATAAGCCAGTAGTCAGAAAAAATAGCTGTAAAATCATTTACAAGAAAATATACCTATGTTACAGCAAATTTTCTCGTGGTTTTATTAAAAAAGCTATTGTAAAACCAACTAACTGCTATCTGTACAACGGCATCAGTTATATTATTCGAAAATATTAAAAATAGTAGATTCAGAAGTTGTATTTTTTATTATTATAGTTACCAAACCCACCATTGTGGCCCGGATAGCAACTGTCGGTTTTCCCTGTTTCACAATCGCTTGTTTAACAAATCCTGTGGTCGCCGTGTTTCCCTGCAGTTGAATAGGGTTACCCCATCTCTTACCGTGGGTGTCGTAAAAGGCGACTAAGGGATTTAAGGGAGACTAGCAAAACTTAAATTCTCCCGGCGCGTTAGCGGATAAACTGCTTGGTCCTTAGAAGGTTTGATGTCAGGCAGGCGGCCGGCCGTAAAAATATTGCAAAAATCTATTAGCAGAGGTATGGTCAATGATGACTTACCTATAACTGCGACAACCCCAAATATTTGGGGTTTAGCGGACCCCGGACCCCGAGAGGGATGCAACCGGGAACATCGCTCGGATGAAAGAGAACAAATCCTATGGTCAGTTTTGGTCTCATCTCGATTCCATTCGATTGCTACTTGGTCTTTTCCGCTATTTATAATGATAAAGCGTCATCACAAAGTACGATAAACTATAGATAACTATCTACCTACTAGTTACTCTACAAAAGAAAACAATAATAATATTCAAGTGAATTACGAGTATCTAGGAAGCAACTTAGATAAGCGCCTACAGATAGGTTTTTGATATGAAATCGAGAATTACCTATGTGCCTCGATTGCTTCGCACAAAATAGTCACGTTACAATTGCACAAATGGACTAAGCAAGAGTGGTATGTTGATAGGTACGCTGGCTACGTATTCTTAAACTAAATCGTCTCAACATCGTTAGATTTTTGTCGGAAACGGTTTAACATTTTTTGGAAATTCTCCTACCTCGCAGTGGTTTTACAGGAAAAGGATTTTTTTACAAACTCATCGTGCAAAAGAGAAACTGGACATTCGTAGGTCGTATTTCTCAGTGATATATTATTTCGGGGGGACTCTGTTATCCACCCCTAGATCAATTCAAAATGAGACGATTTTAATATCATTCGATTTAGTCATCATCAATCTGGTAAATACCTGGGCGACCTCGGTGGCGCGTCGTGCGAAAGCGCGACTGCAATGCAGGAGGTTGCGGGTTCGATTCCCGCCGGGTGCAATTATTTATGTCTAAAAATAAATATTTGTGTCTGGTCTGGGTGTCCCTCTATGTATAATATGTATGTATTTACAAAAGAAAAATAAATATAAGTATTATATCCGTTGTCTAGTCACCGTAACACAAGCTTAGTCGCTTATCACGGGGCTAGATGGCGCTGTGTGTTGTTCAGAGAATTTATTTTTTTATTTATTTTAAATAGTATTTCACTATCTTAAAAATAGAAATATTTTAAAGGTGAAAAAAACATCTACAAACATACACAACATAACTCGACGCAACCCGGGACTCTCAGTTCTCAAGACCGAGCGACTTAGCGTTGGTCCACCCACGTCGTCGCGATTTATTAGCATTTTCTATACTTTCGCAAAATTTATACTACTGTAACATTCCATACATTTTGTAGCACATAATATAGCTGCCTTTGAAATTGGAAATTTGCAAACGCATTTTCGCCATTTTTTACAATTTAGGCATGCATTTTGTTTTTGTACACCTTTAATTGGGAGTCCCTGTTTCGTAATTTGATTTTTTAATGCTCTAGGCTTATCTACTAGAAATATTTTTGAAGAAAAATTAAACTTTGAAAATTCTCCGCCTCGCCGCGTTTGAATTTTTGAAGATGTATTTTTCCCTTGTAATAAACAAGCATAAACAATCCTTTAAAATATTTCTAAATATTATTGTAAAGTTTATTTTCAGGGTGACTACCACTACAAAGTTGACCTCCAAGATATAGCTACAAAATATTACGGAGGGGAATTTATATTCGGCAGTTGGTCATTCAGATCTCTTTTCTACAATGACGAATGCAATTTCTCCTGCGCCATTACTGGGGTCGAATTTGTTCCTAAGAAAAAACCTAAATGAGGTGAAATTAAAATTATTTATCATGTAACAGAAAGTATTTTATTTACATTTTATTTTTATTTTATTTTATTTATTTATTTATTTTTTATTTATTTACATACTAAGTCAACAAATAAATTACTTACACCTAATATTTTTTTTGTGTTTTACCTATACTCTATTTCAGAAACTTAGATTAAAAATGTAAATAAAGAACTGTTAATATTAAAGGAAAAAGTAAATAAAGTGCTGTCACTTTAAAATAAATTTATGGGATTTTTGTTTACATTTTTGACCTAGTTTCTGAATTAGAGTAGGTATAGAAATAGACAGGGAAAACAGGGAGAAAGGATGATCATTAATTCACCATGTAACAAGGGTTCTCGTGAGGTGCAGTGGTAAGCGCACTCGCCCGGCAAGCGAGAGACACAGGTTCGAATCTTGTCTCGGGAGATTTTTGATAATGCATATTTTCCTTGTATAATATTTTTACTTACACCTACTTAATAAAGAGTTTGAAATCGAACACAGCAGCTAATCGAAAGGACAGTCTTCTTGATGATCCAGTGTCACGCAAAACATTCCAGAAGAACTGAAAATGAAGAAAAAGAACATTTTACTGAAAACCACATGTAAATCGGTCCAGGGCGTCTAAATTGGAAAGTCGGTTTGGAGATAAATTGAAACATTAAAAAAAAACGAACAACCCCTCGCTCTAAACTCATATTACCTCTATTCGTGGGTAAAAAACATAATAATAAATAAATTGATATGATAGCCTCTATGGCGCGCCGCTACGCAGATTGTTGCGGGTTCAATTCCCGCCGGGGCAGGGGCAAGTATTTATGATGGCTATGTTTGTTTCTGAGTCTGGTTGTTTTTAGATATATCAGTATGTATACCTACTTACAAAAAGTACCTATGATGGTTAGCCTAATATCGTTTTCTAATACCCACAGTACAAGCCTAGTTGCTTAGTTCGGGGCTAATTTGCGCTGTGTGCAACTTCCTGCAATATTTATTTATTTATTTTATTTTTTGGACACCCTCAAGCCCAAAAATCTAAGCAACTTAGGTGGGATATTAGATATTTTTATAGTCGGTGAAACGTTTAAAAAAGTTAAAATACATTTTGACAATCAAATATACATTACATATCTCATGCATGTCATGCACCTACTACCTAATTAGTGAGCACTTATTATTATAAACGATTAACATGATATTTTGAAGTTAAACTGTTTTTTTGCAGTTTGATTCGCGTAGCTACGTTTAATGGTTTTTGTTTAGTGCGCAAAACAAAAACTTAAGTAATTCAGTTTAATTCAGTTCTAAGTATTGTCACACATACATAGCACATACATACATCCAAACTTACATAGGAAATGTTTTCCTAATTAAACAAATTCGGTCTATTTGTCTACGGCGCATTACCTATCATTATAACAAGTTGTATTGGTATAAACAGTAGGTAGTAGGTAGGTACCTAGGGTGCGATATTATTTTCTTCCATTGTGATTTACCAACTAGTTCATAATAATCACCGATAAGGTACTTCATCGCCGAGCATCACAGCTTTCTTGTCAAGTCGCACGCCCCAATGCGACGGGTTCTTGGGGCAAGACGTATCGCAAGGGATCCCGACCATGTTCACACGTCTCCTGACCGAACGAATAGTTTATAATACTTACCGATCAGGTACTTCATCGCCGAGCATCACAGCTTTCTTGTCAAGTCGCACGCCCCAATGCGACGGGTTCTTGGGGCAAGACGTATCGCAAGGGATCCCGACCATGTTCACACGTCTCCTGACCGAACGAATAGTTTATAATACTTACCGATCAGGTACTTCATCGCCGAGCATCACAGCTTTCTTGTCAAGTCGCACGCCCCAATGCGACGGGTTCTTGGGGCAAGACGTATCGCAAGGGATCCCGACCATGTTCACACGTCTCCTGACCGAACGAATAGTTTATAATACTTACCGATCAGGTACTTCATCGCCGAGCATCACAGCTTTCTTGTCAAGTCGCACGCCCCAATGCGACGGGTTCTTGGGGCAAGACGTATCGCATGGGATCCCGACCATCTTCACACGTTTTCTGATTGATCCCGCGAAGTAACACGCGCTCATGAAATGGCTGCACCGTGCTATACCTGTTTAAATAAGTTGATAGTCTATAGGTACTAATATTGCAAAAAGGAAAGTGTTATTCGTTTGTTTTAAATGTGATAAAAAAGTATAATAAGTATGTGGTATATCCTATCCGTTGTCTAGTACCCATAGTACAAGCCAGATTGCGCTGTGTGCAATGTCGTGGGAAATGTTGTTGTTGTCGTGGAAATAAAGGATTACTGAATCTCATTAATCTATCTATCTATAAAGCAAAATCGCTTTTTTGTTTGTCTGTAACTTTGTCTCTGCTATTTAACATTTTGTGAAAACTTACATACTCTTGACCCTCGAAATACGTTGACATTTTGAGTGTTTGACCTAATGCCTTTTTTGTATGTCGTATGATACCTTGTATTTTATAAACTGATGGAATAAATATATTTTCTGAGCATGTGTTTTGAACCTGGGCTTCCGAGATGAAAGAAGCAGAGTAGCTCAGCACAATAAAATTATAATAATGAACACATAGAATTATAAAGTCAAAACTATTTTTAAAAATTTTTGAAGGTTAAAGATCGAGGCTAACTTTTGCATACCGCTAAACGTTTTCCTGTGTTGGTTTCATACGTTTATGATAATAATCAAAGGCATAAGTATATGGCATCGCCCACCTTTGCCTATTGTGTTCACCGAACCTGACCACCGTCAGGTAAATAACAGATAATAATATTTACACCCAAAAACCGGTTCATCCGTTCGGGAGCTACGATGCCACAGACAGAGACACAGACAGACAGACAGATAACAACCCTCTTTTTCCATCGGGGGTTAAAGAAGTCAGCTCTATACAATGAATTCTGGAAACAGCTGAAATATAATTAGTATGTACTTACGCATAAAATGTCCCTTGCAGCCGGGTTGTTTTTTCCCTCCGTTGACGCAGAAATCAGCGTGGCCTACCAGACCAGTTTCTCCAAGGAACCCCGCATTGGTGTGGATAACTTGGACGACATGTGCGTCATCTCGTCCGAGACGAAATTGACGGGAGCCGTATTGTGATACTAGAGGTCTGGCTGGATCTAGACCTGGATAAAATGCAAAATACATTAAAAATTACTAGAAAAATCTTCAACACAATGAAAGTAACATGGACTCTCCATACGAGTCTGAACCTGGATTTATAGATTACAAGATTTACGATGCACTTTGATTCTTACACCTATTTACGCCCTACACAAGGTAGTTTCTTGCCTCCTCCTTTTTATGATTTCTAGTGAATGTTTCACATTTTGTTCACAATTATTGAGATCAAACAATAATGACTTGTTACAATGAATGAGCTATAAATTATAAAGACTTGTTGTTCTGTAATAAATCTTTCTGATATTTATTATTAATTTATTATACATCGGAAATATTGAGGTTCTACGAGTGGAATGCACCGTAAGGAGTCATATTTAATTAAATTAATTAAAAAGTTGATATCAAAATGTCAAAGGATTTAAGACAAGTGACCTGACAATAAATAATAAAATAATTGATTGGGTAAATAAATAAAAAATCTTCTTTTATTAAAAGTTTTCATCAAGCTTATTATTAAACAGATAAAAGTTGTTATTGGTATGGAACTATAAAAAATATAATTATTATGAAAGTTTAACCCTTAACTCTTCTATTCAAAATATCACTTGTGAAGAAAAAAGGAAAGATCACCTTTGCATAGTGTAGAAATGATTCGATATTCGATTACGTTGGGAATGTTTTGACCAAAATAGGCTGTATTCGAAGTCTAGCAGCGCTTTGGAGCCGATCCCGTATGGAAATCTGTATAAATAGTAGCTGCAGAACTCTAACTCGTTCCGGGTGTTCGCCGAAACACATCGCCCAAGGCCCAAGCGGCATTGCATCTCCGATAACTCAGGTACTGGAATTACTAGGTGTTGGAATTTGATGTAAAGTATTTACTTTTACTGTGTGTTTCCGCAACTAGCCATATAACTAGGCCTTTTTACGTGATTTTAGGCCGTGGTTTCTTCACGATATTTTCCTTCACCGTAAGAGCGAAGTTAAAAGCACATACAAAACCCCCAGACCAGAATCAAATACCGTGGGTGGTAACAAGCCGCAGCCTAAGTATCCAACCAAGATATCTCTTTTGGTCTCCTTTTACGAGGAGCAGGGCTTACCGTATAGCCAGCATATTCTTTTAGACCCGGGTTACAGGGTATAGGTACACTTTTAAACTGCATTATGTTTAAACGAGCCTTATTCGTAAACAAACTAAGAATGGGATACACTTCATGATTTTCACCGCTCGAGGCAGAGACTTCCGTGGTCTAGTTGGTATATACGTTGGGGTACAGACCCAAATACGCGAGTTCAAGCCTCGCCGCAACTGAATACCTACGTATTTTCCCTTTATTTATTTTTTTCTGTTCGTTTTATGTTATGTTACTTTCTATTTTAAATATTCAAATTATCCTCGTCCTGTTGTTTTTACATACTCTCTAGATTTTTTTTAATGTGGTTACATGAAACCGGGCCCTAATCGCGTATTATTATTTATTTTCTTACATCGGCGTTTCAACAATGCAATGTTCCAATGGTCTAGGTCGCGAGGAGACCCGGTAGAATGTAACTAGATTTTGACAAGATTTGTTAACATACAATAAATCTTTGTTTTTAAAGTGCTTTGGAATACTGACTTTTTGCCCATACGATCGTCTTTATTTAAAACTAAGTAGTTTTGGCAAAAATAATATCTGTTCGAAGCAGTGGTTCGAAGTTAAAATCGCTTTATTGAAATCATCAAGTAGATACGTCCATAGCATAGCATATGAGGATTAAGCCAATAAAAACGCTTGCTCAGTTCAACAATGCATTGTAACTGTGTACAGGCGAAAAAAAAATAAACGAATAACTCTTAAGGTAAAGAAATAAAGTTGATAATAGAACTTGTGACGGTCTTGTATTCGATAACGTTATGTACCTAATATATGTTTAGCCGGCCGGCCGACGATATTGATAATAAAAACAGATGGTGATTCCATAGAGACCGCGCAACCGCACTTTACGCCCGGCGGTAGTCAGTAACGCACGCGCTCACACCAAATTAAAAACAAAACAACAAAATGGCCAAAGTTGACATCAAATACACGAAGGTACGTTTTATTTGTTTACGGTTGAACTGAGAGGCGCTTCTAACAGAGGCCTATACTAAAAAAATGCTTGTTAATTAATTACATTCAGTCATGTCACCGAAACGGCGACAGAATTCCCTAACTAAAGGCTCCCTTAGAAACTTCTCTGAGTAAGGAAGTGATATAACCCATCCAATTATCTTAATATCGCACTTTTAAGATTCAAATGACCTATAACTTCGTTTTTTTTTAATTCAGACTACAATCTGACGTTTTGGTTCTTTGTATTTGATATTTTTTCTTCAGGAAGATGTGTTGAATCATAGTCTACAATTAAAAAACGCAGTTTATAGTTTATTCTTTTAGACAGAGCCAAAAAAAAATACTAAGTTCTTTAATCTGTAGGTTGTAAAAAGTGTTTGGAACTTCTTAAAGATTTCATATTGCTTACAATACAAATAGCTTATACATTTCTGATGTTGCACAATATTTTGAAACCGTTTATTTATATTTTAGCCCATCTTCATGATATAGCATAAATGTAATCTCAATAGCTCCTAGATTATTACAACGAATTGTCATCAATTAAATAACAAGTGAAAACTTGAGGGTCTAAAATTGATGTTAGAGTAGGTAGGTAACTACTTATTTGTTCCGTAACATTTAGTTAGTTTGTTTGTACTCTAAAGAATGAATTATAATATGTGTAGGTACTACCTTTACTTCTTATACAATCATATTGAAAAGAGGAACGATTAGTTTGTTTGTAAAGAATAGACTCCGAAACTACTGATATTACATGATATTATTTAAATTTCATAATAACAAAAACCCTAAACACTTATAAAAGTAGGTACATAACGTTACAGATAAAGTAGATAAGTAAAATATAGGTATACCCATAATAAAAATTTATTTGTATAGAAATTATCTCTAAAACCACGTCTACAGTAACACATTTTCGTGATACTATACAACGAATTATAGATTATAGACCAGTCTTATTTCTATTCATGTCAATTGTTTGCCTTATATTAGTGAATAAATTAGTTACTTAGGTACATCTAGATTAATACCGTTTATTTCGTTTTATTTTGTTATGAGTTCCAAAAACCTGCACCAGTAGGTATGTCACAAACACAAATTCAATGGTCTCGTTTTGTATTCAAGTGATACGTCAACAATCATCAATTTTGGTTGAATAGATGTTTCCTTGGAGAGCGTTTACGTAGATGTCATTTGTGTATACTGTCTAGTTTCTAGAAGCTTGTCTAGCAGGCTTTATATTTCGATATATTTTGGTCGGACGGTGATGCAGTTTATATTTTGTTATAATAAGTTTGGTCATCTCAAGAAGAAAAAAAAATCATAAATAGAGATTTTTTTTGTTTGCTTTGTCGGGACACAGATAGTAATTAAATAAAACTAGTACCTACGGTTAGCATCAAAAGTATCGTTTTTGTGACTTGTGTGGCCATCGGACCACATTCAGACTATACATCATAATTGTGGGAGAGACAGATTGTGGGATGTCACAATAGGACAAACATCATGAAAATAATCCCCTCCCGATCAGAAAGTCTAAGTAGCAAAACGTCAAACAAAGCGAAAAGTCTAGTGAGCAATCTAAAAGAGAAGATAAAATATATGTCCTGTTTTGACACCCCACAAATATGATGTTATAGTGATTTTGAAAGTCTAAAAGTGGTCATCGACTCTTGATGCTGACTGTACCCAATAATTAGGTGTGCAATGTGCATTAGTAACTAAAAACTATTTAAAAACGTACGTTCCGTAATTATATTTTTGTCTCCTGCAGAGATACTCAAAATAAATGTCAAACTACACAGTTGTTCAAACATTAATAATAGGTACTAGCTGTGTCCCTGTAATATACCTATTTGTTCAACCTACCAGTTGACAATAATCCTTCTTTGCGTCGCGCAGTCGGGTAAAAAGACATAACAAGTTCAGGTGGTCATCATGTTATGTCTTTTTGTATTAGGATCATTATGACGTTAGGATCATAATGTCACCCACCTATATTATTATGATAATGTGACCTACGAACACACTGAAGTACGATGTAGAGGTATAGCCTATCATTTATTATGAGATTGTATTTTCAAGTACACAAATAGGTACTTGTATTTCATTGTAGGTATAGGAACTTTGTTTGGTACTACTTAGTTCTTGTATGCACATATACAGCTTGGAGCTTATGGAACAGCTGCTTATATTAGTTGTTCTACACGTTTAGGCGAACAACTTTTTGTTGTACGACTTTTGGAAATTTGAAATAGTTAACGAAAATTTTGAGTTTTAAGTTTACTTAAAAACCACCTGTTTGTGAGAGTTGGAGGTCATAAACCTTTTAGTTGTCCTTTTATTTAGTTTGGACTACTACAATCTAAACATGAATTGGCCTTATATTAAAAAAAATGAAAAAACAGCTGTTTTCAGTAAAATGTTTTTCAACATTTTTGAACAAAGTTTGAATAAAAAAACGAAAAAGTTGTTTGTCTGTACACGTGGAACAATGTATAAGAAGCTGATCTATAAACTACAACATTCTGTATATTTTATGCACACACACAGTCATAAATAACGAGCAGCATCAGTATGCAGTAGGTACAAATAATAGCGTAATTGAAGACTTCCGTGTCTCCATTTACCTAGAATACAATCAAACAATCGCACTTCACATATTGCAAATTGATCCTTGTGTTGAGGTTACCCACAATGTACCTACTGTCAGACATAATAAACCACAAGCCATAAAACTGGACTGGTCTCTATTAGAGACTAGAAGAAGAAGGTCGCCTAATAGTGATCCATATCAAACTTGTCTCTGACAAACGAGCTTCACCAGTTCCAAAGTCAAACTGTTCGGGAAATTTCTCACACACCTTTAAAAAATATTGATCAAAATTCGAATGAATACCATCTAGGTAATCTAAGCACAAGCATAAAGTTTCAGTTTTACAATTACAACTTGCAACTATTTATACAAATTTTCAACTTATTTTTTGTTTAATGGTTTCTACATGTCCAAATTGTATCCGCTACATATATGTGGGCAAGGTAAAGATCCAAAGTTCAAATTACTATCATGCATGACAAACAAAATACCACACGAGTTTACTAAGTATGATTTGAATTAGTTGTTTGCCAAGCGATGTTTGTTGACATAGTGCAATTATCTCGCATTATTGTAATCGTGTAGCTAAATGAAATGATTGGAATTTATATTACGTCTAGTATTAAATATGAATAAGTATAATAAGTATATAATATAAGAATATTAATATGAATTTAAAGTACCTCGCAGAAATAGTAAAACTAAAACACTTTGGTATGCCCTTAGCTCTTCATCAACAATGAATTTGTCGATTCAGTCAGCAAGAAAACGTTCCCTACAATCAATCCTCAGGATGAATCCGTCATTATACAAGTCGCTGAAGGAGACAAGGTAAGATAACTTGGTCCAATAAATAACTGACAACAACAGAAAAAAGATAAGAACTATGATAATGAATTAAATTAAACAGACACCGTAGGAATTTGATAACTTAATAAAGAAAACATATTGGTAAGTAAACTGATTAAGGAGGACTGACCTTTCACCCAAACACAAACAAAATTTATATATTCCAGATAATATTTTAATCAATAATATTTCGAAACAATGTACCTAACGCTTAGCAATCTTAGCAGGTTATAAAAAAAAGAATGAGTATATACATTTCTAAATTCCAAGCATTTAAATATATCCGTACCATTCTAATTATGTTTTCTTTGTTTAGGCTGATGTAGACTTAGCCGTAGCTGCAGCCAAAACGGCCTTCCACCGCTACTCTGAATGGCGCAAATTAGATGCCTCAGCCCGCGGTCGCCTTCTGCTCAAACTGGCAGACCTCGTCGAAAGGGACTACTTATACTTGGCCAACCTTGAAACGCTGGACAATGGCAAGCCCATCAAACAAGCCGAGGGAGAGGTTCTATGGTCTACTACCATCATCAGATATTACGCTGGCAAAGCTGACAAAATTCTAGGAAACACAATTCCTGCAGGTTATTACCTTCACTAGTTTTTGTACCTACTCTATGGTAATAAGCAACATTTATGAGAATGCTTCTTTTTTATAGACGGTGAGGTGTTGACCATGACACTGAAGGAGCCAGTCGGGATCTGCGGGCAGATTTTACCCTGGAATTACCCGATTCCTATGTTTGTTTGGAAGATTGCCCCAGCTTTGGCTGCAGGTTAGTAATCAGATCATTGAATATCGTTTTTTGATTTTACAATAGTTTATTGAAAAAATGTATCAGTTTATTGGACTAGATTATTTTGCACTACATTTTTCCACTTTTTTATGTTCTAGGATGCACAGTAGTAGTAAAACCTGCAGAACAAACACCCTTAACAGCATTGGCTATGGCTGCCCTCGTTAAGGAAGCCGGTTTCCC
The DNA here is from genome assembly GCA_958496205.1 of Idaea biselata. Classification (NCBI taxonomy): domain Eukaryota; kingdom Metazoa; phylum Arthropoda; class Insecta; order Lepidoptera; family Geometridae; genus Idaea; species Idaea biselata. The sequence goes on from OY292397.1 coordinate 9,181,611, forward strand.
GCCAGGTGTTGTGAATGTCATCCCTGGATATGGCCCCACAGCAGGTGCTGCACTCACACACCACCCTAATGTGGACAAGGTTGCTTTTACTGGATCTACCGAGGTAAAGAAACAATTTCTTTTTTGTTCTGGTAATATAATATCTCTTTAAGATATTTCTTTTACTATGACCACAAAGTGCAAACATTCCGACCATCGGACATCGGTTGATTCAGATTAGCTGATGTCTATCGAAGCAACGATGGTACTCAAGTTATCGTTGACCAAACAAACGCTTTTGATCTCTACTATTACTATCGCCACTAGGGTTCACCGACAGTTCTCGTGCGATTCAACGTGTTTTTCTGAATAAGTATTTAGAAATATTTAGAATTGTGGTGATTTACGATGCATTTTATTCCACAGGTGGGCCGCATAATCATGAGTGCTGCATCCGCTGTAAATCTCAAGAGGGTAACCCTGGAGCTTGGTGGCAAGAGTCCATTGGTCATTTTCAATGACGCTGATGGTATGTTAAGATATATTTCCGTAAAGAAACCAAAAGTGCAAGATCTCAAGTTCATGATTTAGTGTAAAAAGTAACAATGCAATTTTTAACACCAAAACCTGTTGGAAACAACAGATAAAGATTAATCTTCAGTGGAGGTCAGTTACAAATTGATAATATAAAATAAACATAAAGTCAGAACAATTCTAAAGAAGTTTTCAGCAAGTCATTCGTTAATTTTCATAGTCATATCAACGTTTCCAGACAACAGATAAATGAATGAATAATTGATAATATACTACTTGTAGTTTTAAATAACAATAACATCTACAAGAGTCCTTCACATAGGTACATAATAAACTCTGTAATGGGCATTTTATCTTTGCGTGGAAGATATTATTTCTTTTAGATCTTGTTTCCCCTAATAGATATTTTGTGACCATAAACTGAATTACTTAGATACTTGATTTAAAACTTCTTAAATATTATTTCAGTTGAAAAGGCTGCATTGATTGCCCACCGCGCTGCTTTTGCCAATGCTGGTCAATGCTGTGTTGCTGGTACAAGAACCTATGTCCAGTCCGGCATTTATGACAAATTCGTCGCAAAAGCAGCTGAAATCGCCCAGAAGAGAACTGTTGGCGCTTCGTTCACGGATGTTGAGCAAGGACCACAGGTTGGTAATGTTGCTAATTAAAATACGACAAATATTCACAAAGATCTTATACAAGAAACTTTATATTTTCTTAACTTTGTTTGTAGATCGACCAAGAAATGTTCGATAAAGTAATGGGTTACATCGCCGCTGGCAAGCAACAGGGAGCCAAGTGCGTTGCTGGTGGTGAACGTCTGGGCAAAGTCGGATACTTTATCAAACCAACAGTCTTCGCAGATGTTAAAGATGACATGAAAATCTCTAGGGAGGAGGTAATAAATTACTGCAACTAACTTTAAATAAATTTAAAAGCGGGCAGGATACTTGGCCAGACGCGGTGATAACAGGTAGTTTTCATGGAGGAGTAACCAAAATTTGGAAAGAGGAAGGTCGGCAGCAAGATGTATAGATAGCATTGTTAACATTGTAAACCTGGAGACCTGGATTAGGGTGGCACATACAAGAACGTCAGGAAAGCGGAACCCGGGCTCTCGAGAGGGATGCAACCGGGAACAACGCTCGGATGATGATGATGATGATACAAGAACGTCAGGGATAACACAGATGGAGAGAGTATTGGGCGTAATACTTCCGTCTGTGCCGACAGTGGGTAGAACCATAATATGAACAGCTATGAATAGTGATGATGATTTTTAATAGGTTTTTTTTTCAATATTAATCTTTTTGAATTTTACGGAAATCATCTTGTGATTTCTTGCATGTTATAGTAGGGACCTATTATTCTAATAAAAATAAGTAACCAAACATTATCAAAAGCATTTCAATAAGATGACCGACGTTGCTGCCTTCCACATCATAAAGCTTTTTGCATAGTTCTTATAATTTGTTCTGAATTTCCAGATCTTCGGCCCCGTCCAAAGCATACATAAGTTCGAAACCTTCGAAGAAATCCTCGACCGTGCCAACAACTCTAACTACGGTCTTGGTGCTGGAGTCATCACCAACGATGTCACAACTGCTCTTTCGTTCATTAGACACGTCCGTGCTGGATCTGTCTGGTATGTTTCGTTTTTTATTCGTTTAGTAAAATATATGTGCCCTTCGTCTCTAACTTATGTGCATAACTAACAGACAGACATTTCTAACAAAGTACGAATTCGGTTTCTTGGCTCTGGTACATATTTCATTGACCTTGGCCCACTTAGTTTTTTTCTATTGTTATTCAATGTCGAAAAGTTGTTTTTTTATATCCTTAATAGTTTTTCTGTCGGTAGTTGTTTTTTGACAGAATTTTTTCTATCGTTTCTTATTTTTTTACAGGGTCAACACATACGAACATGTCGCTGCTCAAACTCCATTCGGTGGTTTCAAGGAATCCGGTATTGGACGCGAGCTGTAAGTTTTTTACTCGTTATTTTGTAATTATACTTATGTAATACAACGTTTTTGTTTGCACATCCTAACATACTTTTAAAATTATGCGCGAACAAAAACGTAATTTGGCACTCGTTTTTTCATACCAATTGGACTTGCCTATTTTCCTGGTTTGAGCTATTTTTTATTTTTGTAATAAATTTAATACAATACCTAATTATAACATATAGTATGTACATCCATACGGAACTGGACAAACTTTACCTGTATTTTTTTAATGTTCAATTCAGTAGGTTTGTGAAACATAAACTTTGCATGAATTATGTAGAATCGATTTTTGATATGATAAAAATGAGTATGAGTTCTTTTAATTTTGTATTTAATAATGTTATTTTTTTTACAGAGGCGAGGATGGAATTCAACAATATTTGGAGAATAAGACCGTTACTTTCGATCTTCCCAAAGTGCCTCAGCTGTAAACGCCTCTTCCAAGAACTGAATTAACATTTAGCCTATAAAGACTCAACCAAATATTAAACTTCCAATAAATATATTTTATTTTATAATATCATGATTTGTTTTTTTTTTTAGATTTAATAGATACTTAGTAGAGTTAGAATACAAAAGCATTAACATATTCTTATTTTTACATTGATTGATGAGAAACTATCATTTTGAAAAGTGTAAATGCATGTATTTTTTTAACCGTCGCGTTGGGAGGTTAAGGAAACTCAAGTTTTTACCCGACTGCCGAAGGAGAGTTAATTCTACCATAAGCGCTACTTAGAAAATAACACGAATTTGAGAACCTTAACCTAAAAATTAAAAGAATATAGAATTTCAGCAATGAAAATAACTATTTAAGTAAATGAATAATGTACTTAGGTATACTGTTCACATAATACGATACGAGACAAATAATGGTGTTCAGTAACCTATATGATGGCCCCTTTGTCCGATGATCGTTCAGTTCATTTTGTTAGATTCACTATAGCCGTACTGACAATAGCATGAATCAATTATCCATTGTCGACGTTGTATGTATAAGCCCATTAGTCATTAGTAAACATAATTATGTAGATCTTTTTTGAAAATATCGGTATTTTATCTATAAAGTTTTTGAAATCTTTTTGTAAAGCACGAGCCATCAATTCAGGTAGGTATATGTATACCAATATATACCAATGTTTTGTAAATTACTTCTCAATTCGTAGCACGCACTCTTGTCATCAAGATAGTTTATAGTTTGATTTAATGTAGAATTTTGAACACACTTACCTACCGGGAATCGAGACCGTTCCGAGGGAATTTTGGTCAAGTTCGAGTTTCTATAAACAATGTGACACGTAGACCGATCGATGATGCCTACTTCCCCGCTAAAATAGGATACCAAATATAAAATCGAAGAGCAAACCACCCTTCGAATTCTCGACTCATCAGTTTTCTATAGGAGCTTTAACGGTCTTGGTATAAAGTTCATTTCAACGCGGAGTTGTTACAAGGTCAAGTTCAATAATATAGTATGTAGGTAGAGTCAGTTGACTGTCGGCAGTCAGCCAAGTTGTACGGTGCGTAAGGAATTCTTATCACTCAATATGGTTAAAGTGGACGTTAAATACACAAAGGTACGTGTGTTAGGTAACAATTTGTTTACAATTTTGAACGCAAGAACTTGTTTTATTTTGGGGTTCTTAAACAAGATTTAGAGACCGGTACACGTATTCTGATACACATAATATTCCCGAACTATGAAACATCTGGCATGCTTATTTTAGAAGAAGCCACTATTTATTAAAATTATGGCATTTTACAAAGTACATGGCGTAATATAGGGTAAATAAGCCAATTATTTCAGTTTTTTAAGGTGATAATGATAAGTCATTTTTAGTATAGTCCAGAAGTATCAAAGTCACTCTTATATAGGTGTCCGTAGTCAAGATCCCTACCGGTTATTTTGGGTATTCGCTATATTAAAATACTTAAATATTGTGTTGAAATTCTTATTACCTTACTTTATTGCAGTAACATTTTATGTTGCATCAGTAATAAAGATAATAGCAGTTTCTTTATGAGAAATTGACATAACGATAACATACTAAATGTTTAATTATACAAAACGAATGGTTTTGCCAACTTGGTTGTTGATTTGATACGTGGTTAAAGATTTTAGTTTTTGAACTTAGTTTTTTAACGGTTATTAACAGGTTAATTTTAAAATAGTACGTTTTAAAACTAACATAGATTAGTTTATTTTCCCTTAGACTGAAAAGAGATATTAATGCCTTTTGCTTTTAGGAGTATTTATTTCTGAATAAAATAATTTATCTTCTTCGATAATTCTTTATGAATTGTGGGTTCTTCACTTATTCCATGACGCACACCTACTTAGATTTAAATACTATATAATGGTAGTTTAGTACATCATCAACTTATCAATCATTATCGGTTTTCTTTTCCACAATTTCTCCGTTGCCAAGTCAGATTACAGAAAATATAAAAAAAATAAGCTAATTTATCAAAGTAGGTACCCAAGCGCATATTTACCTACCTAATCAAAACAAACTCAAATAATGTTTTATCATTATTAATGATGATAATTGCACATATGTACAAGCTTAAGACGACAATAAGCTGAAAACACACAACAAATGCCACACCTATAACATTAATCATGTTCAACATCAACATGTTTTTTAAAGACGACAATTTTATTAACTGACTAGCTGCGTCCCGCGGTTTCACCCCCGTAAGTCCCGATCCCATGGGAATATCAGGATCAAAAGTAGCGTATGTTACTCGGGGTGCAGCTTTCTAATGGTGAAAGAATTTTTGAAATCGGTCCAGTAGTTTTTGAGTTTATTCATAACAAACATTCAGATTTCAGACACACAAACACACAAATACAAATCTTTCCTCTTTATAAAAAGAGTATAGAAAAACACAAGAATTGCCACACCAATAACAATAATATTGTTCAACATCAACATGTTTCAGTTGTTCATTGACAACAAATGGGTAGACGCTGTAAGCAAGAAGACATTCCCTACAAAAAACCCTCAAGATGAATCTGTGATCGCTCAAGTTGCTGAAGCCGATAAGGTGATGAAAAGTTTGTTAAAAATAAAATATGAATTGGTTGAGTACCGTAAATTGTTCCTACTTTGCTCCCCTATGGGTAACTATATGCTCCGAATAAAATAAATATTTGTTCGCCTAAGCTTAACCTCGCTTTAAGTTTTAAAAATCAGATATTTCGGATACGTTTACAATAAAATGAAATATTACGAATATTTGAACATATTTGGCGATCAAACGTTTAATTTAATAGGAGCATAGTTAGTTACCCATGGAGAGCAAAGTAGAAACATTTTACGGTACATAAATCGAATGGTATAGCAAATTGCTTATGATGCAGACATGTACCTCTATACCTTGTAATTTTTTTTATTTTTAAATTCAGGCTGATGTAGATTTAGCAGTAGCAGCGGCTAAAAGAGCCTTCCACCGTTATGCACCATGGCGTACAATGGACGCTTCTGCCCGAGGGGTTCTGATGCTAAAGCTGGCAGATATCATCGAATCACAAGCAAGATATCTGGCAGAACTGGAAACTTTAGATTGTGGGAAACCAGTGAGAGATGCTGAAGATGAAGTATATCATGCCGCTACTGTGATTAGATACTATGCTGGAAAAGCTGACAAGATTCTTGGAAACACTATTCCAGCCGGTAAAAATACTTTACATAGACATAACAATATTAATAATAAATAAATACCTAACTAAGTAGGATTAGGATGTTTTGTCATGTAAATAACAGAGATGGACAGACATTTTAATGAATTAATTTTTGAGTGCTATCTATAAAAACATAGATACACAATATAGTTACACCATTATCACGATATTTACTATTTATTTTGGCGTGATCGAATCTCTTACATGTGTGTAATTAAATGTATTATTTTAAAGATAAATGATTTCAATTCGATGTAAATGCCAATCTCATTTATTCAGTAATGTAAAATGCAAATACTTGAGATAACAACTATTGAATTACTAATTAGATAAAATAATTACGTACCTATTCTAAATCGTTGCACGTGACTTATAAATAATTGTCGTTGCAGTGATTTATTATTTATTACATCTATTATAAATAATAAGTACCGTAGTGCGTAAATTTGCGTAAAAAACAAATTTGCAAAACTACGGTTACTAGTAGAAACAACAATAATAATTTATCTTAATTATTTACACCATAATGTAATTTGTCAAATTTTATTACTTTTTAAAATTGCATACTTCATATTTCTATGACGTTGTATGCAAATTATTAACGTTATATAAAACCATTAAACATTCAGTTTATTTTTTTTTAAGATGGAGAAGTTCTGACAATGACACTCAAAGAACCAGTTGGTGTTTGTGGTCAAATCATTCCATGGAACTACCCCATTCCAATGCTCTCGTGGAAAATTGCTCCAGCTTTAGCTGCAGGTAAATGACATGAAACTTACTAAAGAACCAGTTGGTGATGCTCAACGGGATTTAGAGACTTAAGTCGAATATGAATACGTTTCAGGGTGCACAATAGTGTTAAAGCCAGCCGAACAAACACCCCTCACCGCTTTAGCTGTAGCTGCTCTTATCAAAGAAGCCGGATTCCCACCAGGAGTTGTAAACGTTCTGCCCGGTTACGGACCAACCGCTGGTGCCGCTATAACACACCACCCTGATGTTGATAAGATTGCCTTTACTGGGTCTACTGAGGTAAGGGACGATGTTTAACAGCAATATTCACAAACAACCATATTTTGTCTTGCTCTTGTGAGTGACAATGCGAAAATCAGTGAAAATATGCCAAAAGCTGAATCCTCGCATAAGGTCATTTGTGAACATGGTTGTTACTTCCATAATATCGCATGGTAATAGAATAGGTGTAAGACATAAAATTATAAATGGTCGATTTTTTAGCTACGAACTCAACCTTTTGTTGGATAAAACCCGAAGACACATTAATAAGCTTGTTTGAATTCAAATAACGCTGTTACTAAATAGTATTTTAATTTAAATCTAATCTTGATGGCATTTTTAATTAAAGGTGGGAAGACTCATTCTTGGAGCAGCTTCTGCTGTAAATTTGAAACGTGTTACTTTAGAACTAGGAGGAAAAAGTCCTCTAGTTGTCTTTAATGATGCTGATGGTAAGTTACTTCCAATTCCTTTACAAATCAAAAGGAGAATCCATAGGCAAATGTTTTCAATTAATATAATGTATGATTAAACAAATTTCAGTGGAAAAAGCTGCTCAAATCGCTCACGCTGCTGCATTTGCAAATGGTGGGCAATGCTGTTGTGCTGGCACAAGAACATATGTACAGTCTGGCATCTATGACCAGTTCGTCGAAAAAGCAACTGAAATAGCTACGAAAAGATCTGTTGGAAATCCTTTTGATGATGTTCAACAAGGGCCTCAGGTAAAACAATGAGTTTTACCTGAGGCCCTTGTTGAAATCAGAATCACTAATCACATGAAACGAGATATGCCTCGATAGACGAGGCATATCTTAATCTATTACAAACTAGCTGAATGAGGACCAAAAAGGCTAATTTTAATTCGAGCAACTTATGTTTTTCTAGATCGACGAAGAAATGTTCAGTAAGGTTCTGAACTACATAGAGGCCGGGAAACAAGGCGGAGCTAAATTAGTAACTGGTGGTGCCAGATTTGGTGACAAAGGCTACTACATCAAACCCACCGTTTTTGCTGATGTTAAAGATGACATGAAAATCGCTAAGGAAGAGGTAGGTAACAAAATATAGAGAACCTTGACCACTGCCTCGGCACCTGCCGACTAGTCGGTTTTCCCGACTAGTCGGCCCGTCTCCAGTAATAATATAACGTTTGTTTTAATTTCGTAATTTTGAAAATAGACTCTTCCAAAATTAAATGTGTATGCCTGAATAATTTCACTTTGCTTTAGATACGATATATTTCAGATATTTGGTCCAGTACAAAGTATTTTGAAGTTCGAAACGTTTGAAGAAGTAATTGACAGAGCTAATGACACAAATTACGGCCTAGCTGCTGGAGTTATCACCAATGATATAACTACTGCTCTAACTTTCGCTAAGTTGGTTCGGGCTGGGTCTGTGTGGTAAGATTGCTAAATATTTCCACTAGGTACCTACTTAACTATATCTACATCTGATTCTATAGCCGTGTTGGATGGATATGAAAATAAGAAACGAGAAGTGAACCCTAGTACCTATATGTTTCAATTCCCATTTCTTATTTTTATATCCCTGAAAACGATCGTTGTATGTTTTTTTATTTCTCTTTTGCGGTGGAAACACGGCTTAATTCCGTACATTAGGTACATTCCGTACATACATATTTTTTCCTTTTTTTTAAGTTGTTTTTTTTTCATATTATATTAGAGAAAGTTTTTAACCAGCCTTCTACAAAGAATAAAAAATACTTATAAACTCATATATTTCGCAACAGCTTTTGCGAGATATGCTCTAATACTTTAAGATATTTTAGGGGCATCTGCATTAATGTATCTGCCTACACATACATAGTGTATTTATTGTTTCCTTAGGGTAAACACCTACGACCACACTGCAAGTCAAACTCCTTTCGGTGGATTCAAAGACTCAGGTCTTGGCAGGGAATTGTGAGTACTATTCTACTATTAATTAGCTGTGTAGCCCCGGCATAGAATAGGGTTACCCCATCTCTTCCCGTGGGTGTCGTAAAAGGCGACTAAGGGATTTAGGGAGGCCTAGCAAAAATTAAGTTCTCCCCGCGCGGTGGCGGATAAACAGCTTGGTCCCTAGAAGGGTTGGTGTTAGGCAGGTGGCATGCCGTAAAAATATTGCCAAATCTATAAGCAGAAGGCATGGTCAATGATGACTTACCTATTGCGCCAACCCCAAATATTTGGGGTTTAGCGGACCCCGGGCTCCCGAGAGGGATGCAATCGGGAACATCGCTCGGATGAGAGATTCTACTTTGATTTTAAAACTAGTCACAAATCTAAGGATCCCAATTAATAATTCATTGCTATCTCTTTCAGAGGAGAAGAAGGTATCAACAACTATTTGGAATGCAAGACCGTTACCATGGCTCTACCCAAAAAGCCTCAGTTATAAGGTCATCTAAATCGCCATCTTAGTAATAAGTGATTGTATTTTTATACACTTAAATAAATAATATTATTGTATTTTCATGTGAAACTGTTTGAATTAAAGTTTAACAATAAACCGATGATGAAGTTATTTCATACATTAGATAGGTACTCGCTGAGTTGCGCGGTTTCACCTGCATTATTCCCGATCCCATGGAAATTTCCTAAAACCTCTTTTCTTATCGGGTGCTTATACATAATTTATAGAACATCTCTCCAAACAACTTCTACTTTTAAGTAAGTATGGGGAACTTCAAAAATTTACTGTTGTTGTTCTATTTTTGTGTGAAAATCTTAAGCGGTTCACAGAATACATCTACTTACCAAGTATCAACAGTATGGTTCTTATAGTTTCGGAAAAAAGTTGTTGTGACATACAGATGGACAGACAGACATGACGAATCTATAAGGGCTCCAATTTTGCCATTTGGCTACGGAACCCTAAAAACTAAGTAGCAATTATTCTTAATAGACTTACCAACAATTTTATACTGTTTCTCCGACAAGTGATTGGAGATCATCCCGCAAACATGAGCGCCTAAAGAATGTCCAACGCAAGTTGTCATCTTCGCCAAAGCGCCTGCTTTCATTATGTACGAATACAGCTGCGCGGTACACTGGGCTGCCAATCTAAAAATATGAAAGGAACAATCAAACAAAATTGGTTGCCTGGAAGAGATCTCCCATAGGCGATAAGGCCGCCCATTGTACCACTATAGTTTTATGTTATTCTTTGTATAATTTGTATTAAGTAGGTATGTGTTTTTGGTGCAATAAAGTGTTAATATACAGGGTGTTTCGACGAGGGGGTATTAAGCCGAAAGGGGGTTGTTCTAGAGGTCTAGGCGAACTACTTTTATTCTACGACTTTTGGAAATTCGAACTTTTTTTTTCGAAAATTTTAAAGATGTATCACTAAAAGAAACAGCTGTTTTTGTAAAAAAAAAGGCAATTAATGTTTAGATTGTAGTGGTCCAAACAAAATAAAAGGGCCCCTTAAGGCCAATGACCTCAAACTCTAAAAACAGCTGATTTTCATGCAAATTTTAAACTCAAAATTTTCGGAAACTACTACTAATTTCCAAAACTTGTAGAACAAAAGTTGTTCGCCTAGACCTCTAGAACAACCCCCTTTCGGCTTAATACCCCCTCCTCGGAGCACCCTGTATATCTATCTATCTATCAAACAGACGGACAAATATGGGATCTAATGGGAAAAGGGATATCTACTCTATTCTCCATACAAACTTTACAAACGTAGTCGACTGTTTCCCCCCTGGATAAAGACATTAGAGCAAATATGTTTATGCCATAGCATGGCCAAGCCCCTACGATTTGATTATTTTCATATTCTATTTTTTCTAAATTTTACATCTACTTATTCTAAATAGAAAAATGACCAAAACCAAAACGTAGGGACATGGTCACGACAGATATATTTGCTCTAATGTCTTTATCTATAGCAGGGGTTCCCTAACTTATTTGAGTCTCCCTTACGACCAAAAAAAAAAATTCGCGCCCCCCCTTCCTCCAGTCTAGATTTTCAGGTCAGAACCCTAAAAAGTTCGGAACCAAAAAAAGAGTTTGCTTACAAAATAAATATTTTTATTGCTCATTAAAGTTTTACAAAAAGTATTTGATAGTAGTATCAAATACGTTTGATAGCTCCCGTGAGGTTGGCGAGGGGCCAGTCTAGAGGCTGTTATGGTTCTTATTGTTCAGAAACTCGTCCACTGAAGAATCAATATTATGTTCTTGACAAAGGCGTCAATTTAGGTGGCCCGCGCCCCCCTGTAAAATTCTCTGCCCCCACTTAGGGAACTCCTGATCTATAGAGAGGAAACAGTCGACTACGTTTGTATGAAGAACAAATAGGTATCCTTTCCTCTTAAAAGATAGGTACTTCTTTTTCTGCTTTTCGTATGTGGGTGTCATCTAGTGTTAGAGTTTGCAGAGGCCTCTAACTTGAAACAATTTCTGCCATCAGAGATAACAACCAGGACCTACTGCTGAACGTGAAAAAGATATTTAATAAGAAGTTGATGGATCGAATTACAGACTTCAAAATCTGTACCTTTAGTATGAGTTTATTCGTTATAGCAAATGCTAACTATGTAATATATTTTGGTTACGTATAGATCTAGATATGTAAACAATTAGTAAAAGATATCTTCTAATCTTCTAATATATAAAATTTCCATGTCACAATGTTAGTTACCGTACTCCTCCGAAACGGCGCGACCGATTTATACCAAATTTTACATGCGTATTCAGTAGGTCTGAGAATCGGCTACTATCTATAATTTATAAGGCAAAACAACGTTTGCCGGGTCAGCTAGTAAATAAGTAAAATTACTAAATTATCTAAACATACAGTTAGTAAAACGGAAGTACAGAAATCGAATATTTGCTTAATTAAAGTTATTTTTGCTAGATTTAAGCCTTGCACCCATTAGGCGACAAATGTCGAGCGACAACGGGCGACATCGCGCGACGTTGCCAGACCTTGCCAGACTACTGATGAAAACTGATGTTGACGGAGAACATCGGGGGACGTCCGCGTCCATCGTGCAATGTGTTACGATGTCTCCGGGGACACGTGTCGCCGGACATTTGTCTCCTAGTGTGTACGAGGCTTTTATCAAGTCACATGGTGTGTAAATAATTAATAAACTATGTGTGTTGTGTAATGTGTACTTATTAACTTACTTTAAATTTGATAACGACGAGAGATAACAAGGAAACCTTGTAAGTACAGACCAGTCGACCATGAACACATTGTAGTCCTTTCGGGATAAATATGCTGAAAAAAAATATGTTTCATTAAAAAGACAAGGAAGTAAATAATGTCCCTTTTTCTTGACTGTTTTAAGGGTTCCATACCCAAAGGGTAGATACGGGACCCTTTAACTAAGACTCCACTGTCCGTATGTTTGTCTGTATGTCACCCGCCTCTATCTCAAGAACCGTGATAGCTAGACAGTTGACATTTTTACATATGATATACTTCTGTTGCCGCTATGACAACAAATTTAACAAAACCAGAATAAAATAAATATTTAAGTGGGGCTCCCATACAACAAACGTGTTTATTTTGTGATAGTATAGTACGGAACCCTTCGCGCGCGAGTCTGACTCGCACCCAGAGATGCGAATTTTTGAAGATGTATTTTTTCTAGTATAGATTAGCCTAGCTAGAGCAATAAAAATGAAATTACGAAATAATAATAAATACCTATTTGTTGTTAAGCAAGAAAGTGCTAATAAAGTTATCAAACTTGATATTTAATGAATTCGTAAAACATTTTAACTTTCTTCTTCCATGTGAGTAAAAATTCATATATTTATAAACTGGTTCTAGATATCTTAATGTTATTCTAATCAAGATTCACTTTCATCCGATATAGCGGTCTGTAGTTTTTGTTATATAATAAATAAAGGACATCTGTGTTTTTTCCGTGAGAATATCGCATGCGTTTTTGCACCTGTGTGGGTATAGTATTGATAGGCAGCGCATGCGTTTTTGCAACTGTGTGGGTACAGTATTGACAGGCCGCGCATGCGTTTTTGCACCTGTGTGGGTATCCACACAGGTCCAAAAACGCATGCGATATTACCGCAAAGGTACGGAAAAAACGCGGCTAGGTATATGTGGGAGCCTTAATACAAGTTTGTTTTTTAATTCTAGGTACCTATTTTGTTTTTATTAGTTCTTCTTTCCATGTAGTGGTGTGGCTCACCTACTGTTTTTAAGGTCGCCCTAAGGCTTCTAACTTGATCTAACGACTGCTATCTGAGATAACAACCGGGACCAACTGCTTAAGTGCCGTTTATTAATTAATATTAATTATTAGTAGAAAAATGATATTTTAGAATTAATAGGTAAATAATGCAGGACGTTCCACACATCCCCATCAAGCTCCAAACTAAGCAACTAAGCTTTATACTATAGGTAGGTACCTACATGTACTATTTTTTTCTATTTTTTTTTAATTATTGTTAATACACGAGTGAATATAGTATATTCTAGTAAAACATATTAGGCTACATCTTGGAGTGCATTATTCACTTAATAGCTATTGAGAATTAAAAAAAAACTTTAGTGTGGTATATTTTTCCTGCAAAACCGGTGTACGCATTAAAAAGTATTAGCACGTATTAGGCACTTACCGTCTCTAATATAAGTCATTGGAGTCTTGAATGAAGTCCCGTTGAATCCATGAATGATGAGAACGTTTTTCCTATCCGGATCCCATCCGTAAACGTCTAGCAATTTCGGATAGCGAACATCGATCCATTGCTTGAATGGCCTCTCTCTGTAAAAACATTAGAGCTATTTTCAGAGTTATTGATGTAACCCGCGCCATCAACCGATGTTGAACCCCGGAATCGGGGCATACGCTGCTGAAATTATTCATCATAATCATAATCATAATTCATTTATTGCGAATAAGGGTACATAATTTGGTGTTACAAGTATAAATAAAAAATCGCCTTACTCAACCATAGGGCATGCAATAATTATTATATCGTTATTGTTGACGTTACATTTTTTTTCACCAGCGTAAGTCCCGACCCCGCAGGATTTCAAAAAACCCTTTCTTATCGGATGCCTCCATCATATAAAGGTGTTCTTTACATGATGGAGGCATTCTATAAGATTTCTCGACTCTCCAAATTTCGGCTCTCTACTTTCATAGCCTTATTAATAAACGTGGAGTAAGGTTGGAGTAGTGAGAACATGCTTTGTCTTTTTCCGTGACAAGAACTTTCAAACTTGACAGACAGAAACAAAAAGTGATAAAATTATTCCGACCTTACTACACGTTTATTAATAAGGCTATCAGTGGTTAAGGCTGTGCGTTGACCAGTCAGACACTCAGGACAAAGCGTTTTATAGATTTACCCCCCTTACTTAAAAACGCCCGGCGCCTCCGCCCGGCCGCGGCAGATTGGGAAGACCCAAGAAGTGCTGGCTTGACGTTGTAAGATCGGATATGCGTGCAAATGGCCTCACTACACGGGATGCCGAAGATCGTGCGAAGTGGAGACGTAAAAGTAGGAAAGCGGACCCCGGGCTCTCGAGAGAGATGCAACCGGGAACCACGCTCGGATGATGATGATGGTGACTTAAAAACGATGACAAACGTTACGATGATTATGTAACGTTTGTCACTGTCTGTTAACTTGAAGCTTCATGTCACAGTAAAAGACAAACGTTACATAAAGTTAGTCATCGTTTATAATAAGTTAGGGGGTAAATCTATAAAATGCTTTATCCTGAGTGTCTGACTGTTCAACGCACAGCCTAAACCGCTGAAAGTAGAGAGATGAAATTTGGAGAGTGTGCTCTACTTCTTTCTAGATTAAAAAAAAATGTTAGATGGGTGGTTATTTTTTTTTTCACAAAGCTAATACGTAGGTATTAAGTATGAATGTTCAAATTAAGTCACTTTCATATATTTTTTTAGAAAGCAGACCTAGGTTAACTGCATTTTAAAACGTTACCTTTTTTCTGTGTGGGAATACATTTTTGGTGTGTTAGGTAACGTTATTTAACAATATTTAACAAGTATGCTAAGCTATTTCACTTTC
Source organism: Idaea biselata (assembly GCA_958496205.1). NCBI lineage: Eukaryota > Metazoa > Arthropoda > Insecta > Lepidoptera > Geometridae > Idaea > Idaea biselata. Next base: position 9,196,877 of record OY292397.1, read on the forward strand.
TCCATTGAATAAAAAACAAATGTCTAACATAGGCGAGTTCAAAGCCAGAATTTAAATAAGGTATTATTTTACCATACTTTGAAGCAACGGAGCTAAATAAAAAATACATGTCTAGCATACAAAATGTTAACATTGAATAGTATGCCCTACTTAGGTATTTGTCTGAGACGTGTTTAGTTTTGGCATACCTACTTGTACTAGTTGTGATAGTGCGCGGGGGACTGTTTACCTACTCTTTTCTCCATACAAACTTTACAAACCTAGTCGACTGATTCCTCGCTCGATATCTTTATATTAGAAAAAATATGTTTATCCTATAAGTCCTATATCAGCCATGACTCATGCATGACCATCCATGCCCCTACGTTTTGATTTTTTTATGTTTTTTATTTTCCTTAATTTTATTTCTAGAAAAAAAAAACTTAGGGTCATAGTCATGGCAGATATAGGTTTTATGGCATAAACAATAAGCATATTAGCACTTATGTCTTTATCCATGGAGGAAACAGTCGACTACGTTTGTATGGAGAAAGAGTAGGTAGACTGTCCTCTTAAGTATTTTTAAAGGTATACTCTATGCTATAAGTAAGTTTAGCTGCTGCATGTGTGTATGCCATTAGATCTATGCTAATGATCTATATCTATGCTAATGATCTATATCTATACTAATACCTAGTATAAAGAGATATAACGTTGGTAACATGTACTCATGTATATATTTTCCGAATAATCTCTAAAACCAACGAACTGCATGATTCAAAAAATTCTTTAACCAATTGAAAGCTAAATTATCGAGGAGTAACATAGGCTACTTTTGATCCCGATATTCCTACAGGATAGAGACATACGTGGGTGAAACCACGGGTAGAACAAAATAAAAACAAATGTGTAACTCACGGCGTATACAAAAAGAAGTTAATCTCGCTATCTGGACACTTCCACTCTCGCTTCATCACGCAGCGCCAGTACCGGAAGTCTAACATTGATGTCATCATGTCGCCGATGCCCTCGGCATCTGTTCCTGAAACATAATATTATTAGTAAATATTATAGTAATCCTTATCCCTACTTAATGTCGCTTCCTACTGTCTGTCTGTTTGTCCCTATGTATGCTAAGCTCTTCAAAACTACGCAACGGATTTTGATGCGATTTTTTTTATTTATATAGACCCCCTTACTTATCGTTTCATTTTCCCGGGTTATTTTATTACCTCGACGACAAAGTTTCAATGGTCTTGGTAGCGAGGGGACAATGGTCTCGCGACCACTTCCCTCTCAATACTTGCACGGGGGTGAAATGCGCCGGGTGCAGATAGTGGATTAAAAATTGCCTCCGTATAGATTTTTCTTCTGTTTTCGCGATGTTGAATTGAAATCAAACACCACGCGATTAAAGCCGAAAGAAAAATTAGATATTTTTTTTTGCTTTCGTGTCTTTGGGCAGGATCATCAAATGGGCTACCGTATGTTTGGGCAAATCAAATGGGCTACCGTATCTTTGGACAAATCAAATCAGATGGGCTACTCGCCCAGTGATTTGAACTGTGTCGTACGTACGTATCGTACCAACCTTATAATTATAATGAAGCCAAGCTCGACGACATCCATTAATCGTTTTTGTAGAAACCTCCGCTTCAAAGTATTCGCTTTCAAAACCTCCGTTTAATAAAAAGAAAGCAACAGAAAAGACATCGATATGATCTGTACCTAATATTCAGTTAAGCTCAAACTACACGATGACACTTACACTGACACTTTACCTTACACCGAAACATACACTTACCTACAGCCTACAGCTACACTTACAGCACACATAAAAATAAATTTGTGCATGTGTGATGGATGTAGCCGTGGTGTGTTATAAGTAAAGTGTAAGTGTCGTCGTGTATTTTGAGCTTTAGTTTACGGACGAATGCTGAAACGCTTCTCAAAGTTTGAGGGCTACTTAAACAAGCAGCGTCTAAAATAAAACACTTAGGTAGGTACTTATTTTTATTTAAAAAGCTATAGGCGTTTCGTATATTATGTGTCTTTGCTTCTATAACATGGACCTTTCGATCAGTTCGTCAGCAGGCATCGGCCTGTCAATGTGTCTTGATTACCACTGTTTCTTTCTTACAGCCGTAGTTACAAACGACCCTATGCGTGGACTCGGCCTTTGGTCCCATTTCGCTTACGTTGATCGTCACTAACAACCCCTGAAACAACTGATCTATATAATATATGAATATATTATGTAATAGCGTCTCCAACTATGGCCAACATTTAGGCATAAATGGAGGGGTTCGCTGTACCGTCAGGCCACACCCAGGAGCTACCATCCGGGATCAGTTATAGACAGATCGATTGACACTACCAAGAGCAAGCCAAAACATTAAGCTACGCCTAGGGTCGTTTGTGAATACGGCTGTTAGTCTATGTATGCCTACTTACTTACTTCACTGCGTGGGTATTTTACAAGGTGTATAAAAGATAAATGAATTAAAATAGAAATGATTCCCATAAAGACAAACAACAAATAGAAGAAGAAACAAACTTTCTGTTACGAGAGTGAAATCTTGACGTTCAGTTTTTTTTACTGGCCTTTTCGTACGCAGCCACGGGAGGTAGAACTTAATATACTTAGGTACTTACATAAAATATAAAATAAACAAATATTTCACGACGTTATACATAGCGCAATCTAGCCCCTAAGCACTAAGCTTGTACTATGGGTACTAGAAAACAGGTAAACTACATATTATTATATTTTTATACATAGCTCAACCTATCAATACCCAAAGTACCTCCATTCAAAGCCGAAATGATGATATGAAATCAAATTTCACACAGCATAATACAACTAAAACTTTCGTTCTTGGATTGATTGCCATACATCACGATCAAATGGTTGGGTAGCTAAACATAATTAGCCAAACAGGGAGGTGTATCTACCTATAGTAGTAGGTATGTGATAAATAACTTATTTTAAGACAATACTTTAGCAAATATACCTACAAACATAAATAAAACAACATTGAGTAAAAAACACCTAAATTTTTCCCGCTCAATTCACGGATAGTCAGTCGGGTGCAGCTTTTAATTTGTTTTTTATTATTGCTCAGTGAAAATTAAGTTTTGTAAATTTTAACTTGGTTGCGTGTAGGGCATGCAATATCGGAAGGTTTTCAATCTCGGGACGATATCGATATTAAGAGCTCAATCCCGGGATCCCGGGATTGATACTGAGATTTTAGATATCGTTAAAAAAAGCGAATTTAATACAATAAAAATGTGTTAAATCTAAAATATTTAATATATTTAAGACTCTAGTGGTTTCATTACGTAAATAAGTTACCCCGAGGGCCGTCCACCCCATCATTTTGGAAATATGGCGGACAAATAGCCCAAACCCGAAAGTGTCTAAACTTTCGCGCCAAATTCTAGGCGCACCACTAAAATGTTTTTAGCAAAAAAAAATTGCATGCGAGCTTATATAAAAAATAATTGTCTTAAAAATTGCAATGAGTCACGTTACTTTTATTGTTTTAAACATTTTACCAATTCCCTACGCTTCTAAATCTTTACAGATCTCTTCCTCAGGGGTAGACTAATTTGGGTTTAATTTTAATAGTTCTATTCAATCATTCCATGAGGAAAAATATAGCTAAAAACCTTAATTTATACCCAAATAGTGAATTGCTCAAATCTCGATATCGGATCACTCAATCCCGGGATTATAATATCGAACTTTTGCGTCCGAGATCCCGGGATTACGATATCCCGGGATCCCAGGATTCATGCCCTAGTTGCGTGCGGTAGGTATGGAGATAATGCGGCAAGAATTTTCTCTTTAAATGTCTTCAACCAAACATTCATTGGAGCGAAAAATATGGTTGAATAGCAATGAGACGAATAGATAAAGATGTACACAAACTTTTGTACCTCTATGTACCTACCTATAATTAATTATGTAACATTTTCTTAGTACATTTAGAGGTGACAGACAGACAGAAATTAGTAGGTATATCAGTAGAATGGTTTATAGTACCTAACTACGTTTTTTTTAAACATAGGTCTAAGAGATGTTTGTATACCTACCTACTCTTATATTATTATCTAAAAAACCGGGCAAGTGCGACACTCGCGCACGAAGGGTTCCGTACCACTATGACATTTGGGTACGGAACCCTAAAATGATTTACATCCAGTTTTTTAATTTAATATTTAGCTTCGATCCTTACTCCCTTTATATGACCACACTACTCAAAAAAAAAGAAATAAAAACTTTGGCACAAAGAAAATCTGAAACTTTTAGGAAACTCTTTGGTAAGACTAAGTGAAGGCAGACTGGTATATTTGACAGACAGGGCGGCCATTTTGAATTCCACGACCTATTCGATTCCCTTGTAGTTTTTGAAACACGTTTGTTGTATGGGAGCCCCTCTTAAATATTTGTTTTATTCTGTTTTTAGTATTTGTTGTTGTAGCGGCAACCGAAAAACATCTTCTGTGAAAATTTCAACCGTCTAGCTATTACGGTTCATGAGATACAGCCTGGTGACAGACGGACGGACGGACGGACGGACGGACAGACAGACAGACAGACAGACAGACAGACAGCGAAGTCTCAGTAATAGGGTCCCGTTTTTACCCTTTGGGTACGGAACCCTAAAAAACGACAAAGGAGACGTGATGTTTCTCTCGTGTCGTCGCCTATATCTACCTACATAAGTTCATATAAAACAAATCTACTGACTCTACGGTGGGAAACCACTTTTGATCGAGACCCTACAATAGCTATAGTAAGTAAGCTATTACCCGACTACCTCGCTAAACAATGACTTTATCAAGTCATCCTTTCGGATGTCGGGTAAAATCAGAAGGTAGGGTACCTACTTTCAGTACAGGTGCGTAGGTTCCTACGCAGATAGGGTTGCCAGGCCCAAAAATGAAAAATCCTGACACAGATTCATATTTAGCCGGACATTTTGCCCCAAAAGCCTGACACATTGGTTTTTCATTTGGCCCATTGTGTCAGGCTTTATATTTATTTGTTTAAAAAAAGTACGTAGGTACCTGTGTACTTTTATGAATTACAATAGTTTAGGTAACTTTAACCAACAAGCGTTTTGCGAAATGAAATGAATGAAAAAATCTCCAAAAGCCTAACAAAAGCCGGACAGGCCGGACTTGTATATATTTGGCCGGACACGACTGTAAAAAGCCGGACAACCCTATACGCAGATTACTTACCAATCTCCGTGAACAAAACAGCCACAAACAAAATCCAACACAACGCAGTCCGACACATTTTGTAATCACTTCAAAATAAATACGATAATTAAATAAGACAGACCCACATAAAATAATGAAAATAAAGGAAACATTAACAATAACTTTTAATTTATTACATAGTTCCCGCGAAATCACAAAAATGAGCACAACACTTTTGTTTTAAAGCCACGCAACCGTTAGCTAGTTTCACGGGCCGGTTTTATTTTATTTATTCGCACAACTCGTTCGGTAAAATAAAGGTGAATGTCAATTCAGCACGCTCACTACAGCAATCTTCGAAAGTTGGCGGTGAAATGCCCAAGGAATGCTATCCAACTGCACTGCACCAAGATTATGGAAAACAGAGCATCTCGTCAATACCTACTTACCTACCTTAGCGAATTGGTATAGGTAGGTGTATTATAATTATAATTGAACACACTAATGTTATAAATCCGAAAGCTTGTTTGTTCATTATATTTGTTTGTTCCCTCTTCACGGTCTAACGGCTCTACCGATTTTGATGAAAATTTGCATAGGGATCGGGACTTCCGCGGATGAAACCGCGGGGTGCAGCTAGTGTTTTAGACGTCACGTACAATGGCCCAATCATGAGGCTAAGTGCGGAAAAGCCCGGTGAAACTAAACTACTTAGTGTTTTAGACTCCTTCCTATTTTATTCAGTTTATAAAACATATGTCCAGTATTTAATGGAAGTCTCTGTGTGTAGCAAAAACTGAGTACCTACTACTTATTAAAAATTAGGCAAGTGCGTGTCTTGTTAGGCCAAGCGCAGTGTAGGGTTTCGGTGACTCCATATAGGTACCTACCTACCTAGGTAATAAAATAACAGGGATTACAATTTTATTTCAGGTTACAGGTCTTACTTAGTAGGTACTTAAAAGCGCCTCTGAGCTAAGCCTCGGACAGACAGACAGATAGGCAGACAGACGGATATCGGTCATGCATGAAAGGATTTCTTGTTGTTGAGTACGAATCCCTAAAAAACTATGTATCAGAATCTTAGATCAAATGTAAACATAGAACTGTAAGAAAAAAGTAAGAAAAAAGCTATCGCTTTCAAATAAGAAGGGATGATGAAGTTTTTTTGTTCATTATACTGTGGAAAACTAACCCCGTGCATGCCCCCTGCGCGGTTTTTGGTTGGAATTTAATCTACCTATGTATTATTATTACTATTATAAAGCGGAAGAGTTTGTTTGTTTGTTTGAACGCGCTAATCTCTGGAAACGCTGGTCCGATTTGAAAAATTCTTGCAGTGTTGGATAGTCCATTTATATCCATTTTTATTGGCTATAGGCTACTTTTGATCCCGATATTCCCACGGGTTCAGGACTTACGGGGGTGAAACCGCGGGGCGCTGCTAGTTAATAATAAAAATCCTGTTTTTGTATCTGTAAATTTTTAAATAAGTTATACTTGTCACTGGCAATAGCTCACAATAAAATTAAGTCGATCCTACTGAATTAATTCATACGAGAACACAGAATCATATTATTGTTTTTATGTAAGTACTTAGATTAATAGTAGGTACCTACAATCTGTGGTACAAGTACCTACACAGAATTCAGAAATACATAAAAAGCACAAGTATAGTACCGAGAAGAAATTTAAATAGGCGAAACACCCCCGCCAAAAAAAGTAGGCGGGAGTGTGCGAGATGCACCAGTGTCAGTGTCAAGAGCAACTGTCAGTCACTGTCATTGAAGAATAGGAAGTGGAAGCGTTTACTTACTTGTAGTTTTGCATTTATCTTTGCGTAAAGCATGATAACGAACATTACTTTCACTGTGATTATGATTTCAGAAATAATAAGGTAGGTACGTTGCATTGATATTACGATACCGATTTACCTGTATTTTCAGAATAGAGACCCAAAAAGTTAAGAACAATGAGACGGTATATTTTGTTTGTGCCAAAGCAAAGTTATCCATTCCATTTGACATTTGATTTGATGTGTTTTTTAATGTTATGGGCAGGCAAATTGATAACGCCATACAGCAACTTGTTGCCGTCTCTTCTGAAACTAAGGCAGCGCCAAAAAGTAATTTTTAAACCAGCGAAAAATAAACAGATAATCCCAGTTTTTAGGGTTCCGTACCCAAAGGGTAAAAACGGGATCCCGTTTTTACCCTTTGGGTACGGAAAGGGGGACAAAAGACCTGCCAAAGACTCTCGCTCGTGGTTCCCGATATAGTGTTGCCCTGTAAAATTTATAAAACAGCACCAAAAGTGAAATCAAGATGGACATCTAACTAGCTTGAAAAAACTATTTTAATAATTAAGACAGAGCAGTAAATTGCATGCCTGTAAAGAGCCAACCGACTGGAGTGATGCCGACCCAATCAAACTTCTTCTTTCCGTAGCTTGTTGATTTCGCGACGATTAATCATAGTTATTTAAAAAAACACGAACTCAGAGAATATTGCACCGATTTTGTAACTAAAATATATTAGTCACACATGATAATGCCTGCTAACAAAACCATCGTGTGTATACGTATGTTTATATTTCACTTTATCTTGTTGACTTTTGACTCTGCGACCTTCTTGCTAACAAAGGAGTCAATAAATACAATGAACGTTATCAAAATGTATCTCAGTCTGAAAAATACTTTCAATCATTCATAACGGTAGAGTAACTTGTGTTAGTATATTTTTACACTTATTTATTTAACCATTCAACCCTCTAGAGTCTAACTAACAATTTCGTTACTACTATAATAGGTACCTTCTGCGAAGTTACTGGCCGTAATAACCTAGTTATTTATTTGTCAGTAAGAAAGATACTTATGTTCAAAAGTTCAACAAACGATTAGGTAGGTACCAGAAATTGTTATATAGTATTTACCAAACGTCTAGACTGGTTGTATCAAAGCATAATCAATGAATGATTTATCTTACTGTACCTAATCCAATATATCGCTGATAAATAATACACAATGAAGAAGCTACTTGCTTCTAATAGATAACCACTCTCCATCGATTAACGAAGCGTAATAGTATTCACGTGATAAAATTATAAGATTGTTTCGCACTGCAGATTAAAAAAAAAACCCGTATTTAAATTTACTAATAAAAATGAAGTCTAATTTAGGTAAAATATTTTCAGGGAAACGTAGAGGCTACATTAATTTAGATAAATTACATAATATGGAACAAGAATCTCAAACTCCAGGTACCATGCTTGTTTTTATCTTTATCGTAGTTTATGATATTGATGTGATTTAAATTCATGTTGTGTTCTCTATTTACTTACTTAATTTGTGTTTTATTGTTGTTTTTTTAATTTGTATTACAATATCTAACCCATTTTGTGTTTTGTAGGTGCTCGTGTTTATACATTCGTAGGTAATTCTTTACTCACATTTTAATTTAATTTAGTTTAATTGTCCATTATTGTACATACGTGCATGACTCATTCAGTTTTAGTTCTGTTAATAATAACGATGTGATGATGTGTTTTTAACTTTATTTACAAACGTAAATAAAATTCATCTTTTATCGTAGTTGGTTGTAAGTTTTTTTTCTGCAAATAAACTTCAGCGAAAGTGTATTTGTTATTCAGTAACATTTATTTAACATTATTTTTTTTTTGATCACCAGATGAAAACGGAGATGTACCATCCCATAAGAGGTACCTAAAATCTTCTTAATTTGTAAAGTTATTTTACATTATCACAAAAACTCTTACTTTGTAAATCAAATTGTTTCAGAAACTTGTGGGAAATAATATGTTTGCGATGCCACCAACCAGATTCAACACCATCGTGGCAACCATCATGGTGGTCGAAATGTTTTCCTTTTCCAATCTTCCCAACATACAGACAATCTGCCCAGCAACTTTGTATATTTATGTTTTGTAGGTAATAATTTTCTTAATTTTCCAGTACACTTAGGACAGCAAACTATTATTATTCTTTATTTTTAGTTCTACTTACCTGGGGAATTCTTTACGCAGAACTTGGCGAACCTATAGGGTTAAATGGAGAACTTTTAAGCATGTCTATTCTAGTCATAACTGCCTACCTAATTGGATGGGTATGGCTAAAATTAACGACGTTACCGGCTCTTATTGGAATGTTACTTACGGGAATATTGTTCCAAAATCTGCATTTGGTTCACATGACAGACACTTATAGAAAACTTAATCAAGATTTAAGGTAGGTAAATAAATATTTATTTTAACACTTAAGAATAATCTCCAAATACTGCAATAATTTTTCTTTTATAGAAAAATTGCGCTAGTCATAATACTAACTAGAGCTGGACTGGGTCTTGATGCTGGAGTGATGAAAAAGCATTATGCAGCAGTATTGCAACTCGGATTACTGCCATGGCTAGTTGAATGTATAACAATAAGTATAACTTCACATTATCTTCTAAATCTACCATGGATTTGGGGTATGATCTTTGCTTACGAATTAATTTAACAGATACAGAAGTATTCAAATTCATTCTTCTACAATGTTTTCTAATGTTTCAGGTTTCTTGTTGGGTTCAATGATAGCATCCGTTTCACCAGCTGTTGTAGTTCCATGTTTATTTAGGTTACGTGACATTGGATTCGGTGTTTCAAAAGGAATACCGACCATAGTAGTTGCTGCTGCTGCTATCGATGACTCTGTTAGCGTTGCTGTATTTGCTATAATTTTAAATGCAATGTTTTCATCTGTATCTACTACGTTTAATATTATCAAAGTAAGTTTTACTGTAACATTTAGCTCTGAAATTTTATCCAAATGTTTGAGTTTATACACCAAATATTTGTTTGTCAACCTTCTTATGTTTAACTTTGTTCTCATGCTATAATTGGTATTACTTCTTACAATAATTATGGTTATCTGTTCATAGGGGCCACTTTCCATAATAGCCGGAGTAATTTTAGGATCGTTGTGGGGTGCCATGTTGTCCGTGATTCCAGAAAAATGTGACAAATATGCAAGTACATTAAGGTTTTTGGCACTGTTTTTAGGAGGATTATTTTCATATTTTATTTCGAACATGATTGGATGGAGTGGTGCTGGTGTGTAGCTTAATTGTCCATTAAATGGTGTCTTAAGAAACATTATATTATTATGTACTTATTATCAAATTACAATAAAATTAATTATTATCGAATATTTTAGGCCCCCTAGCAATTGTGTGCTCTGGATTCGTAGCAGCGTATTATTGGGACAAACAAGGTTGGCCTGTTAACAATAATCCTGTTAGTAACGCCTTCAGAATTTTATGGGTATTTTTTGAACCTATCTTGTTTGCATTTACTGGAGCTCAAATCACTGTAAGTTTGTATAGGTAGATATAGTAGTCTTCATATTTAATTTTATTTTTTAACAAGTATATAGGTAAGTAGATTCCAATTGTTTCAATTATTTTTTAGATAAGTGCATTAGACCCTGAGGTGCTGAAAATGGGTGCGATTTGCCTTGTATCGTGTTTACTTATAAGAGTGGTAGCCACTTTTCTTGTGGCTTTTGGTTGCGGATTAAATGCTAAGGAAAAACTATTTATCGGTCTGACTTGGACAGCTAAGGCTACTGTTCAGGTAAATATAGCCATATCGATAACATCTTGAGGGAGGTACTCATAAAATGCTAGTAAACATTATGTTCATGAAGTATTTTAATTCTTATTTTTAGGCAGCACTTGGGACTGCGGCACTAGATGTGGTGAAAAATGGTGGAAGTACCGGTAATGGTGTAAAAGAGGATGAAACTTATGCCACAGCTATTTTAACTGTCAGTGTATTGAGCGTTGTAATTTCGGCACCACTGGGTGCATTGTTAATCGCATTGACTGGTCCTAAACTGCTCTTCCGAGATCAACGTTAGTAAAATCAAATTATCATTATTAACTATAGGTACCTTTAAATGTTACTTTAACTCTGGTCACCTAACGAACGGTATTTAATTCTTTGCAGCTTCCATAAGAACAACTGAAATCGAAGAAAACAAACGAGAAAATGACATTACAGTTCTTTAGGTCTCTAAGATAAATATATAAAAATACTTATGTATCTCTAAATTTACTTAACTACGAGTACTTAAATATATATACTTATCAATGTTTTATATAAATTAATATATTATATTAATATATTTTTACCTAACTCATATATAAATTATATTTTTACATCTTTGTGTAAGTAGTAAAATACTTTTAAAAAAATTGTATTTGATTAAATACTTAAGTCCTTGCTAGATACGAATTCAATATTTGGTTGTAATAATATGCTACTATCACGAATACAAATATTTTCACTTCGAAAAATAGTCTATTCACAAATCGTGACCCGGCAAACTTTGTTTTGCCTTTTATATTATAGATAGTAGCCGATTCTCAGACCTACTGAATACGCATATAAAATTTAGTAAAAATCGGTAAAGCCGTTTCGGAGGAGTACGGTAACTAACATTGTGACATGGAAATTTTATATACTAAAAGATCTGCTTCTTCTGTTTTCGCGATGTTGTATTGAAATTAAAGACATTTTTCGGTTTGAATCGCGTGGTTTTTATTACTTTTACCATTGTTACAACGCTCAACGTTTCGAGACCTTTCCAGGTCTCTTCTTCAGGATAGAACTACTACTAAAAGATTAATAATAATGCTACTCCATTACATACTTTAGGAAATTTTGTTCGTTCCGCCGAAAAATTTTTTTCTGCGGTTCTAAACATTATTTCGAGAGTCAAATCATTCGAAGGAAGCAAATTTTAGTGAATGAGCGTACTATTTTGTTGGATTCTGATTGCTGCGTTAATTTTTTTTTTTAATGAAATAAAACCTAATGTCACAACTGGCAACACCTCGGGTCAAGGACTTGGCGAATCAATGGCAAGGGCAAGGGAAGGGGTAACCAAAAAAATAATATTATCTGTGGTAACAAACTTTGCAAAACTTTGTTTGTGTTATTTATTCGTAACAAATATAAATGAAAAATTGTTTAGGCTGACACAATGTCCATTGTAATAATTGCTGTAGCAACTGAAAGTGGTGTGCCTATTTTTTCCAGAAAACGAGGAACCAGTGAAAATGTAAATATTACCTTAAATTAGACACAACATAACTTGCACACAATAATATCACTTATTAGCTTACTGAACGCAGTTTGATATTATTTACGCATTATAATTTATAGGTACAATTTTCAACAATTGCTTCCTTACATGGCATCAACATGTTTAGCAAATGCCACAACTTATCAATGGTCAGTGCCGTTGTGGACAATGGAAACATTTTATGGACAGAATATTGCAAAGGGTAAGTTTAAGAAGTCCGCTTGGTGCTAAAACTTAGGCCGGGTGGTAACAAGCTGCACCCGAAGCCTCTTTTGGTTACTTACCAGTCATACCTTAGCCATGTTCTTTTTAGACCCAGACAAGTCATTTACTTTTTTTTAAGCCAGCCATGGCCAGAAGAAAGAACTGGCTCGGGCCAACTATGGTGGTTTTCCCTCCCAATTCCGTATTATAAGTATGTAATAAATATCCATCTAATAATTTTCAGTATAACCCTCATAGGCATAGTTACTGGAGGCCTTGAATGTGACCTAGACCTTCTACTATCCTGTGTGTTTGACGCAATGATATTCACAGTCAGTAGAAAAGAACTAGAAAATATAAAGAACATAGATCACCTGAAGAGAGAGCTCCGACAATGTTATCCTCTATTAGACTACCTGATGGAATCCCTAGATCCTAATTCAATGGGATGTCAGTCACCGACACTGGTCTTAGATCTGATACAGAGTGTGTTCTGCCCACAGGCTCAACAGTTACAGGTATTTGTGTTACAAGTTTATTTCTTCTTTTAGTGTAGTGGTGTGACTCACCTTGTGATGAGTTATCATTATCACTTATCAGTGTGGTATTGGTGGCCCTAAGGCCTCTAACTTGACTTAACAACTGCCTTCAGAGATGGGACCAACTGCATAACATGCCTTCTGCAACATGGAGTGCTATAAAACTAAGCTAATTTTCTTTGAACTTTCTTCAATAACTTGATCCTATTTTTATGAAACATTTAATTTGATAGACATAAACCTAATTCGATCCCGTGGAAATATGTTACACCTCAATAATATAGATTTTATTGGGAAAGAATTTTTGAAATCATTCCAGTTGTTTCCAAGATTACCCCTAATATACAAACATACATGTTACCAATGTTACCTCTTTATAATATAAAATATTATATCATTTATTCAAAAAAACAAGTCAAAAAATTACATAAACATCAAAACACAAAACACAGAATAAAAAAATAAAATAAAAAATGAATACTTTACAAAAGAAATCTAACAATAACAATAAACAATAACCAAACACAAAAAATTAGTCAAAAAGGCCCCCCCGGATTGCTCCCGAAGCAAAGGATCCCATTACACTAGCAGTGTTCCTACACTGCACCACGATGGAAAGCCGTTGCAACAGGAACAACCCTGAACGACCGTCCAAACCCCTCTCCCTGAGACGATTACCCACCGCCCGAACGAACTCCAACCCCTCCCCACACCAACACCCCATAACCTCCACATAATATCGATGCTTTCCGCAACAAAGGGCGTAAAAGCCATTTTGGCCAAATTCACTTTTTAATGCAGTTTTGTTTAGTTTTTTACGCTCTTTCGATCGGTATTTTTAAAATAGCGCTACGATGAAAAAAAAGGTTTTTACTACCAACAATTTTTGAGAAGCTAAACATTTTTTTCGTACAAAACCTGGCCATAAAACAATGTTTTTTATATTTTGAAAATCAATTTGATGTAAGTACGTTATATTTTTTAATTCTTATATGACAAACGGCGTAAAAACTCATTGACAATACTATATGTGATTTACACCCTACAAAAAAAATGTACTCTTGATATAACATGGGCTGTATCTCACAAAGGTCTATGTGAAAACGGGTCAATCCCAAAACGTTTTCACGCAGAATACTTGCAACTCCCCTATCAATCTCTGGTTATTGAGACTCTTCTTGAAACAGATGAAGAAGATGAAATTAAAACCGATGATGAAACACTTGATTAGATAACACACTTCCAAATTGGTCGTTGATTACCCACTTTTTGTTTGTATTGATTGATCTCAATCTTCTATTTAGTTTTTTATTACATTCCCTATCATTTGCTTACGTGTACTGTTACGTTAAATACTAAATCATATTATTGTTAGTTACTAAAACGGCCTATCGTTGACGTATCGTACCTAACGGTGACCTATCGGAAAGAGGGACAGAGAGAGGGAGAGGAAGAGGGACGTACTTACAATGATAATACTACCTACAACATTTTGATGTTTATACTTTTTTGAAATTGTAACTTAACATTTGAACAAGTTGTTTTTGTTTTTGATTTTGTTGTTTTTTTTGTTAAAAACTCACAATTTTTTACGGTTTATTATTTTTACCCTATTTATGTAAATATTATCATCTTAACTACACCCACATTTGGTTTGTTTGTTAAATTTGTTGCTCCAAGAGGCATTGAATTAGTTTAATTAACAGGGCGTCTTTAAATATTTAGAAAAAAATTGGTCTTTACAACAAGCAATGTTTGCTTATATGACTTAAACTGCGTACTATTTTTACTAGACCATTTATTCGTGAGGTGTAACTACATATTTTTTCGATTTTAAGGGATGTAAATCCATGCTAATTTCATAAATAAGACTCGTACAGGTCTGTAATTAAATAAGGTAAGGGTCCGTAAAAATTTAAGAATTTTCATCATAGGACATTTTTTTATAAGTATAAAAACATTGAAGATATGACAGGAAGATTTTATTTTTTTACGTTTTTTGCTCATTGCCAAAAGTATGCAATTTGGAGTTACGCCCTTTGTTGCGGAAAGCGTCGATATAATATTAGTATAGGTTTTTTTTATTTTATTTTCTCCAGCAAGCGTTAGACTACTACGCCGATCGTGTGACAGGGCGCTGGGCGTGTCTTTGCATCCACGGTCACCTAGTCGCAACAAGTTCAGACTTCCAAGAGTTGGATCCTAGAGAGGCGAGGTTACTGCTTCTATTGGCTTCGGCCCAGGAAGGTGCACCGCTCAGAGACACGCCAGTTTATTTGCCACATATGAGCCCTAATGTAAGTCCGAAAACTTACTTAAGTATTAGGTATTATGCTGGTAGACTGTAGAGCTTAGAATGGTCGAAATATCATTTTCACCAAACTCATGATAGGTTTTGCAAAACAATCTTTTGTTGATGGGCGTTGCAATGAAATAACTCTTCGGAGATGGTTGGTTTTAAGAAATAATCCTTAGCCGCTTTTACGAAAAAACGCCCAGCGGCAAAAGGAAAATTAACTAATTTGTTTTAATATTTCTTATTTTTATTGCTCAAGGCACTACTAGAAATATTTTATAAGGATAAATGCGTCATAAACAAATCTCCCGTGACAGGATTCGAACCTGCGCCCCTCGCTAACCATTGCGCCACACGGGAACCCACGTGACACGGTGAATTAACGATTATGCTTTCCCCTGTTTTGCTTGGTTTAAAAATTTGTATTTTTCTTACAGGTGGCATTTCGAGCAGTAATCTGTAAGTTGCTTGCAGACGTGTATATACTAGTGATTTGCGGTGCGACACCTGCATTGTCACAGATCGATGAAATAGTTCTCCACTGCTGGGAAGGATATGCTCAAATTATTAAAGAGGCCAAGTTGGTTTACCCAAGGAACTTTCCTATGAGCATCACTTTCGATCCTTGCGTTATAGGGTATGTGTTTGAATATAACTCTCTACTCTTTTGTTTATTTCAAGAGTACTGAATTGGTTTCTTAAATTATTTTTCAGTATTCTAGTAATAAATATAAATAAAAAGCGATGCGTCTTCTCGAGGCACCTCAATGTGACCAATCAAAAAAGTCGCGGCATGTCAAGAGCTCATAAAATTGACATTTTGAGAACTTTCTATGTAACTACGGCCAGAGATTTAGCGCCAGAATTGAAGAAAAACAGTGGAGACGAAAAAGGTAATATTTATATATTTTCTACTAAGTATCGAATAGTATCGATCCCGAAGTTCCACTTTTGTTCAATAGTAAATATGCCACAATGTAAATCACATGATTACTGCAAAAAAAAAGGTACCTCTATAAAAAAAACCCATGAGTTTCTTGTGTCTTCTTCTCATTGGAGGTAGCATCCCGAAGACATTATATAATTGACGTTGCTAAGAGATATATTGTTATTTGTTAATATCCGAATGAATAAAAGTAATTTTAATTTGAAAAGTTGAATTGAATTTGAAGTAGCCTTTGTATTAATCCAAGTCTCCAGCTATCTATATACCAAGTTTCATCACGGTCTAGGTTGCATGTCGAGGCAATATTGCATGTGTTGAACACGGAAACACGCCATCGCCCGGTACATGTGACTTACTGTACATAAAGTTGCACACTACAAAACAACACACTGGTACGTTCCCCGTATCCAGTATGTGTTTAACTTAAGGCTATTATACCTTCGGTATATATTTCCGAGACATTTTCCATGGATTTTTAAAAATTGTTTAGTTTAGAAACTCCGTTTTGTTTTCTTACAGGACTGAATATGACTGAGGTATATTGGTCTTCAGAGTATCACAAATGTCACGCTCAACGATCAGGAAACATCATTTGCTGTGCACTTTACTCATCCAATGTGCCTACACATACCACTAGGTAAGTAAACACAAAATATTTTATATCTAATCATATTATTATGTCGTTGTGAGGGCTCTAGAAATGCCAAGACGCACCAGCTAAATAGATAAACTAACTATGGAAATACTCATTGGAAAATCTATACTAATATTATAAAGCGGAAGAGTTTGTTTGTTTTTTTGTTTGTTTGTTTGAACGCGCTAATCTCAGGAACCACTGGTCCGATTTGAAAAATTCTTTCGGTGTTAGATAGTCCATTTATTGAGGATGGCTATAGGCTATATTATATTTTCAAAAAAAATAGGGATCCTTACTAAAAGTTCAATAATGTAACACAAGGTGTGAAAAAAATGACCAAAACATTCCTTACGGCGCGTGCGCTGCGAAAACTATTGGATATAGAACAAAACTATGTACTACAACTTTGTTGAACATGTAATTGTCTACAAAATACATCGCGACACCATATGTCTAACTATTGTAGTTATCTCACAATAAGTGTTTTTGTAATTTTTGTAAATAATTAAAATGCCGTCGCTTTAATAACCTTTTATTTTGTACCTTGGTATTAATCCTTATCAAAATAAATTACTTTATATTCAAGACGAATTCAATACCTTTCTAGGACCTTTTGAATTATTTAATTCGGACATTTCATTCAAAATGTAAGTATGTTGCAACCAAATAAGTATTAAGTATTGCGCGCGCACGTATGAGCGCGGTCGGCTCCTTGCAAAGCGGTTGTGCTCAGCGATACTTTTTAATACTTCTTTTTTAGGGTTCCGTACCCAAAGGGTAAAAACGAAACCCTATTACTGAGTCTTCGCTGTCTGTCTGTCTGTCCCTCTCTCCGTCTGTCACCAGGCTGTATCTCATGAACCGTTATAGCTAGACGGTTGACATTTTCACAGAAGATGTATTTCGGTAGCCGCTACAACAACAAATACGAAAAACAAAATGAAACAAAAATTTAAGAGGGTCTCCCATACAACAAACGTCTTTTTTAGTTATTGTTGTCAATTTCCGTATCTAATTGGATTTTGTATTATATAATTTTTGTACAGATATAAGTACAAAATAATAAACAAACAAATCTAGCTGTCTAGCCCCGACATTAGCTGTGTAGCCCCGGCATAGAATAGGGTTACCCCATCTCATCCCGTGGGTGTCGTAAAGGCGACTAAGGGATCTGAGGGAGATTAGCTAACCTTAAGTACTCCCCGCGCGGTGGCGTATAAACTGCTTGATCCCTAAGAGGGTTGGTGTCAGGCAGGCGGCCGGCCGTAAAAACATTGCCAAATCTAATTGCAGCAGGTATGGTCAATGATGACTAACCGTCTGCGCCGACCCCAAATAAAAAAAAACAATTTGGGGTTTATCGCACCCCGGGCTCCCGAGAGGGATGCAACCGGGAACATCGCTCAGATGAGAAGAAATAAATAAACAAATCCTGAAAGTCACTTTTCTACGCGGACGAAGTCGCGGGCACTGCTAGTTTTAAATATAAGTTTCGATTAATTGGTATTATAAGAGTTAGTTAGGTACTTATTGGCAAAGAGGAGCTCATTAACCTTGCTGCGCCCGCCGTTATTGTATAATCGTACGGGTTAAGCAACGCCTGGCGCGGTTATTACTTTGAGTGGTTCGGCTTAACTTTTTCTCTCTGAAACAATGCTAGAAAGTAATATACACAATTATGGGTATAATTTCAATACAACATCGCAAAAAACATAAAAAAATCATTGAACAAAATGCGTCAGTACTGACTTTACGTAATAGTAACATTTTAGGCTATTCGTTACACGTTCCTGCAAATCGGGCCCGATAGTCCACATCTAACCAAAATGTGTCGATGTGAAACCGAACTTCTTTATATGTGTACTGTAGATGTGATTTGCAGGAACGTCTGACAATAGCTTGAGCGTTGTAATTAAATCTTAGTTGTTAACCCATCTTATCCTACTTTCAGATTGATAACTAATCAAATACTTCAAGACTTGACAACGAGTAAAGAAATCTATTGGTGATAACCATATTATAGATATTCAACACAACAAATGCTCAAATATAGGAAGACCACAGAATAATAAATAATAGTCCAGTAGATGCTGTAAGACTTGTAATTGATGATGAGCGGAGTTATGTGATCAAAAAATCGTAGTGTTCAAAGTCATACACGCAATGAACGCAGACATAGTAACATATACTATGTCTGCGTTCATTGCGGTATACAGGATGTTCCAGGAAGTAGTGTCAAGCGTAAGTTATCCCTTGAAAATACCGGGATAAAAAGTAGCCCATTCTTGTAGGCTCGAAACGAATAGACTATGCACTAATATAGTACATATTGAAGAGCAGTGTACCTACACAGTTAGAATGATTCGGATTCTTTTTGAATTTTATGTATAAAATGTAAATAAAACAATGAAATCTCTTATAAGATTCTTTTATTATTAGAATAATCAATTTACCCACACGGTGTTGCAGTTATACCCACTAATATAAAGGCAGCTTCTTGATATCGTCACCACACGATGATTGCTTATTTACAATGAAATGATTCGAGTAAAATGGAGCGAACATAGACTAAAAGGAGTATAAAGGATATGATAAAATTACATGCAAATAGTTTTAAAAATTGGCAAAAAGCAGTTTCAGGAATAACCATGACCAAATGAATAGAAGACCTAGGACAAGTTAAAGGCGGAAATGACTAGATTCGTACTAAACATTGATAAAGATTGTCTGTACTTCACATTTGTAACGCAATAAATGTCTATGGTCGCTCCCGTGTTAATGTAAATATACAATGTGTAATAAATACATGATCGAAGGATTAATTTTCAATTGCTTGTAATGTTAAAATGAGAAAGGGCAGGCAACATACTTAGTCCTTCAATAAAGACACCACGCCATTCAATCACTATAAAATACTGAGCTGGCAATGAATATTACATTGATTTCAACTGAAGTAAATACTAATAAAAACAATATTATATAATTACGATCCACTTTTGTTGCCGACTGTGTACGTTTACAATAAAATTATTTAATGCTTTTATTCATTCATCATTTTTTAATAGCCTTTGTAAATATTAATATGCATATAACGGCGTGTACACTATACAGTGTGTATAATAATTGCCCTATTCCGTCGAAGGGGGAAGGGGGTTGTTGTTCTAGAGGTCTAGGCGAACAATTTTTGTTCTATGAACTTGGAAATTCGAATAATTTAAAAAAAATATGTGGTCGTTTGCTCGAAAATCAGCTCTTTCTTGGAATTACAAGTCAAAAACCTCAAGTATTTATTGAATTATTTAGTTTTGGGCTAGTATTTTAAACAATAAATCACTCAACTCAAGTTATGAGATGAGTGGCCTTTACTTTTAAGACAAGCTGTTTTTCTTGTCAAACATGACCTCATTTTTGTGTATTTCCACAGAATACATAAATAATACAAGTATAGTATAGGCCTGGTATTTCCAAAAGTCGTAGTTAGACATCTCTAAAGCTCAAAATACACGATGACACTTACACTGACACTTTACCTAACACAGACCACACCTAGAGCACACATAAAGAAATTCGTGAATGTGTGCTGTAGGTGTGGTTTGTTTTATGTAAAGTGTGTGTATTTTGTGCATAACAGTCCCTCAGACAGAAAACGGCAATTATTATTACAACAGTATAGTTATGATTTCGTCAATAGTAGATCAACTGCCCTTCAACGACACGTTAACTGAAACAATTCATTAAACAGCAAAAAAACAAATCAATTGATTAAATTAAAACATTTCATTATGTTGATAAAAACGCACTATTCAGCAAGCATAGTTGATTCCAACTGTCAAAAGTAAAAATATAGAATAATTAAATACGGTAAAAATACGCTAAGTGAATTTTATTATTTTTGACAGTAATTAAAAAGAAACGTTCGTTAGACTTAAAATATTGCTTAGTCTCGGTTTTATGTTATTCGTCGTCGAAATTATAAAAGAAAACATTTCTTAGAAATATGTTTAAGGGAAGTGCATCATCAAAAACTCTTCAGTGACGAGAATCGAACCCGGCCCCTTAACATGCAGGTTGAGTGTACTACAAAATACGCCACAAGGCACGTGACACGGTTAATCTATGATTCTGCATCTTCCCCGTTTGGTTTTTCGACTAAGGCTCTATTTGAACGCCATCTACCAGAACAGTTTTAAGATTATTGACTGACTCGGGTGGTATTACTTTTTAGTTAACGTCCCCGAACAATAGATGTCACTCTCTCCAATTCTTATTTTTATTGCTAAAGACATTCTACTATAAATATTAGAATATTCTTCTGAAACTGCATTTTGTTAATTTTATTGCTTTCGAACAACTAGAAAACTTAGCTTTTGAAGTTTTCAAATTATTTCGTGCTTTGTGACAAACAAATAAGAATAGACTTTAACTTAATTTAAAACACTATTTGTGATGTAGTTTCCAGCTTGCTAAACTAATAGTGCTTGCAGACGTTAAACGCGCGGCCGCAAAATATTTAACATATAAAGTTTTATGTGTGTGTTCACACCGAACTAGCGGCGGAACGCGCTATTTGTCATACAATTTAGGGCGTTTGTAGTGTCATGTGTAGAGATGGGCCGGGCCGACTAGGGGCTTTGCCGACTAGCAGACTAGTCGGCAATGCCAATCATTATAATTCGGTAAAGTCGTTACTCGACTTGGCGGGGGCACTGCCGCCGTGCCCCCAGTTCATAACTTACAAAAAATTGTTGAACCGTTTTTGACAGAGCTGATTTATGTTGAGACATTTAAGGTGCGCCCTGGCCCTGTGACGTGTTTGTTTACATTTTTCTTAATATCCACCGTCAAACTGACTAACTAATTCAGTAAATACTGTTTTTTTCCATAACTATTAGTTAACGACTAGTCGGAACAATTTGCCGACTAGTCGGCCCAACACTAGTCATGTGTGTTTGCTCACGCACGCGGGATTTCCATACAAATTCTCCCGCGTGCGTGAGTTATTTGTATCAACATGACACTAACCGCGACCGCGCGTTTAACGTTACCAATCACATACACTGCGCAAGAGTCTTTACACAAAAATATTCAGCTATCACACGGTAAGCTCACTGTTTCGATTATTGCTAAATGCATGTTCACTAAATTACGACAGTAAAAGCAAAATCACAAAACAGTAAACCCTTTAAAACTAATAAATAAGGAGAGGCTAAGAAGATATTGAGGCTAGATGACGTATCCATCTGTCAAAAATAACACTGCCATAGTTTTTAAGACTTGTGTAGGAAACACTTCTGAAATAAAAATCTTAAACACTGCCCAATTTGATTTTGCAGCAATACTAATATCCTTTAAAAGTCTTTGCCTATTTAGACAAGATAAAAAGATGCTAATGAATAAAATTCTACCAATACAAGGGGAAACCATTTGCTTACCCCAGCGCACTTTGCAGCCTCTATCTTGTAATAACTCTACTAACATAATGTAAAACGCGTAAATAATTTATTTTACTTAAAGGGATATGTAGTGTAGGGTAGTTGACTCTGATTAATGCTTTACAAACGTTTATAGCGATGGCAAACGTTCTTTTTTGACAGATAACAATGTCAACTATACCATAAGACAGACAGACTGCATTTCAACTGCAGTCCGACTGCAAAATCGCAGTTTAAATGCTGTTTACAAACTGCACCTACTGGCCCCTGTTTCATAAAGCCGACAATCCGACTTATTTGTCAAATTGTCACGCTTAGGCTGTTTCATAAACGTGACAATTTTGTTTAAAAGCGATAGGTAAAAACTTGACATATTTTTAATTGTAGAACGTGTTTCATAAACCCGACATATGTCAAGAAAACGCGACAATTATGTCGCCGAAAATATGTCGGGTTCCGAGACAGAAGGGTAGGCGCCTGTCGCAAATGTCGGACAATTTTACAAATATGTACAATTTTATGTTTCATAAAGCAGAATTGTCAAGTTTTTCCCGACAAATTGTCACATGTCACCTGTCGCACAAAAAGTTTTATGAAACAGAAAAATGTCAAATTGTCGCGACAATTTGACTTTTTGTAAATTTTCCACCATGACAATTTTGTTGCCTGTCGGCTTTATGAAACAGAAAAATTGTCAAATTGTTGGTTCTCGACATATGTCGCGCCTGTCGGATTGTCAGCTTTATGAAACAGGGGCCTGGAAAGCTACCGCGGTTCTTCCGTTGACAGCAACTCGATCCCGACGCAGTAGTTTGACATCTCTGACAGCGGAGTTTTCAATTTTAAAACCGCGCATCCATGGCCGTCAGCCGTCGAATTGAAGATTTTCTTTCAAAATCTTCAATTCAATTCAATCCTGTCTGTGTTGCATTCATTCAATTTGGCTTCGGCATCGATATGAGTAATCGACGCGCCGATTTGAAATTTTCGCGGTTCGAAATTCGGCTGTCAACTGTCAAATGAATCCGATCCCGATTCCGACGGAAGAACCGCGGTAGCTTTCCAGGATAGCTACCGCGGTTTTATCGTTGACAGCAATCGATGCCGACGCGGTAGTTTGACATCTCTGACAGCGGAGTTTTCAATTTTAAAACCGCGCATCCATGGCCGTCAGCCGTCGATTTGAAGATTTTCTGTCAAAATCTTCAATTCAATTCAATTATGTCTGTGTTGCATTCATTCAATTTGGCTTCGGCATCGATATGAGTAATCGACGCGCCGATTTGAAATTTTCGCGGTTCGAAATTCGGCTGTCAACTGTCAAATGAATCCGATGCCGATTCCGACGGAAGAACCGCGGTACCTTTCCTGGTCTTAAGTGCAGATTGTAGTTGATGCGCTGTTTGCCTGTCTAGACTAAAGCATCATTTATAATCAATCACATACCAACATCGGATAATGTTTTGTAAATACTTATAAAATACAGAGCTACATTGTACTGCAATCGTAACCAGGTTTAAATACTATTTAGCTGTCAAACAGATGTGTTAAACGAGCTTCTTTGCGACGCGTTTATAACAGTTACGCTTACATATTTCATTTTCAAAGGCCACAGATTTCAATTCCTATAAATCACACTACTAAAAAGCGATTCCTACAGTTTGGTACCAGTTTCCAATATGAAAAAAGAAATGTTTGAGAAGAAATAAGAGGGTATCTATCTACTTCATAGAACTGGACTGTTCTCTATTAGAGACTAGAAGGAAAGGTCGCTGATAGTGATCCATTTCATACTAGTCTCTGACGGATGAGCTTCACCAGTTCCAAAGTCTCGATGGGATGAAAGATGGATCAAAATTCGAACGTCGTTGTTATAAAATACCCACCATCTAGGTAATCTAAGAGGGTACTTATTTGTATGGAAACTAGGCAAATAATCTGTTTTATAACTAAAATGTCTCCACTATGCCTCAGCACTGTTCAATTTTTTTTCAAAGTGGTTAAACTATTTTCTGAAAATTTTGCAAGGTTGCTTTAATGCTTTTGAAGTGCTTGTGATTTCTTGCAAAATTACCAACAATTGCACAACCGTTTTCCAAATAAAATAATGAACATTCTTGAGGCATAGAGACATTTTAGTTATTAAATAAGTGTTCAGAACGGTTTTGTTACATGCATCACAAACTCACACCGATTCGCACTTCATAAACGCGAAGCAAGAAGCTGCATCTACGGCTACTTATACCTGCACTGAGGCTGTTTTATTTTACATTTCAACTGTTGAATTAGATCGAATATTTTCAAAGAAGGTCCTACTTTCATTTCTAAGAGTTCAATGATTTCGTCTTTCGAAAGTTGCAGCATTTTGGGGCCGGTTATTTCGGCGAAGTTTATGCAGTAAGGTTGGCAGTCGTTCACCGTGAGGAACTTAGCCACGTCTGCTTCAGTCCAGTTTACTGGGTCGATTGAATTGAGTATATCTAAGGGCACTGTTGTGTTGACTAGTCGGGGTATCACTTTACTTTCTTCTGCAGTTTCCGGTGCTTCGGGTGACGGCTCCGGTACCTCATCTTGTATTGTATCCGTATCCGTTGTTGCGTTCTGAATAAAATAAAATGATTTATTGAAATAGTAATAAATTAAATGAAAATTGATTGCTAAGAAACATACCAAGTTTCTTGGCAATCTGAATTAGAGATCTGAATTAACACAAAGGCTACTTTTCACCCCCTTTTAAAAACTGTAACACTAGATGAGCCACACCGCACACACACACAAAAAGAAGAAGTCAAACGGTTCGACCGATTGAGATGAAAATTTGCAAATGGATAGTTTAAGTGATGGAGAGTAACATAAGTTTAATCCCGATATTCCCACATGATCGGCACTTACACAGGCAAAACCGGGGGACACGGCATTATAAAGCTGAAAGTTTTTGAGTATGTATGAGTGTTTGTTACTCAATCACGTAAAAACCGCTGAACCGATTACTATGAAACTACTTATTATCCCGATATTCTCTAGGGATCGGGACTTACACAGCTAAAACCACGGGACGCACTTAGTACTATAATCTATACTAATATTATAAAGAGGTAACGTTGGTAACATGTATGTATGTATGTATGTATATTGGGGGTAATCTCCGAAACTACTAAACCGATTTCAAAAATTCTTTCACCATTAGAAAGCTACATTCACCTTGAGTAACATAGGCTGTTGATCCCGATATCCCCACGGGATCGGGCCATACGCGGGTGAAACCGCGGGAATCTGCTAGTATAAAATAAACGGTCACCCTCACCATAAAGTCCTGCGTCTCATCAGTGACCCGCTCCTGTGGCTCCGTGGTCTCATGACTCCTGGACTCGCTGTCATCGACATCCATCTTGGCACTAGCAGCGTCGTCGGTGCGCGGCTCCGCGTCGGCCGACACCTCCGACACGCTGGTCGGCGGCGACAGGCTCTTTGTGTCGCCCACCGTCGTGTCGGAGGTGTGGGAGTTCTGGGAGCTTTCCTCGTTGCTGTTCGGCGGTTTTATCACTTTTGGAGCTGGAATAAGTTAGGTAATCAAGTGTTGATTAATCGTAATGTGTAGGTGCTCAACAAATGTGTGTCGTAAGGGCTGGTATGCGTGCCAATGGCCTCACTACACGGGATGCCGAAAATCGTGCGTATGGAGACGTAAAAGAAGGGAAGTGGACTCAGGGCCCCTGAAGAAGGATGCAATGGGGCACATTTCTCGAATTATGATGACTCCAAAATATGTGTGATTTATATATATTACCTAATAGGGGAAATAAGGTTATTTAGTTTAGTAAAGGTTGTATTTTCAACTTTAAATAATTAGGAATGATGGAAAGTACCTCTAAATAGAACCACTGGACAGGTGTTAAATACTTGGTCGATCGCGGCCTACGAGTAACAAATAGAAATGGAGATCTAACTCTCATAGTAAACCCGGTAAAAATGTGTTCCAAAGTCAACCATCGCGCAGACATTCCGCGCACTGGATTGTATTATTGATGACATGACTGACAATACGTACGGACATAGTGGATAGTGTTAAACAGTGGGGGATCAGTCATTTAATGTGAACTTAATAGTTGGGTTTTAACTTCATCTAGGCAAATATTAATTTAAAAAATCTGAGGGTGTTCATGGAAACAGAAAACATGTTTATTGTTCTGGTCGGTGCTGGAAACAATATCCAAAACATTAAAACTGACAACCCTTTTGCGTAGGTTATATTTTCTTCAACTATGCTTAGTTTTCATACTGTTCCTTATTTGTACTGTGGTTTGGCGATCAAGTCGTCAATTTTCAAAAGTCTGCAATATCCGTGGAACATGTTTTGAAACAAATGCGAGTTCCATATATATTCTGAGTTCGTTGATCGCGGCACCAAAATGTTTTGTCAGAACTTGTTAAGACTTCACATGTGTAATTCAGGTTATCATACCAGGGGTGCTATCTAGTTATCCG